>JAQPZY010001019.1:600000-1013424 GCA_029931535.1 Margaritifera margaritifera
TATAACAGTTTATTGACGAATGACGTGGTAATTGAACGAGCTGGCCACTGCTGTGTGACGTATGGCGATCTTCCCAATTTTGTCTTTACATTTTTTTTGTGTCTACAAGTTTTGGGACACCGAAAATTTTATATATTTTAAAGGCATATAAGTCTTGGAACACGAAAAAAATTATTATTTTTTCGTGTTCCAAGACTTACCGTGATTACGGTACATAAGATTATATTCTACACTACAAGAAAGTTTTCTTTTGACAAACACCAACTGTCATAACTTTCATCAATGCAAGTCACTGGTTCAATAGTGTATACCGTCGTTTGAAAATTACATGCATGCTTATGGCAATTATGCACAATGTAATAACAAATTCGGCACATTACCAGTGTTGTTATAAGGATTTTATATATTATCTTCATTTTTAGTGTATGTACATTTTACAGAATTTTAACATCGTTATGATTTACATTTTACCTTCTTGTACCTGATGTTTACATTTATTTGGAAGGGTCTATCCTCCTGAAGTTATGTGCCATTCATTTTAAAATTTTTCTAAATTTATCTTCAGTTGACACCATGTAGCCACTATTGTGCTGATGTGCCATAAAATGCTTCTACACAAGTGTTACTTCCATTGCCATATGAATAAGGCAAAGTGTGTGCCTAATTTTGAGTGGTTATCTAACTGCTGTCTGTAAACACACATACACCAGTGTTACTTCCATGGCCATATGAATATGGCAAAATGCATGCCTGATTCTGACTGGTTGTCTAACTACTGCCGGTAAACACACATACACCAGTGTTACTTCCATGGCCATATGAATAAGGCAAAATGCATGCCTAATTCTGATTGGTTGTCTAACTACTGTCTGTAAACACACATACACCAGTGTTACTTCCATGGCCATATGAATAAGGCAAAATGCATGCCTGATTCTGACAGGTTGTCTAACTACTGCCTGTAAACACACATACACCAGTGTTACTTCCATGGCCATATGAATAAGGCAAAATGCATTCATAATTCTGACTGGTTGTCTAACTACTACCCGTGAATATACTTTGTGACATAATACCCAACAAGGTGTGGGTCCATTTATTTCATAAATATGCAAGTGTTAAAAGTGAGACATTTTATATATCTTACTATGCATTCTTCTTAACCAGAAGGGTTTTCAAAACACAAATTGCCCCATATGTACCTTGAGTCACAGAAGGTAATGTAAAAGTGAGGCATTTTTGCATTCCTCAATACATTTTTCTTAAAGGCAGGACTCAAAATTAACCTCTTTTCAGTACTATTAGCATTTTAATAGTTGTAATATTTTCAACTAGCAAAAATCAGGTTATTTACAATGTCCACAAGTGTAATTCTTATTTTTAATGCAAAATATCACAAACAAGAAAGTATGTCATATCAGAGCTGTAACTAGCAAAATGCAAGCACCAATTTCAAGCCTTGTAAAGGGTTAACCTTAAGCAAACTTTTTCCTGCCAAGCAAGGCCATTCAAGTTGCACTTTGCAGCAAAATTTAGCCAAGGAGTTGTCCTAATGCCTGAAAATGTTTTGATGTTTGGGCACCATGGCCATTATTTGTTGCACCGTGCATTGAAGCAGGTCATATTATTATAGTAAAATACATATATAATTATGATTGGTTGTTGAACTATTTGCTATGAATATATTTCCTGTTCTAATACTTCACAAAATGGGCGGGGGGGGGGGGGGGGGGGGGGGGGGGGGGGGCAAGGCCATATTATTACACACATATTATGCACTTTTTTTAAAAGTGATGTATTTGATGTATTTTATATACCCAAAAAATTAACCTCCCTTGCAAGAAAGATTTTCAGTACAAGAATTGCCATATATATATATATATATATATATAAATGTATATATGTATATATATATTATATATATATATATATATATATATATATATATATAAATGTATATATGTATATATATATCTTGCTTCACAGCAGTTAAACGAGTTGTAAAAGTGAAGCATTTTGATATACATCACAATATATTTTGTCCAGGGCAAGACTTGCAGCAGATTCTGTTTACAGGCCACAAGGGCCATTAAAGGTTATTCCTTGCATCAAAGCGGTTCATAAAAACAGGTTTTAAAAGTGGGACATTTTACATACCTCACAATATATTTTCACCTAGGATTGACTTGAATTACATTTTTTGCAGGTCAGAAGAAACTACTGATGGATCAATTGCCTTCAATCAATTATATGTGAAATTCCAATTTAACACTGAAAAATCACATGACAGTCAGACACATAATCACTGGCCATGTGTGAATCATAACACAAAAATTGCACCTGGACAGATGACTTGCCATATGTGAATCATAACACATAACTGTACCTGGACAGATGGCTTGCCATATGTGAATCATAACAACCATAACATATAGCTGCACTCGGACAGATGGCTTGTTATGTGTGAATCATAACAACCATAACATATAGCTGCACTCAGACAGATGGCTTGCTATGTGTGAATCATAACAATCATAACATATAACAGCACTTGGACAGATGGCTTGCCATGTGTGAATCATAACAACCATAACTTATAGCTGCACTCGGACAGATGGCTTGTTATGTGTGAATCATAACAATCATAACATATAACAGCACTTAGACAGATGGCTTGCCATGTGTGAATCATAACAACCATAACTTATAGCTGCACTCGGACAGATGGCTTGTCAGTTATAGTCACAGCCTGACAAGAATTTAGTTTTTCCTATAGGAGATATATAAATTGCTCAAACATTTATAACTTCACCATTTTTTTCTTCTGATTTTCATGAAAATCTCAAAACAGATTTATAACATGTAGTTATTACAGATTATTTTTCATATGAATAATTTTAATTACATGAAGAATGCAATGCAGAGTTGGCGGGACATTATCTGTCCTGATCAGTTAAATAATGTTGACTGTTACTTGCCTGCATGAAATTTCAATGACCTGAAGGGCAGTTTAGCAATCTTTTACTAGTGTACCTTTCATGCTTCTTGGCATGATATTCCTGTTGCTTTCTGCATTTTTAAAAATTTGTTTAAATAGAATGTTTTGAAATATTATTACAAACACACTTAAATGGCTTACTGACCACTGTTGTATTTTACCTAAATCTTCTTGGTGCATATTAAGTAAATTCATGAATGCATTATTTGCCATAATGAACTGGAGTTTCATAGCACACCTAATTAACAGCATCATTAAATCCAACACAAAGGGTTACATATTAGAAAACATCAAATATCTTACTACAGCAAGCAGGCATGTATGAGGATTGTGTGTACATGGCTGCAGTTATATTGCTGCTTAATAGAAAATAAAGATATGTTGATTTGATATAAATAACCCTATGAGTTGTGTTTTGACTAACAATATAACATATTACTACACTGTACTAAGCACTGAACTTGTGAAAAAAGAAGTATAAACATCATAAATGAAGATGTAAATAATAAAATAAACATGGCTAAATAATGAAGCTGATCAATACTGTAAAACTTACCAATTCAAAAGACAGGAAAATGATGAAAAAGTTATAAAAGAAAAGATTCCCATTGAAATAAACTGGTAACTGAAAATGTTAAAATCATTGACATTAGTCAAAAAGTTAAAATCTTCAAAATGAAATACAAATATTTTGCCAACAGGTTCCATGCCTAAAAAAGAATAATCTAATATAATTAAGATGCTTTTCTTGGTGTAACAATACTGCTTTGTAAGTTACTGCTGGTCTTGCACTTGATGCACAAACAAACAATCTCAAGTAATTAACATATCACACAGAAATACTGTAGGCCAGGACACAGGACCCATGTAGCTAAACAGTCTAATGGACTTAATTAAATAGAACATGCTTTACAAACTATAAACTTTGTGAAAGTTTTTCCTAATTTTAAAATATTCTATATTATTATAAATTTTGGCTCATTACAATGGCAAAGGGCAAGCAGGGATTTTTATAACTTAAAGTGTTAGAAAAGATTACAGTTTAAATATAATACCTAAACCTGTAAGATATTAGATTGGATAATGCTACCAAGAAAAACCTATTAAAAATGTTCACAAGGTCAATATCAGAGTGGTGGGGGAACTTAAAAGCAGGAATGTGTGCATATACAAAGGTAATGCTTACAAGCAGGAATGTGTGCATATACAAAGGTAATGCTTACAAGCAGGAATGTGTGCATATACAAAGGTAATGCTTACAAGCAGGAATGTGTGCATATACAAAGGTAATGCTTACAAGCAGGAATGTGTGCATATACAAAGGTAATGCTTACAAGCAGGAATGTGTGCATATACAAAAGTAATGCTTGTTAATACTGATCTTTATTGGAAATTGACAGAAAGGTTTTAAAGACATTCCACACATACATTTTTAATGATTTATTTGGGTTTGGTTTTTATGGTGTTTAATAGCACAGTAATAAAGACATTCCAAACACATACATTTTCAATGGTTTATTTGGGTTATGTTTTTATGGTGTATATGGCACAGTAAAACTCTGAAGGTTATATCATACAACAACAAGTAAAGTGCCTTGCCCAAGGGCACACCACAGTATCCAATCCCAGCTGATTTGATGGTGGGGATTGATCTGAAACATTTCTGGTAATGAGTCCAATGCCTTAAACACTAATCCACTGTGGCCCCCATTTTCAATGGATTTGAATACTGTTTTTAATCCACTGTGGCCCCCAATTTCAATATATTTGAATACTGTTTATAATCTACTGTTCCCCCATTTTCAGTGTATTTGTATACTGTTTTTAATCCACTGTGGCCCCCATTTGCAATGGATTTGAATACTGTTTTTAATCCACTGTGGCCCATTTTCAGTGGATTTGAATAGTGTTTTTAATCCACTGTGGCCCCCATTTTCAATGCATTTTAATACTGTTTTTCTCCAACAAATATAAATGTACATATTGCAAGTCTACATTATCCAGTATATTTATACCTGATTCATACATATGAGACTATCATATATATATATATATATATATATATATATATATATATATATAATATATATATTATATATATATATATATATATATATATATATATATATATATATATAAGACTACTTTACATATTGAGACTGCATTACATATTGATAATACCATACATATGAGACTACCATACATATTGAGACTACCATACATGTTGGACGACCATGCATGTTGAGACTAACATGCACACTGAGAATACTATACATAGTAGACTACCATACATATAAGACTACCATACATATAAGACTACCATACATATTAGACTACCATACATGTTAGACTACCATACATGTTAGACTACCATGCATATTAGACTACCATACATATGAGACTATCAGACTATACACATGAGACTACCATACATGTTAAACTACCGTGCATATAAGACTACCATACATATTAGACTACCATACATATGAGACTATCAGACTATACACATGAGACTACCATACATGTTAGGCTACCATACATATAAGACTACAATACATAATGAGACTACCATACATGTTAGACTACCATACACGTAAGACTAACATACATATAAGACTACCATACATGTTAGGCTACCATACATATTAGACTACCAAAAATTTGAGACTACCATACATATAAGACTGCAATACATATTAGACTACCATATGCACTGAGACTAAAACACATATCAGACTACCATACATATCAGACTACCATACATATAAGACTCCATACATGTTAGGCTACCATACATATAAGACTACCATACATATTAGACTACCATACAATTGAGACTGCCATACATATTAGACTACCACATATGCTATTCTACCATACATACTGAGACTAACATACATGTTAGACTACCATACATATAAGACTAACATACATATAAGACTACCATACATGTTAGACTACCATATATATTAGACTACCATACAACTGAGACTGCCATACATAAAAGACTACCACACATATTTGACTACCATACATATAAGACTACCATACATGTTAGACTACCATACATATACGACTCCCATACATGTTAGACTACCATACATATTAGACTACAATACATGTTAGACTACCATACATATCAGACTACCATACATATAAGACTCCCATACATGTTAGACTACCATACATATTAGACTACCATACATGTTAGACTACCATACATATCAGACTACCATACATATATGACTCCCATACATGTCAGACTACCATACAAATAAGACTCCCATACATGTTAGACTACCATACATATTAGACTACCATACATGTTAGACTACCATACATATCAGACACCATACATATAAGACTCCAATACATGTTAGACTACCATACAAATAAGACTCCCATACATTTTAGACTACCATACATATCAGACTACCACACATATCAGACTATGACACATATCATACTACCATACATATAAGACTCCCATACATGTTAGACTATCATACATATCAGACTACCACACATATAAGACTCCCATACATGTTAGACTACCATACATATAAGACTCCCATACATGTTAGACTACCATACATAATGAGACTACCATACATATAAGACTACCATACATATATGACTCCCATACATGTTAGACTACCATACATATAAGACTCCCATACATGTTAGACTACCATACATGTTAGACTACCATACATATTAGACTACCATACAATTGAGACTACCATACATATTAGACTACCATACATATAAGACTACCATACATATTAGACTACCATACATACTGAGACTACCATACATATAAGACTACCATACATATTAGACTCCCATACATGTTAGACTGCCATACATATAAGATTCCCAGACATGTTAGACTACCATATATATAAGACTCCCATAAATGTTAGACTACCATACATGTTAGACTACCATACATATTAGACTACCATACAATTGAGACTACCATACATATTAGACTACCATACATATAAGACTACCATACATATGAGACTACCATACATATAAGACTACCATTCATACTGAGTCTACCATGCATACCGAGACTACCATAAATACTGCGACTACCATGCATATCAGAATACCATACATATTGAGAGTAGCATGCATACTGAGACCACCATACATGAGACTTCTATACATGTTAGACTACCATACATATAAGACTACAATACATATTAGACTACCATATGTACTGAGACTACCATACATGTTAGACTACCATGCATATTAGGCTACCATACATATGAGGCTACAATACATATGAGACTCCCATACATATTAAACTACCATACATATGAGACTACCATGCATATTGCGACCATCAGACATACTGAGACTACCATACATATTAGACTACCATACATACGAGACTACCATGTATATGTGACTACCATACATATGTGACTACCTTACATATAAGACTACCATACATATAAGACTACCATACATATGAGACTACCATACATATGAGACTACCATACATACGAGACTACCATACATATTAGACTACAATACATATAAAACTACGATACATATAAGACTCCCATACATATCAGACTACCATACATATGAGACTACCATACATATGAGACTACCATACATATAAGACTACCATACATATGAGACTACCATACATATGAGACTACCATACATATGAGACTACCATACATATAAGTCTACCATACATATAAAACTACCATACATATGAGACTACCATACATATGAGACTACCATACATATAAGACTACCATACATATTAGGCTACCATACATATAAGACTACCATACATATAAGACTACCATACATATAAGACAACCATACATATAAGACTACCATACATATTAGGCTACCATACATATTAGACTACCATACATACTGAGACTACCATGTATACTGAAACCACCATACATGAAACTACCATATATTTAAGACAATGAAAATTGGGAATTTCTACAACTGGATAGCCAATGTAAATATTTGGTTTTAATCATGTGGAGTTCTTATACAACGTAAGAAAAATTTACACTCGAAATGTATATTCACTACGGACTTTTTCGTTTCAGTATAATTTCATAATAAACATATATTCTACATCAAAAGACATTGAATCTATTATAATAAAATGTTTATCCATTCACCAGTGTCAATTTTTAAATTTCTCTCTCCTCTGTCTCCCTGTCTGTCTGTCTGTCTCTCTGTCTCTCTCAGTCTATTGAGTCATGTATTTATATGGTAAAGAACAAGCAAGCAGTAATGTAAATGCACAAACTGCATATAGAATTAACGGAATTTTATTTGTCATATTTAAATTTTATTTTTTTTTATTTCTAAAACATGGAGACGCTATGAACTAATAGTATCCATACCTTAACATAACTGGCACATTCCGGTCATATGCTTTTAAGTTTGCGTCACGAACCATGGACGCCTCTTCCAGGAAATAAGCAAAATGACACACGCTCGGAAAAATGGTAATTATGAACTAATGTATATTAATGCCCAAAAATGTTCAATCTGATTAAATGAAGTAGATATAGTTGAACACTTTTTATGGTTTATTTGAATAGATTATTACAATATTATAACGAACGCATTAAAATTCACGTTAAGTGAACGAAAAGTGGTTGCTCGAGGCTAAATGACGCCAATTTTGCAATAAACAACGACCAATGGAACACACTGTGTCTATCACCATATAAAACGAGATTCTCGTATTCTCGCGGCAAATTGTGTAAGCGCTGTACAGTGGCCCAAACAGGGTATGAAAGGAACATGATGTCAGTAATAACACACCGCATCGTCGTGCGTAGCAGAAAACTTAAAATTACCAATTTTAAAATATTAAATATATCCAAATGGTTTTGACTCTATAAAATTATCGTCTTCCCACCTAACTTCGTCGTCAATCTTGAATCGTGCACCGTGTTTCTCGCGACCTAACGCGCTTGTTTCGAGATAATGACGTCATCAACTGGGTCAACAGCGTTCTTCAAGAGTGAAAGCAAGTATTTAACAAGTAAAATCAGACAAAATGAAATTTAAACAGGTAATTTCATGTAATTTAAAAACAATCAGAATGAAAATCTATATTTTCACTAATGACTTATTTGTGTCATACATTTTGGCCTTCAATTTTGTATTATATGATAAAGATAGGTCCGCTGATCTCACTTTGGCTTTGTTTACATTTCTTGAACAGGAAAATCCACTTTGGAAATTTATGCAACAGCAAAGCAAATGTAATTATTTGGTTTTAATCATGTGGAGTTCTTATACAACGTAAGAAAAATATACACTGAAAACGTATATTCACTTTGGACTTTTTCGTTTCAGTATTATTTCATAATAAACATATATTCTACGTCAAAAGACATTGAATCTATTATAATAAAATGTGTATCAATTCACCAGTGCCTGTGCAGGATCAAATAGTACGGTCGTTTAAATGACATCAACTATGTGTTGCCATGCACATGGTGTATTGTTATAAAGACTGCTGGGTCTAGTGCTATTTAACAAAATCTAACATTATATTTTGCAAACCTGCTTACTAGATAATACCAGACTTACTGTATTTTAGAAATGTAAACGTTATTTTACTAACCTTGTATTAATACCAGACTTACCCACCCCAACCCACCCACTCTCTCTCTCTCTCTCTCTCTCTCTCTCTCTCTCTCTCTCTCTCTCTCTCTCTCTCTCTCTGATTGGTATGGTGTGTAAGTATCCTTTAAGTGGCAAAAACTCAAATACATGGAATATAAAGCAAATACATGGAATATAAAGCAAATACATGGAATATAAAGCAACTATACATGGAATATAAAGCAAATCACGCATGGAATATAAAGCAAATACATGGAATATAAAGCAAATACATGGAATATAAAGCAAACACATGGAATATAAAGCAAATACATGGAATATAAAGCAAACACATGGAACATAAAGCAAATACATGGAATATAAAGCAAATCAGGCATTCAAATCCCGTAAAATCCTAAAGAAACGAAACGCATGTGTCAGAAAGAAACTAGGGTTAAATTGGCACTCAGCGTGGAAGAGAGTAAGAATTCACGAACAGTTTAAAAATAATCCTGTTTATGTTGCACACAATAAAAGTACCTGGTAAGGGACAAAAACATATTAGACTAATTCATAGCAGTATTTTTGCTCTCTCTCTCTCTCTCTCTCTCTCTCTCTCTCTCTCTCTCTCTCTCTCTCTCTCTCTCATAGCTACAAACTGGACACCGTCTCGTGAAATTTAAAAATAGGGAAGCTACATTCCAAACTTTAAATTACAATGTATATCAGGAATGCATTGGTTTCTGATTTTATATCCACATACGGGCATGTATATTATCAAGAAACCATTTTTACCAGGGCTGCATTCCAACCAGTAATAATACACCATGTATGTTATCAGGAAAGCAATTTTACCAGGGTTGCATTCCAACCGGTAATAATACACCATGTATAGTATTAAGAAAGCATTTTTACCATGGTTGCCAACCTCCCCTCCCCCGTTTATACAAAGTCATTCTATTATTTTCGACCTCCAACAATCGAGGAAGTTAAATCAAGTAGACAGCGTGTAATAACAGGTCAAAGTCCAGTGTTTATTTTTTGACCTGTAGGTATGCGTCAAAGTCGTAAACAGTAGCAAATTGAAAAACTCCTAATTTATCACTGAAATACACTTTAAGTCAAAGATATCGTATACACAGGATATCATACCTCAGTGAGTGGTGTTACATTTTGAATACAGCAATAACAGCAAGCGGACATTCATAGTAACTACAGATGTTAATAAACGAGCCCCATCTTGCTTACCTCCCTTGGTCATTAGTATGCCATATAGCTACTCGTTGGATAAATATCATCATACATTGGCCAGACTAGTTTACAGGCGAGAACCATCTTGCTTACCTCCCTTGCTCATTAGTATGCCATATAGTTACTCAGTGGATAAATATCATTATACAGTGGCCAGACTCGTTTACAGGCGAGAACCATCTTGCTTACCTCCCTTGCTCATTAGTATGCCATATAGTTACTCAGTGGATAAATATCATTATACATTGGCCAGACCAGTTTACAGGCGAGAACCATCTTGCTTACCTCCCTTGCTCATTTGTATGCCATATAGCTACTAGTTGGATAAATATCATGATATTATTTTCTTATTAAGTAAAGATTTGTCACTTGTGTATTTGTATTAGTCACAAGTGTAGCCAGACTAGTTTTAGAGGCGAGGTAATTGTCAAAATATAGGTTAAATCAAGTGTAAACTCGTATATATAATCCGCTAGAGAGGCGATGTTGTAACTTAAATGTCCACTCTGAGAACAAAATATAAAATTTTTGCATTATCATTTATTGTAATGTATATATTACAGGAAATATCCTGCTTTTTAAACGTCTCCCCACCCCCTTCTTCTCTATCTCATTATCAATGGTTGTAATGCATATATTATAGGAATATTCTACTCATTATCAATGATTGTAATGCATATATTACAGGAATATTCTACTCATTATTAATGATTATAATGCATATATTACAGGAATATTCTACTCATTATTAATGATTGTAATGGATATATTACAGGAATATTCTACTCATTTCACGGCCCCCTTCTTGTCTATCTCATTATCATTGATTGTTGTAATGCATATATGACAGGAATATTCTACTCATTATTAATGATTGTAATGCATATATTACAGGAATATTCTACTCATTACACGGTCCCATTCTTGTATATCTCATTATCAATGATTGTAATGCATATATTACAGGAATATTATATTCATTACACGGTCCCCTTCTTGTCTATCTCAAAAAATACACACATAGATAAATATTTATAACTTACAATTACTTTATCGTCTTACGTTGAGTTTTTAGAAAAAGAGCAGTCTCCAAAACTGGTGGTACCCCCCCCCCCCTTTTGTCAGATTGTGTGTAAGCAGGTGTAGATGTACGACTGAAGGCGCTGTAAGCCATTCTCCGTGTGGATTTTTGCTATGACACACCAACCCACCAGTAAACATTGACATTTTTACAAGCACAAAACCTAAAGGAACAAATATGGAAGGTTTTCCACTGACTGTTACAAGCCTATATCTGTATAATCAAATTACAAATGAAAGAATTTCATGTATATTAAGCGTTCGAGAAGCTCAGATGCTCACTTAAACACACACACACAGACACACATACACACCACTTATTATCTCATATCCTCTATCTATGAGACAAAATTTGGCCACATTGACGTCTTTGATATATTAATGGAAACTTGGTCATATCATGGTGGGAAAACGTTTCCTTCTTATCTGTCCGCGATCTTCAAAGAATTGTATGATTCTTTAAGACTAATTAGTTGTGTAGGACAGTCACAGGAGTCGGTCTTCAAAGAATTTTATGATTCTAGAAGACCAATTACTTGTGTTGGACAGTCACAGGAGTCGGTCTTCAAAGAGTTTTATGATTCTAGAAGACTAATTAGTTGTGTAGGACAGTCACATGAGTCGGTCTTCAAAGAATTGTATGGTTCTAGAAGACTAATTGATTGTGTAGGACAATCACAGCAGACGGTCATTCATTCATCAATTTTTATTTCCTCCATTAGGAGATTAATAGCAACATAGCTAAAAGATGCAGATATGAAAATGACGAGGACATGACGTACACTTACGTATATAAATATATAAACTCATACACACATAAACGAGAATACAATATTTGCATATTTGATTGACATGATCCCTCCAGACTATTTACAGTTTAAATAATTAACTGTTTTGTACTATATGAGCAGTCGTGATTGTCGTGCCAAGATTCAATGGACTTCTCATATGACATACGATGCCAATTATGACATTTAATCTGATAAACTATATGAATTTATAAATAATTTAAATTTTAAATGCCATGCTCGAATTCTGCTTCGTTTTTAAACAAACTTACTGTGTATAACGATTTTTTTAAAAAAAAGTAAATGCAGGTGTGATTGAATTACGATAGTCACAGAGGAGGTATGTTTTTTATGTGACGTTTGAAATGTATTTTTCATTTTAATACCATGTAAAGAGTGGTGAATCATTCTTCCCCTTCTTCCTTTCACAAATTTCCCTGTACAGGTGTGTTAATCATACATTCCAGGTATAACATTCAGATTTTCCATTGACTTGTACACAAGAACGGATTCACATGCAAACATTTAGTGTCATCCAAATTTTTATGTTTTGAATAGACCTGAATGTCTGAAGTATAAAAGTGGATTTTTATTATTTGTTTTACAGATTTGTTATTCCATGTCTGAGATAATCAAATATTAGTGAACGGACTGTTAAATTGTATTTAATAAGACACTAGCCACCACCACTACCCGTATCCGCTTGCTATCATTTAATGGGCGATGGTCAAGACGATAAAGAAATTCTATCTATATATCTATGTTTGTCTGTCTGTCCCAATTTACACAATTTTTATATAGTTTCCTAAATTTCTACTGGACCTTTCAACAGATTTTAATATAAGGATGTGATGTCAGATTTATGACTTACATGGCACATGTATGGTGGTACTTTAGTGCCATGACAAAGACACTCGTACGACGCACATGTAAGTCATGACACTACTACCAGCACGACTCATATGTATGGTAGTACTTCAGTGCCATGACACATACACCGATACGATTCACATGTGTGTTAGTACCTCAGTGCCAAAGGAAAAGGCACGACTGACATATATGCTAGTTCTTCTGTGCCATGACATAGATATTGGTAACTCGCATGTATGCCATGACATTACGACTTGCACGACTCGCATGTATGGTAGTACATCAGTACCATGACATAGACACTGGCATTTCAAACTTTAGTACTACTAGGGGACCGACCATAAGAAACATAGTATGTGGATTATATTAGTTGAACGAAATAAATTATCTTGAGGGAAAGAAATTCCCATCCTCCCCCCTCCACTGAAATTAAATAAACTATCAACTGTTTAATAAAAGGTTACAATCTATACTACACTATGTTGTTTTCTGGTATCTTAGACTGCATTATTGCACAAACTGTACGTTGTTGTTGTGGGTTTAACGCCATTTTTCAGCTCATGAAAGGCTATACATGGCGGCCAGTATATTTGGTAGAGGAAGAACCCGGGAAAAACCAGGGAAGAAGCACCGACCCAAGGGAAGCTACTGGCAAACTTTCGCACATACCCACGTTAGCTGAGCCTGAGACTCGAACCCACGCAGACAGAGGTGAGATGTGTGAATGATCTGTAAATGCGAACGCCTTAGACCACTCGGTCACGCGGGGTTCCCAAACTGTACGAATAGCTGTATTCAATATAGTGTACAATTAGAATCTTTTTACCAAGGAGCTAAATAACTCAGCATTATCTTCTTCGTTGATTTCGTTGATAAAAATGCATGAGAGAGAGAGAGAGAGAGAAAGGTTACAAGCGTCCATTCCAACTACTTGTTACTATGGGCCAACATCACAAAACAAGGAAGTATACAATTATTCATACTGCATTTAAATAACCCTTCAGTAGTAATATAAACTACGGATGCTGGTTCTTTTTTCCCATCTTCATCTCCTCATACTAGAAAACCATCTTTGTCGTGGGTCTCAATCTCCGTTGGCTCGCTAACGCTCACCCCCTCAGAATTCGCCTTGACACGATGGTTTTCTAGTATGAGAGATGAAGATGGGAAAAACGATATAGCATCACCGTAGTTTATATTACTACTGTAATATTACTTTGTTTTTTTTTATAATTATTCTTTTTACAATTAATTGAATTCTGTTACACACAATTACATGATTCCTTATTCAACAAATAATTCACTAAAGTCTTCTTGTTATTTTGTAACCTTATTAGGATTAAAATCAATTGCAAAAGTATTAATTCCATCAACGCAATATCGCTTATCATCAAAGTTACATAATCCAGTTTTATTAATAACATCTGTTTCAATCTTATGTTTATGCGATCTTATTATTGTCATTTCAACATGTTTTCGTTCACCTTTTAATGCCTTTTCATAATCATCAAATCCAATTATTTTCTTAAGAACACATTTCTTAATACCTTTTAGTCTTTCTTTTTTTTTAGTGTTTCATCATCCAGTTTCATTGCATATATCTTACTCCGAAGCCCTATAAACTCTGTTATTGGAATTTAAAAAATTTCATCCTTGAACTTTCCTATTAATTTCTTCTTATCATCACAATAAAATTCACTATCTTTTGGGTATTCTGAAAGATCAAATTGTTGTTTGTTATTGTAAAGATCAGCATACACATCCTCCGTGAAAATATTGTCACACAAACTATCAGTATCGGTAAACAATAATTCTACTCTCTTATACTTCTTTATAATAAAATTGTAGTCAAAATCGTACATTAAACATTTTGAAAGATCAAGAATTGCAGCACCAACATACACTGGTTTATTCAATTTCAGATTAGTTTTTCTTTTTTATTAACAGCAACAAGGTTTTCGTTGAAAATTTTCATGCTAACAAAGTTATTATCTGCTACTACCTTGTTTCTTCGTTCAACATTGATTATTATTTCAATATTAACTCTTTTTCTAATTTTCTCCATTGTTTTACCAAAAACGCTGTTGTTCATTAGTTCAAAGAAATCTTGTACAAAATTTGTTGTTGCTACTGCTTTTTTTTTTTTTTTTTTTTTTTTTTTTGTTGAACTCAGTATAACATTTTAACCAAGGTTTTTTTAAAGTTTAGTACGCAATGATCATTATTTAACACAAGTCCAATTTCCAACGCTTGTTTTAACGCTGCAATATGAATAACATAATGTTTTTTATCAAGTAAATTCGGTACTAATTTTTTAACAATATTATGACCGATTCCATTATGTTCTTTTAATAAAAGCTGTTCTGGTGATAACATGTTATCTTTTTTTACCAACATTGATTACGAACATAATGGGTAATCATTGTGTAGTTCATGCAATTCTCCAGGATAATAAATATCAACTTCAAGAATGTAAACAACATCATCTGGTATTCTTTTTTCAATTTCATTCAAAAACGTATCACATTCAATCCAACGAAATCCACGAACTGGCAAAGGTTGGGACATAGCATATTCATAAATATTGTTTGTGTCAAGATAAATAATGTATTCCATTCTTTTCTTGCATCATAATCCGCAATATATTTGTTGTTTGCTTTTGCATATTTCTTTGTTATTACAGAGGTTCCACCTCTGATACCTTTTTCGATGAAGTAAAATTGATCAGGATCTGTTAGCAATTCTAATTTTATTCCGCTAAATTTTAATGCTGCGTCCCAGGATAAACCAGGAGAAGATTAATACCATGCAGGATCAAGTTGATAATACTTTAAACAGATTGAACGAAATTCTTCGAAAACATCTGCAAGCAATAGAACGTGATGGTAATCACCAAGGTTCTGACAACCAAATTTATTCCAAATTAATTGAGCGTATTCATATTCTTTATCAATAATGTCTGAGAAATTCAATAATGAATAGAACTTGCTCTTCTCAGGTAAACTTGTTTCATCAAATCAGTTCCAATTATTCATATACTCATAAGGGTACACATTATACTTCATTTTATTGCCTCAAGTTTCCATCCTGATCCTGCTGTTGTTTAGTCCTCAATTGTTTTTTTGTTTTTTTTTGTTTTTGTTTTTTATTTCTTGGTGAATTTCATCAACTGTTGTTTTCAAATTCGTTCCTTTTAGTACGCGTATTGATCGCGATGTAACATATGGTTCTGCTAGTTCCTCATCATAATAATAATCATCAATTACATTAATTTTGCTCAAAACAGCCAGATATTGAACAAGTAATTTTAATCCACTATGTTGTTTTTGTTCATTTTGAACAACAGGTGACAAAATGTGGAAGAAATCATCTGATAATAATCCTTTTAATGCAATTTGATTATCAACTTTAAAAAAGTTATCAAATCCAACAAATGCCGTTGCAGTTTGTTTTACAATTAACAAACTTTGACGTGATAATGTCTTTATGATTTTCATGTTTATACTAATAGGCAGATAATTGTCTAATATGTTGTTTCCGATAAAGACATTATCTGTTTTTTGTCCTGGCATTATTAATAACCAATTTCTCTAATACACATACTATTAGGCGGTCACATGATAGTATCATCACAAAATACATTGATAAAAAACAACTAATTAGAAGAAAGGGTTATTAATAATGCCAGGCCAAAAAACCCATATCATTTGCAGATGATGTGTTCATTACAAACAGCGTTTACACTAACAATGCTTGTAACAAGCTTGGTATGGTAGTTAATTTAACTTCCGAACAAATTATTGTTGGCAAAAAATTTCAGTTTGGCAAGATCATTTCAGTTGGCAAAGTAAATGAACATGCGATTACAACAATGTTCATGAAAAACTTTATCTAGGAAACCTTCAACGGTCCAATTCCAACTGACAAACGCGTTGCACACAAAAATGGTAGTGTTAATGATAATAATATTGATAATTTGTATTTGGAAGATGAATTAAAACGACATCATGTTTTTAATTTGTATGAAGCGCCTAAAAAAGGCATGATCAGGAACGTTAAAACGAAAAAAACTTATTGGTTCTGTTCATAAAAACACTGGTTATCTTCAAGTTGGAGTTTGTGGTAATAACACCAAACATATTCTTTATCGTGCACACAGGTTTGTGTTCGAGATATTTGTTGGTGGTATTCCGTTAGGTTTTGTGTTGGATCATTTAGACAATTATAAAACCAACAACAGTTTGTTAAATTTGGAGTGCGTTACCCAACAAGACATTTGTCAACGTGGTTGCACTGGTAATAATTTTAAAAATCCTACACGACTAGTGTGCTCAATTAATCAAGAAACAAACAAAGAACTAGAATTTTAGTCAATTACTGCAACTGCAAAGTATTTTTACATTGTTCCAATGTCGATAACAATGGTAGCAGATGGAACAACAAAATCAGCATTTTCCAAAACATTTAATCAGAAAAGTGATTTCTTGTATTGTGATTAAGTTTGTTGATTTTGTTCATTTTTATTGATAGCATTTTCTAATGTCCTTACCGCTTCAATAATAGTATCCAAATAATTTTCACGAGGAAAAAAGTATAATAAACTTCAAACAATTTTCAGCACATTATTCCAACCAATTCTTTTTGGTGTTCTTCATGCAACATCAACACAATGTCACCATAATTATCAAGTAATTTATCACCGCGATTATCATCAAACACAATATAATCTTGGTCAACAAAAAATTCTTTGTTATCAAATTGCTCACGGAAATAACCAAACCCCTTAACACCACACAAGCGCCATAAGCAACAACATTTGAGTCTATCCACTGATCATAATTATTTTCATCTCATGAAAACACACCAAAATAACACCAATTGCTATTGGGTATTTATTAGTAAAATAGTTCCAATCGAAATGAAGTTCCTTGTTGTAACCAGCACAAAATCCAAAATCCAAAATCTTTTATCGAACACAGATGAAAACAAGCGTCAAGAAATAATCCCATTGACGCTATTGGTGATACTTCTAATCCACACAAAACTTGTGGTAAATAATGGTTTGGCATTGCTCTCATTTTTCGTAACATTGGACATTTGAACTCGATGAGAAGAATTTTGTAACCATCTTTTTCATCTTCTGCTACAGTAGAGTTAACAAGGTACTCATCATGAAATCGACCGACAATGTAACCATCCGGTGTGTAACGTACACCAAAGTTCGTTTTAATACAAATGTTATTACCAAAAACTTGTTCACCAAGACCGATTTCAACACATTTTACGATTACAGGCTCAAATAATAAACCCCAATAACACGGAATTGATGGAGTAAATCTGTTAAGTCTTCCGCTGCGAAGATTAGCTTTTTATGGTGCAAGTTTTTCTAGTGTTTTGAACGGATTAATACAAAGAACAGTCGCTATTTCAGATCCTCCAACAGTTACTGACATTAATTTATACAAATCTGCTGTTCTTTGTTGTAATTTGTTTTTGGACTGTTGACAAATATTTTTTTTTATTGCGTTGCAGCATTACTCATGATTCATTTTGTATTTTATTAGGTTACACAGTAATTGATCATTAATTCTGCACACAGTATTTTGATCATTAATTCTACATAGACTTGTTTATTAATTCTTCTTAAAAATGTTAATTAATTTTCCTGTGTTTAAACAATTATGCGCCTGTTGCATTAATGTGTCCTTATCATACGATATCGCAATTTCCCCATTTTGTTCAAATAAATATTTTTCTTCGTGTGTTAACAGAACCATATCACCGACCCCATATTCGATTTTAAAATCGTAGCAAATTTTCCTCAAAGGATTAAGAAACATCATTCTTATTTCATCAAGTATGTCAATACGATCAATAATGTTACAACGAACAATGTATTTTGTATGCATCTTATTTTACTTTGTTGGATAGAATTTTTAGTTGTTTTGATCAAAAACTGATGTAATTGTTTAAAAACACCAACAAAAGTTGGTTTGATAAAATTAAACAAAATCGTTATAAATAATGTTAAATATTTTGAATCGGTTGTATAAGCAAACAGTATTACCTGTTGTTGGTGTCGACATCAATACTAATCCAGAAATTGATGACTTACCCACATAAATTGATGACCAATACGATCCAGAATAATATCGTGTTAAGAGTCAAGTACTAGAACCAGGAGAAATTATTGACAACGAATACGAAAACAACTTTGTTGACAAAACAAAACATGGTCGATCTTTAAGTGGTCGATACAATGTGAAATATCATCTTGCAAAAAAAAAAAAAAAAAAAAAAAAAAATGATTTTACACCAGATGAATATGCAAGTTTCTATTCGAGATTACAATATTTTATGAACATTACAATACCTGGCAGCAATAAAAATTAAGTTCGATTTTATTTACGTTAAGATAATTAACCTAATGGGGGAAATTAGCGAGGATCGGAAACAGTATTTGATCTCGCTTTGTAAGCTTGTAAAATGTAAATCGGTTCTAATAAAGTATGAGAGAATTTATAATGATATTATTAATCACCACTGTTAACAGACAACATGTGTACGTAAGACAATAACATTATCGTCACACAATGCTGCTAGTTGGTATCGAAGTATTGAACACATCCGAATAAACACGTCAATTAACCAAACTTGTTTACCCTTTGTTATTATAACCTTTTCGATAACAAATACATCCTGATCAGTTTTTTGTACTTCTTGTTCGTAGAAACTACCAGTAATATCCTCACCATTAAGATTTTTTAGGTTGTAGGTTACTGGTATTGTTGTTAGTATTTTATCAACAACAAATACTTCCTCTTGCCAATTTGATGTTGCGCCCTTTTCAAATATTTTTTTTGTTCATGACATTCTTACTTTATGATGTTTTTTTAAATTTATGTCTGCGGTATAAGTTTTCGTTTGCTAGTATTAGATTATTAATAGCTTCATTTGGTGTCATCTTTATTGATCGATGTTTCGTATTGTTTTAATCAGAAACCATCTGCTGAAATTTATCAGTATAATTATTTGTATTGTTTGCTGTAAAATGCTTATAGCTCTTCTTTTTCAAAGTACAGTTAAGACGTTCAACAATGACACACTTTCCTTCATTTCCCGTGGTGTATTTTTCAATATTGTGCTGCTTAAGAAAGTCCTCAAATTGTTTATTATAAAATTCAACACCATAATCAGTCCAAAGTTTGTTTGGTTGACGTCCACTACCCACCACAACTTCATTAAACGCTTTTATTATTGTACTTCCCATTTTATTTTTTATTGGTACACTAAACGCGTATCGACTTACAACGTCAACTATTTTTAATAAGTATTTGTTACCACTGTTGTCAGCAGCGACTTGCGACATGTCAGCGAGATCAACTGCCCAAATGTCATCAACAGCATTTGCTACAATACGTCGTCTTAGATTTTTTTTTTTTTTTTTTTTTTGGGGGGGGGGTCTGTGTAATTCTGTTTCAAGGTTTTGTGATACACCGATTCCCAGTTTGTACTAGCTACCAATAGTACCATGAACAAATCTACACGTTCTCGCATGCTTTGTGGTTTCATAGCGCTTAATTCTTCCAACATTTTTCGATTACAACCGTGTTTAACCAAGGGTGCTCGCACACCATCATTGTCTCTGTAGCATATGTCGTGTCATGTCGCATAGCAATATCATCAACTTGATTATAATGTTGTTGTCCTGGCAGAGGATTATCATTTTCATAAAGTTGTTTATCAAGTGGATTCCAAGGTCCAGTGTATTTGTGTTCTGGTAATGTCCAGCCGCCGCTTGGTCTTGGTAATTTTCCAATTATTTTATGGATATCAATTGCGCCACCAACAATCGAACGATGATTAACATTGTTACAATATGTTACTATTTTATCATGTTCAATGCATAAATGGTGATATTTATTACATTTACAATATTGCATTATTGATTTATTGTTGATAATTTTTTATGTTTACTGGTGTTGATAATTGTATTGCCACAACTCTGGTAGCTAACTTGTTACATTACTTCTGCAACAATTGTTTCTGGTGAATCTGGTCTAATAACCAAAACTTCACATAGTGCTTCTCCAACTACAGTTTTCTTTAAAAACACACTTTTCTTTTTACCAGAAACTTCACAAATACTTTTCATCATTAATGGGTTGTTCTTTGTTGTTACAGTTTCCTCATTAAGGTTTCCTTCCTTGTTTCACACTTTAAACAATATGTTGTCATGATTATATTTCAATGGTACACAAACTTTATCGCTATCATGTCATTATCAGCAGCATCTGAATGATCAAATTGCATTATAAAATCGATAAATTTAACTCCCGGTCTGCTAGCCAACCCTGCCATTTGTTTAATAAACAGAATGCAATAATAACCACATGCTGTTGTCCCTATTTTTTGAATTTGATTCGAGCTGTAATTTTTTTAATTTTGTTTTTTGAAACAGCATCAGATGGAGGGAGACCAAATGAATCTAAGTAGTTGTTATCATACAATGCAACCCAATATGTTCCATTACCGTCATTGAAAGTTTGGAATTTGATTACGCATCATGTTTTGGGTTTCATTACACCTGGTAATTGGTCCTTAGAAAATACATCAACAAAATTTATGATACCGCTTAGTTTGTAAAGTATTTCAAAGTTGTTTAATGGCTTGTTCAACGTCTCGTCCCTGGCAATGTCTGTCCTCTTCCTATGCCAAGAACATTTGGCAACAGGTTACCTGCTATCCCCGCTAACAGCGGTCCTATAAATCCACCATTCATTTTTTTTTTTTTTTTTGTGGTTCTCTTTTATGTGGTTCGCTTTTTTTTGCGGGCATTATTATTAGGTTTTAGACAAAATTCTTGGTGTCTTGGTAATCACATCAATGACCAACAAGTCAAACGTTGGGTCCCGCCAATTACATTGTCTGCTTAATGCCACAACCACGTGTTGCCAGTTTTCACGGAATTGTATAAATCCCTTTTATTAAATACATGTACTCGGGTTTCGTTTTTCAGTATAACAACGATGCCCGAGGGTGAGTTATGTATATTGTACAATATTTCGAAACAGTGAGTTCGGTTCACCCCAGGCCGCACGTGCGAAGTGCTTTCGATGGGAAAAACCGAATGCATCAAGCGTACGGACGATGTAGAGCTGCATCGTCTGTGCATAAATGCCTCACCGTAAGAATAAATCTTTACATTACGGAACGTCTTGTCAGTGAGCAGTCTACTTAAGGATTTGCACGTCTTCAGCTGTAGAGGTACGTAAATTATTTATTAATTTATGGTGTATATTTTCTATGTAGCTTCGGCTTGCGTAGTACAATGCACATATTTTCTATTCTTGTTTGTATATTTTCTATTCTTGTTTGTTCTAAATAAGAGCTTTTTATTAGCAATATAAAAGTGTCATTTTTAGGAAACGTTTAGTACCATAAGATTCTTATCGGACACGTGTAGGTTCACTTCTGAACTTGTTTATTGCTTTGTAATGTTGTGCCGATAATGTAATTTGTATAACTTACCGTGTATAACGTCATTACGTGTTATCGTATATGCCCGTGTCAATCATACTACACGGTGTTAGATTTATTTTCAGCTGATCAGAGTCGACGAGGTCCCAGCTATAGAGGGGACAATAGAAGTTGACTATAGCAGCTGTAAAGCTAACCATAGCAGCCGTGGAGCTGAATAAACTGTGTTGCTTGAATACCAGGTGATCGGGCGTTGTTGACCCATTGGTGGGCGTGGATCGCTTGATTGACCAGTGCGACTAGCAGCCAAGTATGCTAGTGACGGAGTGGTTTGGAGTCACTCCATATATGTAATCTTTTAGCCGTCGGCTAATTTTGGGTTTTTGTGATACCCAGTGGTTTGGGAGTGTAAGATATTTTGCATGATATCTATCCCATTTGTTTGCACCACATTTTATTATTTGATAAAGTGCCTCATGTTTCATTATTTGAGGGTATACATTTTTGCTATATGAGTAAAAATACATCATTTTTGCTATCTGAGTAAAACACATCATTCCTTTCGTCGTATGAGATGAATCATTAGCCTTTATCATTGCACTGTGTATTTATTTATTTGTATTCATATTTGGGTTACCTTATTAGGTTCGTGCGGATTATGTTAATTTGTCCAATATTTGGACCCTATACACGCACGTATTAATCATAACCCTTCTTCCCATTCAAGTCATTCATCAATAAATATAGCATTTTTATCACCATCAACAGTGTTCTGTTATAAATCAGAAATCCAACCCGGTTATCTTGTTACATCGGTGTTCGTTTAATTTTATCAGCCATATTCTGTGCAATTGCAATAGCATCAGCTGGATAGACACCATCACCTGACACAGCCTTCTTTGTTGCACCAGAAATTGCACCAGATGCTGCTGCGTTACCAAGAGTACCAAGAACATGTAGTATTTTTGGCGCTAATTTTTTTTATTAAAGTTGCAATAGCAGGCCCAATGGACCACCAGATCGTACCATAGCGGTAATTTGTGCTTTAGAAAGTTTGAGCACAAACGGTCGTCCTTTATTAAATTAAGTTTGTTGTGCCTTTGTTAGCATTAATTTTGCTTGAATTGTACCTTTGTAATCAACCCTCAACGAAACAGCCTCACGTTTATTAATTGCCTCAGCTAATTTTTTTTATTTATCCATCTGATAAGTTTACTTCTTGTAAAGTGTACATTATTGTTGTAGTTTACTCAAAATTCTCGTTTCTGCACCACACCAAATCAGTGTCATCACACATTAGCCGTTACACTTTGATCATCATTTTATTTTTAACAGCATCAAGTGTATGATATGTCAGATGTGATCAGAGCATAATCAAAATAGCCTGCACCTGGTGCTCCTTCTAGTTTCCAATTAATCTCAATATTAGTTGGATTTCCTTTTACTAGTTCGCCATGCTTGCTAACATCAAAGTGGAATATTGGATACATTGTTCTGAACTCTTCCTCTGATATTCTAGATCCTACAAGAGAATGCTTGATAACATTAACAGAATTTTTAAATACGAATAAATAACATTATCATAACATTACCAACCCCTATACCATTTCGTACATGCACACATCACCAAAAAATGATGCTACAAAGTAGCTCGTACAGGCATTCGCGCGGATGTGTCTGCTCTGCTACGCACGAATGCCTGTACCAGCGACTTTGTAGCATCAATATATATATGATACGGTTTTTTGTAATCTGAAAAATGTTACTTAAATTATAATGAATGTTTGAAACGTTTTCATTGCTCCAGTTCTGAATTACGCATTAGAGGTATGGAGTTTTCACCAGGCTGACAGAGGTATGGAGTTTTCACCAGACTGACAGAGGTATGGCGTCTTCACCAGGCTGACAGAGGTATGGGGTTTTCACCAGGCTTACAGAGGTATGGCGTCTTCACCAGGCTGACAGAGGTATGGGGTTTTCACCAGGCTTACAGAGGTATGGCGTCTTCACCAGGCTGACAGAGGTATGGGGTTTTCACCAGGCTTACAGAGGTATGGGGTTTTCACCAGGCTGACAGAGGTATGGGGTTTTCACCAGGCTGACAGAGGTATGGAGTTTTCACCAGGCTGACGCCATTAAACGTGTACACCGAAGATTTTTAAAATATTTGTTAAATGTAAAAATATCTATTTCTATGTGTGTGTTTGTATGTGTGTTTGTGTGTATGTGTGTGTGTTAAACAATCTATATCTGAAAAGATTGATACGGTTTTTACCTTCAAATCATCATTATCCGAAAAATGGCGTTAGATAAACAGAGAGACAAACAAGTGGAACGAGTGACAGAAATTTTAACTGCTGCATCTCGCCTTTTGCGACATTTTTCTCGAGTAGGACAAGGGAAACGTTCTATGATCATTCACTCATTTTTCTTGAGTAGGATAAGAGAAAAGTTCTATGACCATTCACTCATTTTTCTTGAGTGGGAAAAGGGAAACTTTCTATGACCATTCACTCATTTTTCTTGAGTGGGACAAGGGAAACGTTCTATGATCATTCACTCATTTTTCTTGAGTGAGACAAGGGAAACGTTCTATGATCATTCACTCATTTTTCTTGAGTAGGACAAGGGAAACTTTCTATGACCATTCACTCATTTATCTTGAGTGGGACAAGGGAAACGTTCTGTGGCCATTCACTCATTTTTTTTGAGTGGGACAAGGGAAACGTTCTATGACCATTCACTCATTTTTCTTGAGTGATACAAGGGAAACGTTCTATGATCATTCACTCATTTTTCTTGAGTGGGACAAGGGAAACGTTCTATGATCATTCACTCATTTTTCTTGAGTAGGACAAGGGAAACTTTCTATGACCATTCACTCATTTTTCTTGAGTGTTACAAGGGAAACGTTCTATGATCATTCACTCATAGAAAACAAAGATACAGTTCCTAAAACTTGAAACAATATAACAATCAGCTTTAAAATAATTTATCCCTTGACCTTAGTCATTGACCTTTTAATCCGTCATCTTATGACCATTTATTAATGGACACGGGAGAATACAAAACGTAAAATAGCCTTTATCAATTGACCTCTGTGAACCTGATCTTGAAACTTGTGCACCAGAATTTCCAGATTTATCTGTATTCAGTGTTTCGTTGTAAGCGCCTATGTCATGTCTGATGAAAATGGCCAACATCTCATATAATTCAGAATACGCAAAGAAGAACCCGAAACAACGTCGCTTAAGCGCTATTGCCTTATCTATAGTTATACCGCCATGCGTCAGAGAGACACCGGGCGGCATTTAGAATATACACTGTTGAGATATGTTTATCTTCTATTTTATAAAGACTCGTAGAAACTGGAAACAGAACTGGAAAAAAAAAAAAAACACAGCCAATGATTCTCTGTTCAACCAACACCTTCTACCACCAACCAACTCGGGACCGCTTTTACTCTGCTTGTCGAGGAACTTTAGGATCCAAACTCCAAAAGTGGGGTTTGTGTCTCCAAATGTAGTTGTAAGTGAAGTTTACAGGAGCCACTCATTCGAACATAAGATATTCACAGACCCCCCCCCCCCCAGCAAAAAAAAGACAACTCAAAATTAACTTACCTACAAGTTGACACCTGATAGACGGACGCACATTATGACCGCTATGCCTCATTTTTCATGCATAAATTCATTGATGCCACGACATATTCTGTGTATTATGGCAGTGTTTATGTAAATGAAAATATTTTCAATAGTTACATTATGGTGATAAGAATATACAAGCTTAGGAAAGTTGCTTGTCCGTCCGTCCGTCCTTTCAGTTTTTGTAACCCAAACCATCTCGGTACCTCTTTCTACAAATCTCGTACCAGACTGTTTGTAGAAGAACGAATCAAGGTCCAGAAGCCGATAGATAGATATATAGATAGGAAGATGGATGGACTCATCAACGGTTGGAGGTACGGACGGATGGACGGTAGAATATCTGGACGGTAAGATGCACAAATAAATACGCATAGGAGTATTCGACATACATACATACATACGCACATAATACGTACATACACACATACATTATGAATAAAAATGCATAAACAGGACAGAAAAGAACAGAACAGATCTTTATTTATGACAAATCTGCTCAGGCCAGACGCAGTTGGAATATGAGACTACATTAATTGCTTATTTAATTCAAATCTGACATTACATAGACTATTGTGGAATATAAGTTGAAATGACAGTGTTATTCCGAATATAAGTAATGGATTAATTAGAAAAAAGAGATACACAATAAATTTAAAAAAAAGAGAATATTTGTGACAATGTTTTCATAAGTGGCTTTGATATAAATATGAAAAAGGTAAATAACACTTCTAATTCTACGTAATTAGAATGCAAACAGATAATATTAGTGCCCAAAAATAAAAGTACAAAAGTATTTGAAAATAGCACTTGTAATGTATTACATAAACACAAACTTATAATTAGTCGAGTTATATTTTAGGTTATTGTTTTCATTAAAAAAAATATATATATTTTGACAGATTATGGGGAAGTGTGTTATTGTGTGTAGAAAATAGCTTTTGCAATATTAAATCTAAAGTACCAGAGGGGATTCAAAAAAAATCTTACGCTTTGATTTCGAGAAAAATGACAAATAAATTAATGATGGTGCCCATCCCCAACATCGTTTTGGTTACAGTAATTATATTTTCTTTTCTAGACGGTATATTTTCCCATCGACCAGTTGCAATGGGAGGCCTATGATAAGAAGCCATATATATATATATATATATATATATATATATATATATATATATATATATATTCAAAATTTAGGTCCTGTTTAATAGTGTAATAAACTTTTCCTTTGGAAGATAAGGTTACGTAGGCATGTCACTCCTGTATATCAAAATATTTTAGACTTTCTTCCTTGAGGACTGATTATAAATTCATAATTAAAAAGATCTGGTGTTCTGATAGAAATCAAAGTGTTCTTTATACATTTCATCGATTTGTGTTGAAATCAGCATTAGTTTCGTACAAAGTGTTCTTTATACATTTCATCCATTTGTGTTGATATTAGCATTAGTTTGGTACAAATTATTTCATAAAGAAATCTAGACAATCAGGTTTGTTTGCCAGTGATAATAGAAATCCCAAACTCTATCATTCGAGATTTGAAAAAGATATTGAAAAGATTCTAAGTCATTCAAAAACAACGCGTAATGATCTCATGCCTAAAAAATAGCACGATTGGAATGTGTCTTGAACCCTACAGACAAACTTTGCAACATGGCGGCTAAGTTTCAATATGTAGAGTTAACTGAAAGAAGATGTCACCAGGGTGAAAGTACATTACAGCTTAATAGAAAGTCACTCTCTTGTACAACTGAAACGGTGGTTACACTGTCACCTTCCTACAAATGTAAATCGAAGTAAATTTATGTTTTTTATTGCAATAATTTAGGCTTCCGTACTATAATATATACACAAAAGCACTTCTTATAGTATAACTGTCAGACATTGAGTGCAGGTTTTTGTCTAGCTAATAAACGGTATAAAAAAAACTGTGGACTTGAGATGAAATCAAGCTTTGGAATTTTTCTAAAAATGGACAGGCACACCAACGTTTATCTTAATATTAGTTTTCTCTACTATCTTGGCAAATTAAAATAAAATTCATTGTGTTCGTCATGAACTAAAAGTAGATTATTTCTGGAACAAAAGTTAAAAAAAGAAAACTATCTGAGGCAACGTCACCTTCATATCTACCTGCCTCAATATTACGTTTATGGCGAGAACATCTAAATATAGAAAAGTTAATAGGAATGTAAAAAGGTAATCCTCTGCATAGATATTTATATAAATTTTTTACTGATAATGAATATTTAAGAGAAGAAAAGGAATTTTATTTCATATGCACTCTACAACCAGACTAGTTCTAACAAATTATTTGAAATTCATGAAAAATCAAAACTGGATGCTTTGTACATTGTATCAATACATGGATACATTTTCCTAATATGACCATAGGAAATCTGTATCGGTTGTTTTAATTTGTATGGACCACTTTATACATTGTATCAATACATTGATGCACTTTGATAACGCACTGTACCAGGGCCTATATTGAGTGCGTTTCTGTCATTTTTGTTTCTTTTTTTACTTGGCCAAGGATTGTGAAGGGTGTTTAATGATTTCTTCAGTTCTATAAATGTGTTTTTATATACAAGTATTGTATATAGATGTTAAGAAGTTGTTAATATGTCACCCTATAAACAATGATGTAATTGACAAAACCATGACGTCAAATTGTTCATTTACAAACATACTTTTAAAGTATAATGTATCTACCTGAAGAGCATCGATGATAATGATGCGACAGCGCTTGAAGGAATAAAAGAGGAACATAACTGATATCCTGTTGAATTTACAATTTTATTTGTCCTCTCTCTCTCTCTCTCTCTCTCTCTACACACACACACACACACACACGCGCGCGCGCGCGCGCGCGCGTTTTAACGCCAAAGTGTGGTCTTTGACAAAAATCCCTGAAACTGGGGTCCCATGGTTCTGATTGTCTTATCCGCAAAATTCTGTCAAATATAACAAAAACTGGCCTTCTGAAATTAAACACATACTTTACAATCACTCCTGACAATTTTGACAGTAACCCTGGGAACTGGGAACCCGGAAGTCATTGATCATGTGATAACTTCTCGCACCTGAAATTGGGGTCCGGAAACACACGCTTGAAACTGGGGTCATGAAAGCAAATCATCGTAGAACACAACAGAGTAATGCAATAAGTACCATTTTATGGTGTAGAATGAAATGAAAGATGACTGAATTGGTTCGTTCGTACATATGTACCACTTTGACAAGGGTCGTGCTAAAACGCTAATCAGTTTTCTGACAGTTGTAAATGTTCGTTATTTTCATCGATTTGTATATTTTCGTAATAAAAAGACGGATTGGACCATTTTCTCGTCGTATGTCAAGGGAGGTCGTAACTTATTGACAAAATAGCTAAATTTCAAGCCCCGTTTCGAAAAAAATCTTTTCCGGAACACACTGATCAGTCCGCGATAGCGGGTGCCATTATGACAGACTGTTTAACGGCAATATAAATCTTCATAACCACCTAGAAAGTAATTTTTTAAATTGAAATTATTATACCTACATGGCGTTACTGAATAATACTAAGACATATCTTCTTAAATATCCCATTTAACACTGAATAAGTAGAAAAATGCACGTTATTTGCGTGTGAAGTTCCAATTTCGTTATTATATTTACCGCAAATGATATATGCTATTTTATCATTCCAATAAGTGTATAATAATAAGAACAAATCTTTTATTGTATAAATTCTTATTGGTATTAATGCTATAATAATAATAATAATAATAATAATAATAATAATAATAATGACAACAAAAATAATGGGCAATGATATTATTAGTTTTATAATTATACTTTTAATGACAATAAAGTAAAGTATATAAAAGATTATGATTATTATTATTATTATAATTATTATTATTATACACATAGTAAAAGTAATTGGAATTATCCACGTAAATATCATACATATTTCTATTTATTTCTACTTGTTCAGCATTAGATTGGATATGCCCAAGTATTATTCTATAATGTCATGTAGGTATAATAATTAGGCGGTTATGATGCTTTTTATTGACGTTAAACAGTCTGTCGGATAGCACCCGTTGCATCGGAGATTGGTCCTTATGTTCCGGAACGGGTCTTGCAATTCGATTATTTTGTGAATACTTTACTATCTTCCTTGACAGAGGATGAGAAATAGTTCAAACCGTCGTTTTTATCATGAAAATCTGTAAATGAATAAAAATAACGGGGATTTACAACGGTCAGGAGGTCAGAACTTTTGCACTTGCTCAGTAGGTTTAATTGGTCATCAAAACACGCTGACATCAACAGATTGGTCACCTCTTCGATATGGCTGGGACCAGATATGAAACAGCGACACGGTTTTACTATAACAAATATTAACCAAAACTTTAACAAATTGTTGACGCAGCCGAGAAAAATCAAGCTTCTCCAGCAGAAAAGCACTTTTACATAATTTTTTTAAAAATGCAGCATGGATATGGTAGATATGCATACATTTCGACAACTAGGCCACAGCCAATTGGAAGTTTTTGCATTGAAGAGAGTGAACAGAAAAATACATGTACCCTAATCTCATTTAGCATAGTATCAGTAACATAGTGAATTTGTTCAATGATGTGCTCTTTTTTGTCTGTGTTATATAAGTATGACACTAAATGCACTTGCGCCGGGGTGGTAATATTTGTGACAATTTGTTAAATCTATGTCAGGTGAAAATGTCGTCTTCATATTAAGCCGAAATTATGATAAACAAAAACTATGTATAAGATTTCACTTTTAATTCTTGTTACATTAGGGGATTATTTGGTTTTTATCTACAGTCACAATCCATAATACAAGCCAGTACGCTACAATAGTTTCATAACTTGTAGTCTGATATTTTGTTCCGTGTCAGCTTAAGTTTTGAACCGATCAAGACAGTTTTTGAAAGTTTACACAAAAATGTATCATCACTAGACTATATGTTACATACCAAACCCATACTTCTAGATTAAAGGTCATAGTCACAAATGTAAGTTAAATGTCAAACTAAGTAGTTTTCGTGTCCATCATAATTACATACATTACTGTAGAACCCCTTAAAGGTGTGTCATGTAGCTGGTGCAGTACTAGCGTCTATGCTCCATAACACATAACACATTTTTAACCAATTTGTGTGTGTGTGTGTGTGTATGTATATATATATATATATATATATATATATATATATATATATATATATATATATATATATATATATATATATATACATACTATGCATATTACATAGTAAACCCAAATAAAATTTTATGAGTAGTATCAATTAAAGAACTTTTAGAAACTCTTGGTTTCGGACACATATGGTTGCAACAAGTTGTAGGTAATGTTGATGTGTTCTTACAAGTCGATAAGCAATACGGGAGCCGCGGCTGCTCAGCTGGTAGAGGGTCGTATTCGTAATCAAAGGGTCCCTGGTTTGATACCCGCCCAGTTCAGCCTGTATCAGCTGCTTCCCATGTGTCCTTGGGAAAGGCGCTCGACTGCCATAATGTTTTAAAAGTGCTGCTAAACCAACCAACCAAAACCAAAAAAAAAAAAAAAAAGTGTTAAGCAACGCTTGAAAGATTATTTTGTTCACAATTGGAATTCTAGGCTTGAAACCTGTAGTAGGGCAAGACTATATATTCATCTTGCAAACTTGCAAATAGCTTTTAAATATAAAGACTGTCATACGGTGCTTCAGTCCAAGGAAAGAAATCAAGAGTACATTGACCTTACATTTCCTACAGTTATGGCACTTCATCAGCATCAAATAGACAGCCAAATGCCTAGTGGATACCAGAACATTAGTCGCATTTTTTGCTGTTTGATTGCACCCAGATCGATGTAAATCTTTAACCAATTATAGATTTAGATGAATTCGATAATCAATAAATAGTGACCACGTTTTGCGAGTTATGGTCAATATTTGTCTAAAAATAGGCAATCGAACGGCATGTTAACAATCAGGTATTCTAATGTTGCTTAAACCAAATATTCGTTCAAGTTTCATCTTCATAAAATCGTAGATTCAGTTATTGGCATATTTTGATCTTTTTCGGGAGTTTTGATCCCCGAATTTCTTACAACCTAACAACTTTTAAAGGCTGTAGGCTTTAACCTTTTTGTTTTAAATTTAATCAAATTATCTGTCAAGCTCTTTCTTAAAATGGTTGAAAATAACTTCGAGATTTGCGTGCTGTTTTACGTAATGGCTCCTGATCGACGTATAACGGGCTTACTTAAAAATACTCTGAGAGCACCGTTTTTGATTGTAATAACAAAAATACTATGAAGATTCATTTATAGAATGTCCAATCAGTGCGATTATCCGCCAATTTTGTTTTATATATTTTATACAAAGATATTGCCCTTCATCGACCTAAAGTACATCAATGAATTGTGAATATTTAACCAACTACATTTTTAATAATTCCAACCAAATTTACAGTGAATTTAGAATTTAACAATATCTTGGATAAATTGCTAGATTAAGCACGATTTTGACGTATTTTGCCGAGTTACTGCCCGTGATTGACTTAGCACACCCACTTGACGCAAGCAGTCAACATATTAACCTTGGGAGGCAAGTACCATCTAAATACATTGATGAAATAGAGATTTACTCCCAAGTTAACTTGTAGATGGAAATACAGATAAAGTTATGCTGCTGGCAATTTCATATCATAGATAGTAAAACATTCAAGCAATCTCGCAAATTACTGAGTGAAATGTAAAATATCAACGCATCCTGGTAATTTGTACTTCGAGTGTATGATTCATTTATTTATCTATTTATTTTGTTTATTTCGTTTGGCTGTGACATTGAATCATAGTATAACCGAACTTTGATGTACTGTATTATCTCTTTATCTTAAACATATCTGAGTGCATCGAAAGTGCTGCTTTTGAATAATTCAAATTCATTCAACTGAGTTCCCGTTTATTTTAAGTTACAAGGTTTTGTTTCATCCTTGACTTATGCTTTCAGAAAGATATATTTTGTGGAGACACTTATCTCCTATTAGCACATGACCTGGACGGATCTACAACTTATCACATCGAGACAAATATTGAGGGTTTCAGTTTCGTTTCCTGTTTGAATATATTGCATTAAGCTATTAAGTCGGTATCGTGAATCTGACAAAGGACGGAAACTCGAGGGTAGGACGACATGTAAAACGGATGCTGGCTATTGAGATAATGAAGCAGGATGTCGCCTCATGGAGCATGAAACTTTAACACACATTTCTATTCATGTCAAGATGCCTATAAAGTAACAAAAGTGAACTTACGTCTTCGTGTATAAACAATTATTACAAGAAATGAAACAAATACATAAAACAATTCCTTAAATTAATTTATAACCATTTATACTCCCGTTATCAGCCGAATAGAAAAACCCATAAGGACAACCAGTCAGTAGCGTTCAGTCAATCGACAGATCAAGTCCAAAGGAAAATCTGATTTATCTACGTTGTACTCGTTCTCAGATCTTGACTTTAGCCCACACAAGTTATGTTACCAATCCCATATTGTGCCATTAGCTGTATGTCACGATTCAGGATGAGTGCCAGGATGCTGCACCAGCTGAGAGAGAGAGAGACGACAGAGTCACAGACCAGTTGAGATTTTGGACCTTCCATCTGGAAGAATGGAAACCTGACTTGATTTTCACGTCTGGTACCCACAGTAGCTCAATGATGCCGTCATGTGCAAGATTCCTTTTCTCCCATCAATGGCCAAGGGATTCTGGTTCTCCGGTTGCCTATACCTCATAAGATCTCTACTAGCTGTTCCGTCCGAGAGTACGTGTTATAAGTTGCTTTTTATAAAAAAAAGACAGCTTACATTCTATCGATTGCTGAGTTGTGTATATTTTCCACAAAATGTTATTTTCTTATTTATAACGATTAGAAATGTTAAAATTGCATTTACACCTTTAAGAGTGAGAACTGATGCATACTGTTTAGGGACATACCATTTAATTTGAGGTGTTGGGTTCTGGGATTTTTTTTAAAAAACAAAATGACGGCTCTCGTATAGCTTGACAATAACCATCTTGCTCTGATTTATAGCAACAGCAACAACAACAAAATATTATATCCATTATATTAGTTGAAAAAATAAGAATTGTAAATTGAAAGAAACAAAAATATCCTGGCTCTAAACAAAACCCCGCCCCCCCCCCCCCCCCCGCATAAATTAAATGATCGATCCAATATTCATTTGAGCGCAAAGTCGCAAGAATTGTCTGCTCCACCCTTGTGAATCAGTGTAGTCGCGAATAAGTCAGGCATTACTTTGTCCAAACGCAGTATTCACAAAATGTAAATTATGAACTGTGGCATACATACAATATTTTTGTAACTATTGCAGGTGTTTTTTTGTGTGCGAAATAATATGTATGTGTGAGTTCCTTTTCTTGGGTCATATATCCGAACTATTTAAATCAGTGCCAAAAACCCAATAGGTCATGCTGTATGTTGTATTATCTAGACCTATACAAGTATTGGCAGAATAACAATAAACCTATGGGTCTCCACTGTTGTTGGGGTACTGAGAAAGATGTGGTGATAGGCTATATTTGCAGCTGATGTCTTTCATAATTACTTGTATGATTTACTATCGGTCATATTTGTTCCTTTTTAAATGCTCTAAAACCTTCATAAGATTTTTTTTCTTCTGATTTGTTATCATTTTCATTGATTTCCCTTCTTCAATTCTTTTTTTCCCAACATTTCACACATGATCCATTCATTTTCTTCCATTTTGCAAGAATCGCTTTTGAATGCTCAGCTTTTTAGTATTTTAGTTTGATCTATTTTTCATTCTTTTTGATTACACCTTTCCTCCAATATCGTCTCTTTTATTTCATTCTCTCAATTGAAGCACAACTACTTTATTATTTGTTTCATGATAACCAAAGAAATTTAAATTTGCAAGGTGACTGATCCCCAAGAGATGCAAACTAATGTCGACGAAAGAGATTAGATAGATCCGTTTCTTTAAAGAAACTTACCCCATTTTAACCAACCTCGGCATACATCAACTACCATCGCATTTAAACCAGCTGAAATGTATGTCAACGGCTCTTGAAAAGCCTCCACTTGCTTGTGCCAGGATTTCATTCCATCAGGAAACAGATATCAGTGTAAGTATAGTCTGACTGAAGCAATTAGACTTTAATCTGTGCAACAATGTCAATATGAGCTGCCAAATATGTGAGATATTGCTGCAAATTTGGCCACTAGTTCATCGGTCAGTCGACCGGGGAGCTAGTCCAATAACCTACTCCCTCAAACCTGTGTTGATACTGATGGACATTTTGTGGGTTTTATGTCACCTATTCATAAAATCTAGGAATTATTTGCAGACAAATCGGTCCGTAACACATCAGTGTACATTTTAGACACTTACCAGTATTTCTCACGTTGCTTAAGCTACCATCGGTCAATGGGTCCTTTTGGTGATAAGTACAGAATATTTCAAGATCAAATCCTATGTTTGACGACTTGTAAATCCACTGGGAATAACACAACCCAATGTCCTGTTGCCATTTTGAGTTTTGTGGCTACATACAGCTGTTACAAATGCAAATAAGTGTCTAAACTGTACACTGGTGTGTTCCAGACAGATTTGCATGGAGCAAAATTGCACTTTTTTATGAATAGGTGACATCATACCCACACAACATCCATCAGTTATCAACATAGGTTTGGGGGGCTGATTTATCAGACTAATGGGGAACATGCTATACAACACCGCTTGTCGCTTGTGCTAGTGTAAGACGTTGACCCGTCCCCGTCATAAATATCAGGGTCTATGTCTTACATTGCAGAACTAGCAAGAGCAGTGTTCTCCCTCGCCCTAGGTACTTGATGTCCTTCAAACGGATTTTTACCGAGTATTGTATTGGAGCTTAAGGAGAAACAGTGTGCTAACGAAAACAAGGTTGTTTTAACAAAGATGTTTTGGTGACAATATATCAACAAAATGAACAGATTTTACCCAAAATTGTACCGGAAGTGGTCTTGCTTACATATGGTGGGTGTTACCATGGCAAAACCACATAATCTGTTACTTGGAATACATCAGGATTATACGCTGAATATCTCGTCTAAGCTGTGTAGAAATTACGATCTTCTACCGAAATTAATAATTCGCCCAACTTACGGATCTTCAGTATGACACCACTGTATATCTTCAGCTATCGTTAGGTACAAGTCATTGGGTGACAGAAAAAAAAATATATCTTTCGCATTTTTGTAAAATTTCTTATTGTTGCTATATCTATATAATTATTGTGAAATTCACAGGATTCAAACTCAGATGAATCTTACTGAAATAAAGAGTTATCCCGCACTTGCGACCTAATATGTTATTTTATGACATTGTGTTTACTTCGACTAACTGTTGGAGAGTCAGTTATATACATATATATGTGTGTGTGTTTAATCAACTGGAGTTTCATATTCCCCATGTTACCGGTACATATTATGTAATGACTTAGGTCTTCATTATCATGGGACATATAATTATGTATTGGCATTATTTAGCCACCTTCAATTTTTCATTAGATTATGCCACAAGCAAAACATTTGCTTTCACTGATGGGTATATCATGCAGTGATGGTGGTGCAATTGCTTTTCAAGATGGATAAACAATGTCAAAATAACAATGATCTTTTTTGTTTGCAAACTGACAGAAAAATGTCAGTAACAAAATTGGTTCAGGATGACTGCCACCAAATTCTAAAACAAAATCATGTGACAGAACCAGGATTTCAAACCAGTACATTTAAAAATTTTGATCAGTAGATTGGCTTCTAAAGCAGTTTATTTGTTATCGGCATATATTTTTACGTGTTTTAAGGGAATTGAAAACATAAGTGCATTTTTTTTTATGTATTCTTTTGAACATAAATCTGATTCAGATTCTGATGGAAAATGTTACAGTAATAATTAATATGAGTCAGTATATTGTCAATGAAATGAAAAAGGAAGAGTTGTTTATCCAACAGTTGACTGCAAAGATAGTTTTTTTATATATAAAATTCAATAGCATTTTAAACTTCCTTCACAAGATCACTGTCTAGTGACCACTTATGACATTCATTGTGCTTATTAAGCTTCACACTTAACAGGCTCTCAATATACAAGAATACAAGCAATAAATTGGGGTCAAAGTAACACACAATTGAAACTGGAGTCCCATAAACACATACTTGAAACTGGAGTGGGAAATTCAGGTCTGATTCAACAAGAACAATCAAACAAGAGGCCCAAGGAGACCTGAGATCCCTAACCTGCTTGATATTTGCCTAATAGCCAAGGCAAGCAGCTGGCCAAGAAATTTGCATCAGTACAATGCTTTCCGTTTAAATTTCTTCCAGTGCTGTAGATTGCATTTGTTATGAAAACAACTGTTTCAATGTTTCTCTGGTTCTTTTATCTTCATCGGCCATCAGCAACATTTGTCCAAGCAGTTTTTCAGAAGTTGTTTAAAGGTTTTCTATTTTCAGCAATGATGGCCATATCTGAAGGCAGATTGGCAGCATTTGTATAAAATTTAAAGCCCTCTATGCCTGAATACTTTCCGTCAATTTGTATCACATTTCTGTTGAGTGGTTTTTGTGAAAAAATCATTTAAAGGTTTGTCTATTTATATTAACAGTGACTATATTTGATGGTGGTATAAGCTGTATAAACTTTAAAGCCCTCTATGCCAGGATGCTTTCTGTCAAATTTGGTCAAAATCTGCTGAGTGGATTTTTATAAGTCATTAAAAGGTTTTTCTATTTTTAGTAATGGTGACCATGTTTGATAGTAGAATTGTATCGTTTGTGTAAAATTTAAAGGTAATCATACCAGGATGCTTTCTGTCAAGCTAGGTCAAATTCTGTTTAGCAGTTTTTGAGAAGTAGTTTAAAAGTGTTTCTATTTTTATTATTGGTGGCCATATTTGCTGGCAGATCAGCATCATTTGCACAAATTTGAAATCTATTCATACCAGAATGTTTTCTGTTAAGTTGGGTCAAATTCTGTTCAGGGGTTTTGAAGAAATTGTTTAAAGTTTTTATATTTTTAGAAAAGGTGGCCATATTTGAAAGGACTTCATGCCAGGATGCTTTGTCAAATATAATCAAATTTTGTTCATTATTTTAGAAGAAGTCATTTTAAGGCTTTTCTATTTGTAGTAATGGCATCCATACTTAATGGCTGATTGGCATAATTATTTTGTACAAATTTTAAAGGCAATTATGCCAGGATGCTCTGTACTAAGTTCAGTTGAACATGAATAAGCAGGTCTTGAGAAAAGGTTGAAAATAGCAATTGTTCATGGAGAGGATTTTCTATTTTTAGTAACAGTGGCCATTTTTGAAGGCAGACTGACATCATTTGCATAAACTTGATAGGTCTTCATGTCAGGATGCTTTCTGTCAAATTTGATCAAATTCTGTTCAGACGGTTTTAAAAAGAAGTTGTTCAAAGACCTTTCTAATTTAAATAAAGAGTCTTATTTGATGGCAAATACAACTGGATAAATGTATTTCCAGTTTTAGCTGATTTTTCTCTTTCTGCCCCTCCCTTCGAATTATTTGGGCACATTTCTTCAGAGAATATCATAGTTTCAAAGCAACACTCGGTTTTATATATGCATTAGTTTTCTTCACTATATTCTGCCATTTTTTTCACACTCTCCGTGACTGATTCAAACTGTCCTGAATCAAAATATTCTTTGAAAGTTCTAACACCTGCTATTTCCTTTACCTCTTTCAAGAATCGACAAAGTTCCCACATCTTGCTTGAAACAAAATTTGCTGTGTGCTCCTCGTTGTCCTTTTTTATTCCATAGGTTCTGGCCATAGCTAATTATGAGAAGGTCCTTTCATATTATTTTTTATATTTCTTCATGTTTTATGCTGTTCACTACATTAGAGTAAAATGTTTCTGTCATATTTTTAGGAATGGGAAGCAATTGTTTCCCTTCCTTCACGGCACTTCTTTTCTTATTGAACCTCTCTGAAGATTTGGTGATACAATACTTTTTCTGATGTTCTGCCTGTTCCTTTTTGCAATATAAGCCTTTGCAAGAAGGGCAAGGAACAAGCTCAGATTCATCATGTTTTCTGCCAGTGAAAGCACTATTCGATGGTCTATATTTAGGAATCAACACTCTTTTACTTTTTTATATATGTCTAAGCTAAACTTAAATTCACCTTCATTGCACAGCACTTTCCAACCTTGTCTGTGCTCCTGTGAATTCTTTGGAAGTGAAAGTATGCTTGCAACCTCCAGTTGATCTGAATGACATGCTTCATAATGACGTGCAATTGTCCCCACTAATTTACCACAGAAACTGCAAGCATGCATTTTGGATTCATCAGTATTTGTGGTCTGAATTATAATTCCAGGTGGGTAAGAGAATCCCATATCAATGATTATGGTACTACAGTCATCTGATGAATTTTCATCAACGATCTCTCTGCATTGAGCATCTGTTGGATATTTCATCTAATATTGCTGTTCAGTGCTTTTAGAAACCTCCTGCTCCTTACATGTGTATGTTCCTGTAAACAGATAAATTAATGTCAGTGTCAGCATACAGCATATTTTTTAATGTTGTTATGATCTTGAGGAAATGTGCTTACCACAATTCTCTGACATAGCCAATTTCTGGTAAATTATGTTGTATTAATTAGATTTCAATGTGATTCAAAAGAATAAACTTTGTTTGGAGATTTTTTGAAACTAAATTATACCAGATATTTTTATTTAACAAGAATTCTGTCAAATAAGGTGTTTTTAAAAATCTGACTTCAAAGTAACGTTGCCGTTGATTAAAAACTTTAATAAAGATGGCTTCAACATTTTCATTCAACGCAGTCAGTGATGTGTATGTAATAACATCTGTTTTTCAACAAGCATCTGTTTGATGTACTTAACTTCAGACAAATTGGGTTGTTCCACTTAGTGTACTTTACCTATGCAAATCAGCCTAATGGGTTCTCCCTCAGAAGTGCTCAAAGGATTTGACATGACACATCACCCTAGCTATTGTGAGCCAATTTAGTAAATCTCTGAAAGGTATCTGTTTATTACTGACCGCCTTACCTTTTAATTGTCTCTAAAACATTTGTATAAGCTGCATGAGGATAGTTTTACATGAGCTCTGAGCAAGACTATTTACTGTTTATACATACCACAGATTATGGGCATATATCATTGTGATCAAGAAATGTACTTGGGGGGGTGAATTTTTTTTTTTTTGCTAAGATTGATGAAAATCGTGTTTATCGAAACACGACCGGGGGTTTGGGAGTCCAAAATTGTGTTTTTTTGCGTGACACGTCGTGTTATGGCATGTATGCCAGGGGATTTACCCAGAGGCCTTTGATAGATGCAAATGGGAAGTCAACTCCTCATATCCATCAATGTACATATGGTTACAGTGGTAAGGTTCTTAACAGCTTTTAAGTTTTGATCCAGCGGCAGGTCCGCTACTCATGATGCATAACCCTAAGGTGCAAGTTGTGTGGGCATCTGAATAGTTAATGTATAGTGAAGCTACAGTCCAAATATAAAAGCAATCCCTCCGAGGGTTTGAGCAATATGACAGCTGAAACAAATGTAATTGAAAAATTAACAAGCTTTTCAAGTCACCTTGCCCATGTCCCCAGCAAGAGAACCTATACAGGGGTCAGCATCTAAATGGGTACTGCCTATTGAAGCTCAAGTCCAAAATACAAAGCAATCCCTCAGAGGGTTTGGAAACTATGACAGCTGAAATAACTTTGACCTAAAAAACTAACCAAGTGTTGACACTGCCAATTGACCAAATACAAATTTAAATTTTGAGGGGATTTCGTCATACAGAAGGTTTGATTTCGAGGGATTTCACTGTACAACAATAACCACTTGAGCAGATGCTGAGTAGAAACCATGATTTATGTAACTTCAGGTATAGCCATAAATGAGGTACACAAAAATGACCATTTAATTCATTGTGTTTATAAACCAAAATAAAAACCAATTAACACAGAAGATGTTGCAAATAGCCATTTTTCTCACAAGAAGTTACTGTGCCCATGTTCTTATGTACTTCCAAGTTGAACAAATATTTTTAAAAAATGAGAGGGCAATGGTCATCAAACTCGTATTAGGTCTTGTGGTTATAAACTTGAATACAAAATTTCATTAAAATGCCATAACTGCATCAAGCGATATTGTACAAAGACATGATGAACATACAAAGAAGTAACCTTCTATATCTCACACAGCTTCTTTGAAAAGGGGATAAATATCAATGTGCTACCTTTTCCGCCAGTACAAGTTCTTTCCATCCCCAGATTCGTATCTAATCTCTTCACAGTGTCAATATTTCTGGTTGGAAAGAGACAAAGTCTTGGGTAAGAGTTGTGCACTTTCAACTTCATTTGTGCATTGCATGATTTGCTGCTTTCTGCAGCATCATTCACAAAATGACACAGATATCCTCCTGTAGATGCTAATATTCTATAGAGCTGAAATTAATACCAAATTTTCCTATTCTAATATCTATGGCATGTATTCAGATAGAATTTGAATATTCATTGATGATAATAACACTATCAAATGATCTCTTCTTCTGTGTTCAATATTTTGGGGGTCTACCATATTGTCAACTCCCACAACCCCGCAACCATGCTGCACTGAAAACACCGTAAACTCAGTCATCTAAATTAAATTAATTACATTAAAGCAGTCTTGAGTAAATGTTCTTTTGGATTCACACTAAAATTCAAATGATTGTAGGTGCTGTTTTCCCTCTTTATCTTCAAACTCAGTATGACCGTAACGTTTACTGAAGATGCACTATGAGCAAAAAAGAAGGTAAATCTTGTTCAGCTAAATGCTGTGATTATTTATAAATAAATTGTATATAAATTTTATCCATATGAAAACCTCAAAAACTGACTTTCAATGTTACTTGACTGGTGTTAAAAATTCATGCACACAGTTGATGACTCATTTCTTATTATCAACATGTGAAAACTCCAATTTAGACTGAATTAGAGGATTGTTGAGTACATGTATTGAATCCAATAGTGCACAAACAGTGGTGGCGCGAGGGTTTGAGGCACCCAGGGGCAATGTTCTTTAGTGGCATTACTACTCTGACACAGAGAACAGTTTTTATGTCAGTTGCCAACCTCCCTTCTCACCCCCCTCCTAAATATAAGTTTTGTCAAGAATTGCCCCCGTCACTCTAAGATGAGGTGAAATACTACACAAATTTCAGCTAAAAAAAAAAGCTCCCCCTAGCACCCCCTTCACCTGGCACCCGAGTAGCCCCCCCCCCCCCTCCCCCCATGCACACATTCTGAATTAAGTTACTTTGCTGAAAGGATCTGTTGTCTTTGATATGCCTCCTGTTCTATACCATGTTTTCTATGTCATGCAGTGAATAAGCCACTTTCAACTGATTTGTTGTACAGGTTAATGCTAATCTATTCCAGTATAGGGTAAACAATAACCACTAATCAGAACAGAAAGTAGCCTATTCAACAAGTGACGTTACAATTTTGTATATACCCTCAAAACTTGATCCAAGTAGACAAGAGATGACGCAGCTGGGAAACTTCACATAAAAGTGCCCCACAAATGACCAGTCAAGTACTTACATTGTACATGGGGGGAAAGTTTGGAATATCTACTTTACATTGATATGAGTTATGAGTAGCTAAACATGCCAATGTTGTACGAAATTGACATGGAATCAGCAAGTTGTCAAAATACTGAACTGTGCAAGTTTAGCACTTTGTGTTGTTTCTGAGTAGTGGACTCGGTGTTATTGATAGTTTTTCCCTTTTTTACTGACAGGAAGGAGTGCCTGTAGTCGGCATGGTCAACTTCCGAGTCTGATTGTAGGTTTTACTACTAATAAGGTAAACAGAAATATTTAAGTACTGATTTTTTATTCTAACATGTGCCAAAAATATTTGTATTCTAATGTTCAGCTATTTGTTTCAGCTTGACTATTCCAATATTCATGGTCACTATCTCAGGATTCATTCTAGGCTATGCCCTTGTGCCAATGACCCTTTTTTTTCATCTTTGGTGCAATAAAGTACCCTCCATGGCACCCATAGGGTGCATAAAAGAGACCCAAGAAATGAAGATCAAAGATCATTATGGTTGATTTTAGACTGAACTGAGCTCATCCCAAGCTTAGTGAGTAGAGTGCACTCATGGTCAAAGAAGCACAAGATGATCAATTTCATTGACTGCCAGAAATGTCTTACTGATTTTGATTAGCTTGGTCACCAATCAACAGCACATGATTCATGAATATTGATGAAATCCAAATACACCGCTGCATCAATAACTATTGATGAGGTCCATAAACATCGACCACAGCATAGTCAGGGACACAAGATAGCAAGGGAGGTTCAAATTTTGGTTAACAGTTGGAGGATTGGGTGGTGGGTGCTAGCAACTTTCATCAATACATGGGAATTATGATCTCCATTGTCCTACACAAAATATTCATCTAATGCATTTTAATATTGAAGAATATTTTATCTGATTCAGAAGTCAGTTAAAGTCAACAAACTGACGCAAGACTTTTAGTAAAAATTAAGTTGACATGCAGCACTCACTTTCATGTATAAGTGGAGTTACTTCCCTTTTAAGGTGAGAACCCATGTACTCATTGTAAGCAACAATGAACCAAAGCTTAACTGCTGATTATATAGTTTCGTTTTCCTTGAAAATTTCCAGTTAGCAATACAACTTTCACTGAACTGCCAGAAAATGGAATTTGTCAATAATAATAATAATATAGTAATGATTATTTAAAAAAGAAGCTCATTTGGTCAACTGACCAATCTTCCATGAGGCCTTCTGCCACTTCTCCCTGTTCTGCTCTCACTTCTCCCTATTCTGTCCAAAATGAGAAGTCACTTCTCCCAAAAATTCAAGTTTAGCTTGACCTCTGTATGTTGTACAATTTGTACAAGTTGTGATGTCTTTAAACAACAATGCTTTTAAAAACTAGAAAATTGATCTGCTGCTACTATAAAATATGTACAAGGCATTAAAAAAGTCTTTCCACAGACAGTGCTCACATTATCATGTAGTACATGGCACTCACATTATCATGTAGTACATGGCACTCACATTATCATGTAGTACATGGCACTCACATTATCATGTAGTACATGGCACTCACATTATCATGCAGTACATGGCACTCACATTATCATGTAGTACATGGCACTCACATTATCATGTAGTACATGGCACTCACATTATCATGCAGTACATGGGACTCACATTATCATGTAGTACATGGCACTCACATTATCATGTAATACATGGCACTCACATTATCATGCAGTACATGGCACTCACATTATCATGTAGTACATGGCACTCACATTATCATGCAGTACATGGCACTCACATTATCATGTAGCACATGGCACTCACATTATCATGCAGTTCACAGCACTCACATTATCATGTAGTACATGGCACTCACATTATCATGCAGTACATGGCACTCACATTATCATGCAGTACATGGCACTCACATTATCATGCAGTTCATGGCACTCACATTAGCATGTAGTACATGGCACTCATAATATCATGCAGTTCATGGTTCTCACATTATCATGCAGTTCATGGCTCTCACATTATCAAGCAGTTCACAGATCTCACATTAGCATGCAGTACATGGCACTCAAATTATCATGTAGTACATGGCACTCACATTATCATGCAGTTCATGGCACTCACATTATCATGCAGTTCATGGCACTCACATTAGCATGCAGTTCATGGCACTCACATTATCATGCAGTTCATGGCTCTCACATAAGCATGTAGTACATGGCACTCACATTATCATGCAGTTCATGGCTCTCACATTATCATGCAGTTCACAGCACTCACATTAGCATGTAGTACATGGCACTCACATTGGCATGCAGCTTATGACACTCACATTAGCATGCAGTTCATGACACTCACATTGTCATGCAGTTCATGACACTCACATTAGCATGCAGTTCATGACACTCACATTATCACGCAGTTCATGACACTCACATTAGCATGCAGTTCATGACACTCACATTAGCATGCAGTTCATGACACATTAGCATACAGTTCATTACACTCACATTAGCATGCAGTTTATGACACTCACATTATCATGCAGTTCATGACACTCACATTATCATGCAGTTTATGACACATTATCATGCAGTTCATGACACTCAGATTATCATGCAGTTCATGACACTCACATTATCATGCAGTTCATGACACTCACATTATTATGTAGTACATGGCACTCACATTATCATGCAGTTCATGACACTCACATTATCATGCAGTACATGACACTCACATTATCATGCAGTTCATGACTCACATTAGCATGCAGTTCATGACACTCACATTATCATGCAGTTCATGACACTCACATTATTATGCAGTTCATGACATTCACATTATCATGCAGTTCATGACACTCACATTATTATGCAGTTCATGACACACATTATCATGCAGTTCATGACACTCACATTATCATGCAGTTCACGACACTCACACTATCATGCAGTTATGACACTCACATTATCATGCAGTTTATGACACTCACATTATCATGCAGGACATGACACTCACATTATCATGCAGTTCATGACACACATTATTATGCAGTTTATGACACTCACATTATCATGCAGTTCATGACACTCACATTATCATGCAGTTCATGGCTGAAGCTAGGTTCTGATTCGAGGAAGAATTTACTCTCACAGGGAGAATTTTCTATGTTGCCTACACTTTCTTCTACGTGAATTTCTCTTTACTCACTAAGTGAGGTTATAATTGGAGAATTTCTAGCCCACAAATTCTTATAGCTTCCACCCTGGTAATTGTATTAAATGTTAAATATAGTATAATTATATTGGCTGTCAATATATATGACAAGAACTTCACCTTGAGTTCATCTATGAAGATACTTTAGATTAACATGATTTATTTGGATTCGGACAAAATGGAAAGTTCAGTACTGGCAAACAAATGTAGAGACTATATAGAAAAATTAATTAAACTGGCATTCTTTTGAGAGGATGGACTGTAAACAAAGCAGTGTGCGATGGGTCACAGATTTCACTTCCGGATCAACACCAATGCCTCATTACTCACTGTACACTGTCACCAAAATACACACAGACAACCACACCATAATGCTCATATTCTAAAGAATAAACAATTTCCTTTAAATCAATACCAAGAATGTCTAGATCTAATACATGCATCACAACCAAACTGAGAGAGGAAAAAATGCTCTAAAAATAGACTGGGACTACATTTGTGGGTACTGAACCTGAGGTAATAATTGTGACCCGAGTCCCATCAAGCCAACTTATTTATGGCCAATTTTAATCAAACTTTTACATTTGCATGCCACAACTATTTCAAGCTTACTCACGAAGTCTTTTGGATTTTCAGAGCAAACAAGGTGTGTTACAGCTGTTAGAAATTGTGTAGCATTGGTATTCCACAGGGTGCAAGTTTTTGGCCAAGTGCTTTTGAGACGCCAAAACTAAATTTGCTGTATCTTCCTTAATTATAGAATTTTTCAATGCAGTAAAAACTGAATTGTAATGCAAGAAAATTCCTATCTGATAATATGTTTGAAATATAAAAACATTAAAAAATTAAATCTTAATAGAATTTTAAATAAACAATTAAATGCAGAAAACAAAATTTAAATGTAAAATTTAATTTTCATACAAATTTTAAAAATGATACTGACAAATTGTAAACAGCAAAGTTCACTAATGAGTGGTATTCAAAATAAATGGTAGCTTGGGTCTGTACAACTTGTAACATTTTTTTCCAGGGATAGTGAAGCAAGATAACTCACAGTGAATTTTGCAGCAAATTGCAATAAGCCTGTTCAAATGTATATGGGTGTACACACTAAAGAAACAATGACAACTGCTATATTCCACATTTATTGTGTCAGGTACTCAGCCAGTTGTTAGCATAAATAATAGTAGACTCAAATTTCCAATTATGATGTGACCAGTACCGTGTTTTATAGCAAATGTGAATTGCGTTTCTATTTCAATAACCACAAAAGGTGACAATGTAATAGGAAAATACAGCTCCATGGAGGCTCTACATTACTGAACAGTGGTGCTGAGCTCTCTCTCATGAAGACCTAAGCCATGTCTTTGAGGTGCTATGTATCAGTGTGGAAGTATGAACTAATTCTGGTAACTTATGGTGGGCACACTGGACATATCTTAATGAGACCTTGGTATCACCACCTGACTAATGGAGAACTTCCAAGCTAATCCAACTCTTCCACCTTGTTCCAAATATCAGGCTAGACCTGAAAAGATATAAAATGTTTTACTTAATCTTATAGATCAGTACGATGTAGATAAATGAAGTGAAAATGTGCTAGATATGGAGATTTCAAAATGACATTAAGGGTGCAAGCACTGGAAAAACATTAAGCTTGACATAGTGATACTCAGAAATGTGAAGCAACGGACATGTATTCAAGTGACTATTCATCACAAAAATATATGAGATTTCTAGAAGTATGTTTTATCAGATTATGTTCAGCAAGGTACAGGCTAAATAACTAAAAAGGTACACTAGCTATCATAAAGTTAAAGGCAATGTAGGGATGGTGAGGTTTTGATCATTGGTTCAACAATTAGTACATACCAGTATATAGAGAAATTAAGTAACAATGTACTAAATTAAAACATATTACCAAAGTAAGCTAATTCATGATGTAAATAACATTTTTGGATATTTCAAGTGCATACAGACAATTATAAGTTTGAATTTCTTCAATAATCAAGAAAGAGGCAAGGGTATTTGCAACCCATTTTTTTTTCTTTCTAATGCCCCCTGTTTTGGCCATGCAGGGGCAGTGCACCCCACTTTTTTCATTTCTGGAATGCACACTGCAAATAAGGGGCCAAGCATTTAATTATTTTAGTTTTGGCGGGGTGGGGCCTGGAAGGCCTGGAAATTTCTTTCCACTCAGGATAATTTTTTTTTCTTTTACCTCAAGATAATTTTTGTCAACTAATGTAATGGATATAAAAGGGATTTTTTGCTATAAATTAGAGCAAGAATATTTTTAAGCTATTTGAGAGCTGGAATTTTTTTCCCCAAAAATCCCAGGTCCCTCTCCTAGCAAGAAAATTAAACGGTCAGTCCCTAGTCCATGAAACTTGAACATGTAGCTTGTGACCAACAATTCTTAATGAAAGATAATTCAGGGAACCTACAGAATTGGAAGCTGTTGACTACGAGAAGGACCTGGAGATACTGTTTGACAACAATCTATAATTTTCTGACCATATTTTAGACTCTGTGAAAAAGGTAAATCTGCTTCTTGGTCTGATCTATGATTCTTTTAGTACTAATATGATTAACCCTACCTCATTCATCAACAGGGTACTAAAATATTCCTATATAAATCAATGGAGCAGCCGGGTATGATTCTCACCTGGTGCTTTTTCAACATATTGTCATAAAATTTAAAGATATTGCGTACATATCCTTAAACAGATCAAACAGTCTCTTATTTAATGCCAGAATTGTCAAATTTCAATGTAGAAACACATGTAAAATAGCATTTACCTTCTCCACACAAATTTTGCTGTTGGATCGTTTGCCATATTAGTTTATCTAATACTATTTCTGTTTTCAGTCTCATTTCTCGAGAAATTGCATCCTTAAATGGAAATGTACACAAATCATAGTATATATTGCATGCCTGGAATCAGACATGTTAATCACTCAAAACACACATAACAGCCTATTTATCATTTTTACATTTCAGGGCCTTTTTCTTTTTTTATTTACACAAACTAATAAGTAGCATATGTATGCTTGCTGTTTGCGTGTCATGTCATTCAACAATTAATAACGTATCATAGAATATCCAAATTTGGTATAGCAAGCCTTATTTGGAAAACAAATTACAGCGAGAATCTCGTGTTATCTGTCATGGCTGAAAAAGTATGGTTAGTGTTAGTCCTATAATGTAAGACGTGGACCCTGATATAACATATTATACCGGTACGTCCTATTACCTATTACAATGTAAGAAGTGGACCCTGATATAACATATTATACCGGTACGTCCTATTACCTATTACAATGTAAGACGTGGACCCTGATATTTATGATAGAGACAGGTTAACATATTATACCGGTACGTCCTATTACCTATTACAATGTAAGACGTGGACCCTGATATTTATGATAGAGACAGGTTAACATATTATACCGGTACGTCCTATTACCTATTACAATGTAAGACGTGGACCCTGATATAACATATTATACCTGTACGTACTATTACCTATTACAATGTAAGACGTGGACCCTGATATAACATATTATACCGGTACGTACTATTACCTATTACAATGTAAGAAGTGGACCCTGATATAACATATTATACCGGTACGTACTATTACCTATTACAATGTAAGACGTGGACCCTGATATAACATATTATACCTGTACGTCCTATTACCTATTACAATGTAAGACGTGGACCCTGATATAACATATTATACCGGTACGTACTATTACCTATTACAATGTAAGAAGTGGACCCTGATATAACATATTATACCGGTACGTACTATTACCTATTACAATGTAAGACGTGGACCCTGATATAACATATTATACCGGTACGTACTATTACCTATTACAATGTAAGAAGTGGACCCTGATATAACATATTATACCTGTACGTCCTATTACCTATTACAATGTAAGAAGTGGACCCTGATATAACATATTATACCGGTACGTCCTATTACCTATTACAATGTAAGAAGTGGACCCTGATATAACATATTATACCTGTACGTCCTATTACCTATTACAATGTAAGAAGTGGACCCTGATATAACATATTATACCGGTACGTCCTATTACCTATTACAATGTAAGAAGTGGACCCTGATATAACATATTATACCGGTACGTACTATTACCTATTACAATGTAAGAAGTGGACCCTGATATAACATATTATACCTGTACGTCCTATTACCTATTACAATGTAAGAAGTGGACCCTGATATAACATATTATACCGGTACGTGCTATTACCTATTACAATGTAAGAAGTGGACCCTGATATAACATATTATACCGGTACGTCCTATTACCTATTACAATGTAAGACGTGGACCCTGATATTTATGATAGAGACAGGTTAACATATTATACCGGTACGTCCTATTACCGCGTTGCTACCTAGAAAAAAGGTACTCAAAAAAGTTTCACTATACTTACTCTTTAATTTTTATCCTACTGCATCAGTAATCAACATGTGGTGCATTTGTCACGGTGAATGGTTTTAATTTCCGATCAATGGGATTGCCAAAGTGCTGGATATTCTGAGGTGACCACTAATGAGAGGCGCTCTAAAGAGAACGTCCTATTACTGCAGCAATTGAGAAATACATTGACAGTCGGTAGTACAGTATCAAAGTAAAAAAAAAAATTAAAAATCAGGAAATATTATGTAAAATCAACACATTTTTAATACCAAAATTTCAACATTAAATTCAATTATGTGATCAAGATCTTTATATGCACGAATTGTAGCAAATCCATGAAATAATTATGGTTTATAATATTCTTATATTATATTACATGGTATATTTATAGTTAACCTCAACCCATGTAAATTTTAATTGTATGCCCCATGTCTAGTAAACACCTTTTATGAATCTGAAGGAATGACAGGGTTCATTAACTTGCCTTTATACTACATGTACCAATCTAAGAACCTGCAATAAAACAAAAGTCACAAGTTTGACAATACACCCTTTGTGGGCCCCCCACATGTTAGATTACAATTTTATCAAAGAGCGTCAGTCAGGTCACCAATTCTGCTTGTATTCTTTAAATTGTGAAGCAGACAATTTTTGACATTGTGCTCGGCGTGATTTTATGATTGAAAAGTACAAAAAAAGGGATTGGAACTTGGATATGGTATGAATGGGATTTTATCACTTACTTAAATTTGTATACGATTTTACTTACCCTGAATAGAGTTATTCTTCTAATTTTTAATATTCACGGCTATGTGAACTTCTGACATTATGTCTACATGCAGGTTATTCCGATGTTAGGCAAGGTGGCATCACTGAACACAAATGTTTAAATGCCGCGGTAATAGGCATACAGATATTAGGACGTGCCACTATATTGCCAGAACAAACGGTGTTGTATACTGTCTTCCCCGGTTGAAAGACAAGGAAACTAGAGGGCAAATATTGACACTGTTGCACATATTAAAGTCTAATTGCTAAGTCGTACTATACATACTCTGATGTAGTTTTCCTAACAGAAACAAATCCTGCCACAATTAAGTAAAGGCATTTTTCAGTGCCATTGACACACATTTTGGTTGGTTGAAATGCGATGGTACCTGACGAATACCGAAGTCGGTTGCAGTAGGAGTAAGTTTATTTAATGAAACGAACCTATGTACTCACTTTTAGTACTACACCATTGCCTAGATTTGATTCCATCAGGAAAAAGACATCAGAGTAAGTATAGTCTTGACTTAAGCAATTAGACTTTAATCTGTGCAACAGTGTCTGATATGGACTGCCAAGTATGTGAGATATTCTAGAAAATTTGGCCTCTAGTTCCCCTCAATCTACCTGGGAACACACTACACAACACTGTTTGTGCTGGCAGTAAGACTCTGACCCATCTCTATCATTAATATCAGGGTCCACAGCTTACATTGTAGGACTATGTTAATGTAAACATACCAATATATTTTATCCTAGGCCCCCCCCAAAAAAATATGTGTTTCTGGTCGGACGACTGTCTTTTTTTCTCACTGCAGACCCCAGCCCCCCCCCCCCCATAAAAAATAAAAATAAATGACATTGCCGAAATTCAGCCAGTTTTGTCCAGTACCTTGAAGCGCTTGAAATATTATTTGATTTATATATAATTTTAAAAAAAAATAAAAATAACTACCTACCCTAGTTTTAAAACCAGTGCAATAGGACACACACATTTTTTTTGTTGGGCTTATATACTGGAGGCTTAATAACTTTATCATACACCAAACTTCCTGAAAAATATAACTCCACTTCGGTAGTAGATTTTTGTACTTAATTCTTGTTTTGACTCTGACGAGTTTTATTTGCTCCATTACAAGGTATAGGATCACTATGGTTGAGGCTATGGGATCGTAGCTATGGATCTTTTAGATATAACTGTATATGTATAAAAAGACATGTTCATACAAATCTACAAATCTTTGATAAAACCTCACTTGAAGTACACCGTTAAAGTGAAGAACACTAAATATAATTAGATATTGCTTTATTACACAATGTTCAAAGGTGTGCAATAAGAATGGGCTAAAGTGTTAAACACTAGATTTACAAAGACGATTGTTAAAATTGGGCCATCACACACTGCAGTATAGACATCTGCAAAAATAGTACTTTACATCACTTTAGTGTAACGGGGGCAATTTTTCACAAAACTTATATTTAGATGGTTAGATTAGGGCGGGGGTGGGGTGGAGTGGAAGATGGAGGTTGGCAACTGGCATAAAAACTTTTCTTTGTGGCAAAGTAGGGGCGCCACTAAAAAAAATTTCCCCGGGCGCCTCGGTAGGGGCGTCACTAAAGAACATTGCCCTGGGCGCCTCGAACCCTCGCCCCCACTGACCCGGAGCAAAGACAAGTCGGCCCAAAATAAGTTGACCCTGATTTGGGAAAACACGGTACCAACCCCGATTTAACTCGACTCGGCACGGATAACCATTGGACAGGCCAGCATCAATTTGCAAGAAAAGTAGACTATATCTAACAGATACACTTAAACTAAATTTATTTCTGAATTTGCCCTTTATATGACGAATGGAAATAGAGCATTTCTTTAGCCGCAAGAGCATAATTAATAAATACTGCACGCATAAACTTTTTTATTTACAGATTGCAACCAACGAAGTCTATTCAAATTTCAATATGGCGCCTGGCAAGTGTTTTTTTGCCGGGAATATTTGAATCGACCAAAAACGATATCGAAATAGTTGGATGATTTTCAAGTTATGAAATGAACGTGTATTAAACCAAAAACATATAAAACACTTAACTGTACGTGGATATCAAGAATATTGTCCTGCTCGCCCTAGAGCCATAGCCGGAAACAGAACAGACGCATGTGCGTAGATAGGATGTCCAAATTAGCTGTCGGAATACCGGTTAATTGAAACACCGAAATACACTGAAAAACCGTAATACACATGTATTTACATGTTCTCGGTGTACATACAGGAATTTTTATTTGTTTTTGTTTGAAGAGTAATATAAAGCCAAATAAATTATGATTGGAGCGATTTTGCAATGAATTATTTACTTTCTTCCTAGTTATAGCACTCGTCACTCTGGCGTACTTTACTGGACAGGTATCATAAACGGACAATCATTCCGGAACGGAGGTGGTATAATAAACGACTGATCGTTCCGGAACGGAGGTAATCTCCTGAACGGACGGTGTAAGTCGGTTTAAAATTCATATTGTTTTAAGTAGCTTAATTCATGTTCTAATTGACTGCACACACCTTTATTGTCCTCCCTTTGATCCCATTTCGTATTCAAGTTAAGAAAACAATCTTTTTTTTTAAGTCGCTTAACTCGGAACGGACAGTGATTTTGAGTCCAGAATCGGGGCGCATGTCTAACAATGAAGAGAAAGATGCAGTTCTGTAGAAATTTTAAAACTGTATCATCCAGCTAATTTAAATTTCAACATTTTTAAATTTCTTAATTACTTTCGGAAAAAAATAAAGACAAATATCAGACTAAAAGTCAATAATCTATTAAGAATCTGTCAGATAAACCGCATGTGGTAAAATAATAATTGTGAGTCTATGAACCACGTTCTTAAACAGACAGTTCACTGGAAGACGAAAACGCGCGCGGAATTTGTACAACTGACATGAATTAGTAACAGGACAATTCAGAAATCTGAGTGCTCTTGTATGCACTGGAGAATTCCGGCTTGCCGACAGTCATAAACAATTTCAGTCGACAAAAACAAGACTGGATAAAAATGAAAGAGCAACAACGCACAAAGTTTTTCAAACGGTTTAGACCCCACATTGACATAGACACAAAAATACATGATTTCTACAGACGGTCAGACAACTGTTGTTGCACCAAGGACTAAAAGACGAAAACCTGGACAAAGGAAGCGAAAAATGAATGTACGAACTGTGACAATTACTGCCTAAAAATATAAATATGAACCAGAGATTTCTTCATAATGTGCTATATTTTATTGTTTACGGTTCGGTTTATTTTTCCTTGTGTAACATGACTTGACGTTCGATTTTCAAGAGGAACAGAATCTTGAATACTATTGGATTAATTAATTCATCTGCGTGCTCAAATTATTCATTCATTGAAATCTGCTACCTTATGTATGTAATTATATGTAAATATTAAATTCTGCCAAAGAATGCATAATACATTTTTTTTTTTTTTTTTTTTAAAATGCTTTCCTGCGCTCTCCTTGTCTATCATCATATATCCTGGCTTGTTACAATCGCCAAACCTGAACAATGAAATATACTTCCCTAGAGATTTCGTCATAAACAGCCTGTGGTGTATATAAATGTTAATCAGGCACATGACTGTTTTCGTTTAGATTTATTGGAATATATCAATTAAACACAAATGGTTAATGACAGACTGTCGACTTATTATTTTTCATACAAGTACTTATCATTTTTGCAAAGAAGTCAACACCTTCCTCAAACAAAAAATAAACTTGTTTTGTCCTTTCTCATTAAAATGCACATTGTCTGCATCATAGTCTTTTGGGAATATCTAACATTCGGTCTAATGAATCCAACATTCAACCTCGAAACCAGTTTACTTATTTTTGTGTCTTTGGGCATTAAATGAACTCTTTGTCAATTCCGAATCCTTTATGAATATTCCCCGTTCACATATTTTCAAGAAGAAGACTTTCTTAACACCCTTACAATCAACTGTCATGTCATCAAAAACAGTACATAAGTACATGTTTCACTATTGCCAAATATTTGGAAAACATTTAAACAAATATTAAATTAAATGCTATTTATTTGTCAAAAACTATATCATTAAAAGTTAAAGTATATATATATATATATATATATATATATATATATATATATATATATATATATATATATATATATATATATATATATATATATATATAAAATGTCGGCGAATACTTTTGATACTTCTCACTTTCATTCTGTTGATGTATTACTACAATTCACTATTTATCATACCTGTCGAATCAAGCACGACTGAGTGACGCCATTACATGAATTGTGCTACAAATTAGAAAAAATTAAGTAATTCATATCAAAAGCACATAAATCATATTTTATTGTGCTTTTTATTATTAATCAGACAAAAACAAATCATATTTCCTGTGTGTACACTGATATATACACCGAGAACATGTAAATATGTGTATTTCGGTGCGTATTTCAGTGTATTTCGGTTTTTCAGTATATTTCGGTTTTTCTAGTAACCCTCGGAATACATATCGAAGCAAAAGGTGAAATTGGGGTCTGTTTTAATAATGTTTTTTTTTTTTTTAAAATAAAATTGTCATATTAGATTTCATTTTTATGGTTTTGGAACTGGGGTCCTTGCAAAATGAGATCCCAGTTAAGGAGGAGAGTGTCATTTAAAGACCCCCCCCCCACACACATATATCTATATATACAGTATATATATATATATATATATATATATATATATATATATATATATATATATATATATATATATACAGTATATATAGATTTGAAATATAAAAAAGCTCAAACGCCGATAAATTTGTGCGACTAGTTTCGCATTTACTATACGCTTCTTCAGGCACAAAATATTTTTTCAAATTTATATATATATATATATATATATATATATATATATATATATATATATATATATATATATATATATATATATATATATATATATATATATTAGTGCTTTGCCTTTTTGTTCGTAACATCGTCCTTGGAAGTGTGTTTTCCTTGTAAATTGCATTTATTGATAAATGATATGAAAAAGTAAACTAAGTTGTATTCGAACTACAAATGCCTGATGGTAAAATTATCACCTTTCAAAAAGTCATCGATATTATGTGCACTGAATCTGATGGAGCATAAACAACTCCAAAATAAAGATTAAGCTTACTCACTTTTAACTCCAAAATAAACATTAAGCTTACTCACTTTAAACTCCAAAATAAACATTAAGCTTTCTCACTTTAAACTCCAAAATAAACATTAAGCTTACTCACTTTAAACTCCAAAATAAACATTAAGCTTACTCACTTTAAACTCCAAAATAAACATTAAGCTTACTCACTTTAAACTCCAAAATATACATTAAGCTTTCTCACTTAAAACTCCAAAATGAACATTAAGCTTACACACTTTAAACTCCAAAATAAACATTAAGCTTACTCACTTTAAGCTCCAAAATGAACATTAAGCTTACTCACTTTAAACTCCAAAATGAACATTAAGCTTACTCACTTTAAGCTCCAAAATGAACATTAGGCTTACTCACTTTAAGCTCCAAAATGAACATTAAGCTTACTCACTTTAAACTCCAAAATAAACATTAAGCTTTCTCACTTTAAACTCCAAAATGAACATTAAGCTTACTCACTTTAAACTCCAAAATGAACATTAAGCTTACTCACTTTAAACTCCAAAATAAACATTAAGCTTACTCACTTTAAACTCCAAAATAAACATTAAGCTTACTCACTTTAAACTCCAAAATAAACATTAAGCTTACTCACTTTAAACTCCAAAATAAACATTAAGCTTACTCACTTTAAACTCCAAAATAAACATTAAGCTTACTCACTTTAAACTCCAAAATAAACATTAAGCTTACTCACTTTAAACTCCAAAATAAACATTAAGCTTACTCACTTTAAACTCCAAAATAAACATTAAGCTTACTCACTTTAAACTCCAAAATGAACATTAAGCTTACTCACTTTAAACTATAAAATGAACATTAAGCTTACTCACTTTAAACTCCAAAATGAACATTAAGCTTACTCACTTTAAACTCCAAAATGAACATTAAGCTTACTCACTTTAAACTCCAAAATGAACATTGAGCTTACTCACTTTAAACTCCAAAATGAACATTGAGCTTACTCACTTTAAACTCCAAAATGAACATTGAGCTTACTCACTTTAAACTCCAAAATGAACATTGAGCTTACTCACTTTAAACTCCAAAATGAACATTGAGCTTACTCACTTTAAACTCCAAAATGAACATTGAGCTTACTCACTTTAAACTCCAAAATGAACATTGAGCTTACTCACTTTAAACTCCAAAATGAACATTGAGCTTACTCACTTTAAACTCCAAAATGAACATTGAGCTTACTCACTTTAAACTCCAAAATGAACATTGAGCTTACTCACTTTAAACTCCAAAATGAACATTGAGCTTACTCACTTTAAACTCCAAAATGAACATTGAGCTTACTCACTTTAAACTCCAAAATGAACATTGAGCTTACTCACTTTAAACTCCAAAATGAACATTGAGCTTACTCACTTTAAACTCCAAAATGAACATTGAGCTTACTCACTTTAAACTCCAAAATGAACATTGAGCTTACTCACTTTAAACTCCAAAATGAACATTAAGCTTACTCACTTTAAACTCCAAAATGAACATTAAGCTTACTCACTTTAAACTCCAAAATGAACATTAAGCTTACTCACTTTAAACTCCAAAATGAACATTAAGCTTACTCACTTTAAACTCCAAAATGAACATTAAGCTTACTCACTTTAAACTCCAAAATGAACATTAAGCTTACTCACTTTAAACTCCAAAATGAACATTAAGCTTACTCACTTTAAACTCCAAAATGAACATTAAGCTTACTCACTTTAAACTCCAAAATGAACATTAAGCTTACTCACTTTAAACTCCAAAATGAACATTAAGCTTACTCACTTTAAACTCCAAAATGAACATTAAGCTTACTCACTTTAAACTCCAAAATGAACATTAAGCTTACTCACTTTAAACTCCAAAATGAACATTAAGCTTACTCACTTTAAACTCCAAAATGAACATTAAGCTTACTCACTTTAAACTCCAAAATGAACATTAAGCTTACTCACTTTAAACTCCAAAATGAACATTAAGCTTACTCACTTTAAACTCCAAAATGAACATTAAGCTTACTCACTTTAAACTCCAAAATGAACATTAAGCTTACTCACTTTAAACTCCAAAATGAACATTAAGCTTACTCACTTTAAATTTCAAAATGAACATTAAGCTTACTCACTTTAAATTTCAAAATGAACATTAAGCTTACTCACTTTAAACTCCAAAATGAACATTAAGCTTACTCACTTTAAACTCCAAAATGAACATTAAGCTTACTCACTTTAAACTCCAAAATGAACATTAAGCTTACTCACTTTAAACTCCAAAATGAACATTAAGCTTACTCACTTTAAACTCCAAAATGAACATTAAGCTTACTCACTTTAAATTTCAAAATGAACATTAAGCTTACTCACTTTAAATTTCAAAATGAACATTAAGCTTACTCACTTTAAACTCCAAAATGAACATTAAGCTTACTCACTTTAAACTCCAAAATGAACATTAAGCTTACTCACTTTAAACTCCAAAATGAACATTAAGCTTACTCACTTTAAACTCCAAAATGAACATTAAGCTTACTTACTTTAAACTCCAAAATGAACATTAAGCTTACTCACTTTAAACTCCAAAATGAACATTAAGCTTACTCACTTTAAACTCCAAAATGAACATTAAGCTTACTCACTTTAAACTCCAAAATGAACATTAAGCTTACTCACTTTAAACTCCAAAATGAACATTAAGCTTACTCACTTTAAACTCCAAAATGAACATTAAGCTTACTCACTTTAAACTCCAAAATGAACATTAAGCTTACTCACTTTAAACTCCAAAATAAACATTAAGCTTACTCACTTTAAACTCCAAAATAAACATTAAGCTTACTCACTTACAAAATGTACTCAGAATCAGATTAAAGGGCTTCACTACTATCAGTCCCCCGGTGTTCCTGCAGTAAGATGCTTGCTAGTGGCTTTTAAACAAAAATGTATATCCGTCTAAACCAGTATGATCAAAACTTTTAAGTTTTGTTTCAAAAACATACAAATTTCATAACTTTGGATCCGCTGACAAAAATTAGGATAAATAATTGAACGTTTGAGATCCCACAAATATGGGAATGCATATTTTATAGATTTTAGTCGGGAGTTAGGGTCATGTGAATTTTGAGTTATAGTGGTTTTATATGACACTGTATTACTATTACCGTCTGTACTCACGTATAAGACGGGTCCAATGCAAACAAGATAGATCCTGCTCTGCCGTTGCATAATGGGCCTGTAGATCAGAATCTATGGTATTTGTTCTACTGATACTCCAAACAAACTGCATAGACTCAGATCTGCCGGCGCATTATGTAAAGGCAGATCTGGGCTTTTGCAGTTTGCAGTAGGATCCGACTAATATGCGAGTATGGACGGTAACACTACCAACACGTATTGATCACACACTCCAACTCTGTGTTCGTACAGAGTTCAAACCGTGATTTCCATATGTATCGTCTGGTGGTTTAACAGGAGGCACTCTCGTCAATGTGGTATTCATCTTGCTAGCTGTTGCAGGTGTATGGATGGAGACGATCTTATCAGACGACTCACTCACTAGATATCGAAACAACAACATCGGCAGCATCATCCATATCACCCTGTGTGCATACACATCATCCTGTGTGCATACACATCACCCTGTGTGCATACATATCACCCTGTGCGCATATATATATCACCCTGTGTGCATACACATCAAGCTGTGTGCATACACATCAAGCTGTGTGCATACACATCACCCTGTGTGCATACACATCACCCTGTGTGCATACATATCACCCTGTGTGCACATATATCACCCTGTGTGCATACACATCACCCTGTGTGCATATATATATATATATATATATATATATATATATATATATATATATATATATATATATATATATATATATATATATATATATCACCGTGTGTATATATATATCACCCTGTGTGCATACACATCACCCTGTGTACATATATATCACCCTGTGTACATACCCATTGTGTTTGTGTATATATATCAGCTTACCACTACGATCAGGTTGGACTAAATCGGGAAAGCTGGTCTCGTTAACAATAGGTTATTTCTGCACCCGTCTAAGATGTAAATTTTAATTATATGATGTACAAACGTCTTTATATGATGTGCTTTTGTCCTGATATGATGTACAAACTTCTTTATATGTGTTGCCTTTGTCCTTATATGATGTACAAACGTCTTTATATGTGTTGCTTTTGTCCTTATATGATGTACAAACTTCTTTATATGTGGTGCCTTTGTCCTTTTATCACGTAATAAAACGGCAAAACTTTATATTCGGTCGAAACTTCTTTTTATTTTATGCTAGGCAGTGAATTACTGGATTTTCCGAGTAAAATTATTGTGATATTTCACTGCATATGATATTTTTTCACTGTCCGTTAATAAACATTGATTACGTTATAACAAAGAATTCCGATTATTTTTAAGACGCTAGCATGGTGTAAAAGTTAAGACGTCTGCTTCGCATCTAGGTGAATGGGGTTCAAATCCAACAATGAGCAAATCATTTTTTTTTTTTCATTTACTTTTTATCTGCTGTTTTACCTTGAAATGGGAAGGAGCATTATGCAACTACTGATAATTTATGTGCAAATATACACAAAACAGAGCAGAACATAAACGGTAAACTGCTGACATTATCGCACGGGATGCAGTGAGAAATCAGGTACTTCAGTGTTATACAAATTGCTAGACAATACGCTTGAGCATAAAAATAATAAAAATATTCGCTTGCTCCGAGTGAATAACGGATATATTTCCTCTCGTAGGTGAAAAACTTCATCACTCGTGAAAATACCGAGTTTTCCACCCACTCGATGAAATGTATCCGTTATTCACTCGTTTCAAGCAAATATCCTCTTTATATTCAGTTCAAGCGTCTTTATGAAGATGAGTAACGACGTAACTTTAGCAGGCGCGCGAAGGGGTTTAAGGGAGATATATCGTCTCACTACACCGGTGAATTTTCTTAGTGACTACAGTGAAATAAAATGGGAGACTCTGTGTCTAATATTCTCAAACAAGTGAATTTAGATTCTTACTTTGCCCGATATTGTGTACAAGCTATCATTGTAGGACTTTCAATGCTGGGGTTTATGTGTAGCGCTACAGTTTCGTATTTTTAGATTTTTAAAGAGAAAGAATTTCCCAGGTTTTCCTCACTGGTTATCCTGGCTATTTAAAAAAGATCTTGTATATCTTAGGCATAGTAAAATAACTATTAATTCTCTTTATTTTGATGTATGACTAATGGGTGCAATTTGGGTTATATACATTATAACAATAGCGTGAGTATCATATTCTTATAGTACCTCATTAGCATGTTTCAGTGTTTGCAATATTATGCCTTCTTTAATCACATCAGCCACATTATAAAAGTAAATATTATTGTTAATGAGGAGAAAGCTCAAAATAAGCTTATACTTGTTGTTCACTCCTCTATATCTTTTGTTCAATTGTTTGTACTTTCCATGATGACTAATGTAAATAAATAATGTTTAAAGCAATATAGATTTATGCCATTATTTATTTATTTATTTATTATGTGTCAAAAACAAATCAAATTAGTATTTCCTATGCCGCGTTCGCCATTTCGCTAGTGATCAGTCGCTTAATTTGAATCAGATCATAGACTGTAACACAGCTGTGTCTGGGTCTGTCTTTATTTGTGTTGGTTGGTTAACATCGGCATAGTATTTCTCTCTATTTTTGGCTATCATTATTTATATCCTGTTTTTGATATGTTCTGCATTTTTCTGTTTGTATTGTGTGTGTATTTTTATTTTAACATGTTCCTCAAAGTTGTTTTATATAATTGTCTTTCCGCATAAAACCTTAAGTGCGTAGTCCTCCAATTATTCTTACACGTAAAACTACGTTTTCGGTTTTCCAAAATCAAGCTGCGTTATAAATGAACAATCTCTTCAACGGTGATATTTACAGTTCTTTTGTCCTCCTTCATTTCGTGATTTTCAGTGCTACAATTATAGCATTTTATTATCTCCAGTTATTGGGATAGGAATATTTACAATAGCACCAAAGAAGGATATATCTGCACTCGAGTAGGTAAATATAGGGAGTTCGGAAATACAAATTTATCGATGTATTAATTTTTTTTTATTTTTTTTTTTTTTTTTTTTGCGCAACCCCCACCTCAACTCTTAACCCCCACCCCCACCCCAAAAAAAACAAGATTTTTTTTTTTTAAAGATACGTAGCCGTATTAAAGTTCACTATGGTCCAAAACTCCCCACAGTTACCTACTCGCATAAATTTACTGAACCCGGAATAAAACTAACGATGCGCCTGCCAAGCAAGACAACTTCTTGAGCGGACATTGAAATAGTAGTTATAGAAAATGTAATTTGTTAACCCCAATCCACTCTCCTAATGATCTCAACAGTCATTCCCTCCTCCAAGTTAGGCGTGACTGCTATTACAAAAATTTGCAAATATTTTGTATAGTTGTATGTTCAGATAAGAAAGTAAAATTTAATAATATATATTGCACACTATTCCATTTTATACTCCAGTTGCAAAACGGAATGTATCACGTTTCACGACGTTCACATTCCATCCGACTGTCTGTCCGTGTTTGGTTTCCGAACAATAACTTTAGAGCTGGACAATTGATGTTAACCAAGCTTTATGGATGAATTGTACTTAACGAAGAATCCAATACATGTTGGGGTCAAATAGTAAACGGTGAAGGTCACTTCGAATCAGAGAAGAAAAATTGCTTCCACGTAGTATTTTCAATGGCACCAAACATTGTGAATAGTTAACTGGTATGGGAAGAATATCAGCTACTGATTTTGGATTAGACAGCATATAGGTCAATTTTACAATAACCTAAATAAAGCAATCTGGTTTTTACATTATAGTGTTCTACATCATCTTCTTTTAACGAGGTTCATGAATGGATTGTATTTTGGGCAAGGATGAAATCTATTACTTTTAGTGTCAAAAGGATTAAGAAATACATGGGTGGCTATGCGACAAAAGGCCAAACTCAAGAAGGCGATTTGTGATGTACCCCGAATCTCAGGCTTTCTATAAGTATAATTATTCTATGTAATCCTCTTAAAAGTGATAAAGTTAGAAATTAGACCAATATATCACTTTTAATTATATAAGTATGGAATATTCTAGTTATTTGAGGAATAAGGTGAAACTTAGAGATAAGAAATCTGAGAATGCGAAATTCTTGATTTCGACAACTACCGCAAAACTACCTAAACAAAACAAAACACAGTTAACAAGTTCAGTTGTTCAAAGTTTACACTATCAGGTTCAAACCAGTAATTATTGAGTGGTTTAAATCGAAACAAGGACATCCTTAGAATGAATTGTCCCCTCTTATCTAACCTTTGTGCTGTCAAAAAAATTCTCACAGGGAAATAAAGCACTACAATGTTTTGAATTCGTAAAAGGCACTGGTAGGTATCTTCGTCTCAAATGAAGACCTTAAAACTATATATCGAAGTAAAATTACGAGTAAATCACTTTTAATTATATAAATATGGGCTGCTCTGGTAGTTAAGGAATAAGGTGAAGCTTGGAGATAAGGAATCTGAGAATGCCAAATTCTTGATTTTGACAACTACCCCCAAATATACCTAACTCAAGTTATACAGACAACAAGGCCTGCAATACCTGGGTCGTTTACATTGAAACACAGACATCCTTGGAATGAATTGCCCCCTCTTATCTAACCTTTCTGCTGTCAACAAAGTGTTATCACAAGGAAATAAAGTACTTCAATGATTTGAGCTCATACAAGGCACTGACAGGTTTCTTCCTTCCGAATACAGAATTGAAAACATATATCAATTTTAAATTATAATAGTCTTTTGTTTACCTTTATTAGTTTATAACATTATAATGTAGAAATACAAGTGATTGAAGGTATACATTTGATCTTCCTTTCCTACTATTTTTATCTTCCGAAAAAGTCATGTGCAGGTGTATGCCATGATGATCTACCCTATTCTGAGCATTGCATACAGTTTCTAAGTATTCTATTTACAGATTAAATGATAGAACAAGGACGATTTAGTTAGTAACCGAACTTAAGTGTCATGCTGGTAGTGGTCTACAAAGATTGAAGAGATGGGGGTTGACTACTAATAAAAACTAATTTCGAAAATTATGGATTTTAATTGATTTTGGAGTTTTGAAAAGCGACATATATTACAAATAGTCTAGATTGAAAGTTACGATAAATTAAGATGTGAAATGCAGAATTAAAGTGTTATTTGTAAATATATAGGGTATATTAATATTGACAACACCCCTTAATTCCCGGGGAATGTTGAGCTACATGACAATGCATGTTGTACCCAGTTTGCTGCAGAATTCTTCCTCGTTCTCGTGACCCACGCTACTGAGGGTTAGGTCAGGCACCTTTAAATGCAAGAGACATAATAAAATGTTTCTGGGATTTAGGCTTGAAGAATAAATAATTAAAAGTTAGAAAGATATAAACAAAGTGGAGGGGGTGGATGATAAAAGGGTAAAAAATTAATAATGCAGAAAATGAACTGGCATTTCAGATATGTATTAAGCCCATGTGTTCTCGCAACCTGGTCTGCTTTTATCCATTTATTCATTCACTTATTGAGTCTGTTTTTATCCATTTATTCATTCACTTATTTAGTCTGTTTTTATCCATTTATTCATTCACTTATTTAGTCTGTGTTTATCCATTTATTCATTCACTTATTTAGTCTGTTTTTATCCATTTATTCATTCACCTATTTAGTCCGTTTTATCCATTTATTCATTCACTTATTTAGTCTGTTTTTATCCATTTATTCATTCACTTATTTAGTCTGTTTTTTTCTATTTATTCATTCACTTATTTGGTCTGTTTTTATCCATTTATTCACTCACTTATTTATTTTTAAATCCATTTGACTACATTTGCAAACCAATATAAAAATACAGAAAATGAGCTAGCATTTCAGATACATTTATTAGACCCATGTGTTCTCGCAACCTGCTCCACTTTTTGTCTATTTATTCGTTCATTTATTTATTTTTGAATCCATTTTACTACATTTGCAAACCAAGTTTTATGACACTTCACAATGTCTTCTATTGATAGTACACATAAGTTCAGGACAATTCAGGCAACATGGCTTTTTTCATATATGGCATTAAAAACAGAAAGGACTCGTTGTTAGTTAAAAGATATTTAGTTTGTTCAGGACTAATTTTGATATACATTAAAGTAAAGGCCGTAACATATGCTAAAAGCTGAAGTTGAGATATGTGGGTATGGGATGGAAATGGTCATAAAAGGCCAGACATATGATTAACCACAAAATCTGTCAGTCTAATCATACCGCATGTCATAACATACTTGTAATTCTTTACCACCTTGTACTATGTTATGTTAGCTGATTCATGTTTTTCAATTTCATCATAAATTATTTAGGTCATAATTTTGGGCTGACACATTTTCGATATTTGCGTCAAAACGTCCTTGTAAAGGACAGGAGTGAAATCAAAGATTATTTCAGTCAACCAAACATGTCTTTTGTTATGACAAGGAAGACAAAATACATGGCTGACACAGGGAGATAAAGTACTTCAATGATTTGAGCTCATTAAAGGCACTGACAGGTTTCTTCCTTCCAAGTGCAGAAATTGAAAATATATATCGATGTTAAATTAGAATTGCATTTTTTCACCTGTATTAGCTTATAACATTTATAAAATGTACAAATACAAGTGACAGAAGATATCTATTTAATCTTCCTTTACTTCTTTCTTTCCTACTAACTGTTCTTATCTTCCGAAACAGGCTTGAGTCACGATGACCTACCCTATTTTGAGCCGCGCATACATTCTCTAAGTATTCTATTTATAGATTATATGACACAAATAGGAAGTTTTAGTTAGTAACCTAACTTAAGCGTCACGCTGGTAGTGGTCTAAAGTGATCGGAGAGATGGGGGTTGACTACTAATAAAAACTAATTTCCAAAATAATGGATTTTAATTGAGTTTGGAGTTTTGAAAAGCGACATATATTACAAATAGTCTAGATTGAAAGTTACGATAAATTAAAATATGAAATACAGAATTAAAGTGTTATTTGTAAATATATAGGGTATATCTGGGGTATATTAATATTGACAACACCCCTTAATCCCCGGGGAATGTTGAGCTACATGACAATGCATGTTGTACCCAGTTTGCTGCAGATATCTTCCTCGTTCTCGTGACCCACGCTACTGAGGGTTAGGTCAGGGCACCTTTAAATTAAAGTTTAATGCAATAGACATAATAAAGATTAAAATCTGAAAATAAAATGGTATCTCAGATGAATTTTTAGATCCATATATTCTCGTGACCGGCTCTATTTTTCTTGATTTATTTATTCATTAATTTCTTTCTTTTTAAATCCATTGTAATATACATTCTTATCTTATCTTATAGTGGATAACGTCTTGCAGGTGGAAAGCTACTGGGAGTCAGCTTAACTGTTGTTGAATTGTTGAAAACGATGCTGTTTGGGAATTGGGGAACTGAATTTTTTATTTATTTCCAGAATTTTTTTTGTTTTTTTTTTGTTTTGTAGAATTAGAATTAACAACATGCAATTCTTATTTGTACTTTAAAACGAAATTGTCTAATTTAAAATAGGATGATATATCTATGCATTCATTTTAATTCTGCATAGCTTAAGCGGCGATGATGTAACCAATAGGAATTTGGTGTTTAGCCCGAAGCACATAGTGAATGTGTACAATATCATATCTCATGTACTTGAAATAATTGCAAGGTGCACTTTACCTGTGTTATAATAATAATGACTTTATCTAGAGAAGGTAACTCAGTTACATGAACTAATCTACCTTGAGGCGTTCTGTTATGTACAATATATATGTATATATAACAGCACAATGTGACACATTTGGCTTAACACTAAAGACTTTTGTTATTCTGAAAACCAAACGAACTTTCAAGCCCCTAACACACGCACAAACATCACAGAGTACATAAACATATATAAAATGTCATATTGATTTGAAAATTCATCTTTGAGGATAAAGCATACGCGGAGAAAAGCAGGCGGTATTTATATTACTTAGAAGTGTTTGACTGTCTTAAGATTTCATCCATCTGTGACATTGATTACGAAAATAAGAAATATAATTATGAAAATAAGAAATGCTAGTAGTCTGCCTTATGTCAATGGAAATATTGCTCCACACGAGTTGACCAGTTGAAAGATCTTGTTAAATAATTCCTTCTATGGTATATTGTAATTTTGACTTCTAACAGACTATAAATTTGGAATACCATCAGCATCTCTTTGGTGAAAGCTATTGCTTAGGTAAACATAAATGGACACTTTATTAATAAATTTGGCCTTTCTGAAGAGTATAATAGCATGTATTGTTTATGTATTTCAACACGTCCTGAAAATTGTATATAAATTGATCCAGAATTAAAAAATATGTCCTCTTTTGGCGTCCGAAAAGTTTCCGTATGTTTGACTTAGAGGTATTGCCCCAAATTACATTACAATAGTCCAAATATGGCTGAATATAACTTTTATAAATATTGTCTGCTATAACATCTGCCTTTAGTAGGCTTGGTCCAATCATAGCAAGTTATGTTGCTTTACAATCATCCATTTTTTTTATATACTTCAACACAAATTCAGGACTCATTTCAGGAATTGTAAAATGTATATCATATGGGAGTTTTTCAGAACAAACCTGACTGACTTCTGGATGATCAAAAGAAATTTAGGTGCTTGAAACATAGAAATGAATTTTCACAGTGTAGGCATTACTATTTTCTGAAAGTGCACTTACGAAATTTAAAATATCAAAAATATTATTTTCAAAATATAGTTATCGAATCGTTTTTTAAAATAATTTACCACTCAAGTTCAGAAAGCGAAAAGGTCGTGCAGAACTAGAAGCTTTCTATGCGATTCACATCAGATGTAAGGCCCAGCTGTGTACTCTTTCTCAAACACAAATAAAAATAAACAGGAGTCACACGGTCAGATCATATTCAAGTCATTTGACTTTTTTTGATTTAATACATGTCAGAGTCCCGATTGTCAGAAGCCTGAATTTCTAGAATAGTTTTGATGTCTTGTAAATCTAGGTCTGACTGGACCATGCTCACTTTCCATGTAATAGATTTTACCATCTAATGTCCAGTATGTTTCTTCTTTTTGGCAGTTGCTTGACCATTGCAAGTCTGCTAGAGGTCCAATGTTCATTTATATACACCATTCCATCTTGGTTTTCAGTTGTTTCTTTATAAAGAGATCTCAGTTCGTTTTCGATAACCCACAAACCTAACAATAATCTCCGCGGCTCCATTTTTCTTACGTGTATAGGAGATGGGGTCTAGAGATATCGAAGTTAGTTTTTTATTCCGCATGTTCCTCTTGCAAGGGATGCAACAAAACTCCCAAAGGACCTTTCCAGTGACTGTTGGATTAGCGGGGTCAAAGGTTCAATATGAAATATTGTCATGTAGGCTTGTAGATAGGCCGGAAAAGTTATTATGGCGTACATCAGTTCAGAAATATTAAATGTTGTGACAGGTACCTTTCACTGAATGGAAGCAATATGCTCATGAATGTGTTACGACTCTATGGTCTAAGAAAAATGTAACAGAAAGAAAGTGAAACCAACAAATCAAGTAAAAATCAACAAGCAATTTATTACTAGATAATTAAAATGAAAAATCAAAAAGTCACTTACAGTAATGTGTTTTGAAATCCTATTAATCCAATAAGAATGATTGTTCTAATCACAAGTCCTAAATATAGAATGTTCCGAATTCACGGCTGTGTCCTTGAATGTTATGATGTGCTAATGGTCTCCAAAGTCCTGATGTACTAGAAATCTTGATGTGCTGATGTCAAAATGAAGTATTCCAAAATCTCTGAATAAGTTCAGTTAAATTCCAAAATCATTATTTAAAAATCCAAAATCCAAAAGTTTATGAGCACTGTTATAATCCAATGAATATTTAAAAATAATTCCTCTCTTAGAATTTGGAATGAATTTTCACAACTGTAATAGCTCTTTACAAGACTGATGGTAATGTCAAAACTGAATAAATGTCCACCAAACATGGCATATATAAAGATTGGTCACATGACAGAATGTTCTAGAACATGAGTCATCTTAATGGAATTTTTACTTGTAAACAAAAATCAACCTTGACCTTCAAATTGAGAAAACATATTGATCAAAACAACCTAATTCAAGGACACTAGTTAAACATGTTTGTCCTGATAACATTAAGATTTAAGCAAATATTAAAGTGAAGAAACATTTATAATTTCCTAAAATATTTATAATATTATATAAACATCATACATAACACCTCCCCTCATAAAGAAAAAGAAAGATTTATATAATAAAGCTTTCTTTTGAATATACATCTAATACTATAATAACCAAAATTACATAAGAACATGTTTTATGATACTGGACTTAATTACATCAAGCAATATTAGATTTATATGCACGTGAGAGTGCATCTGCAATCACATTGTCCTTTCCCCTGATGTGTTTGATGTCAATGTTATATTCCTGCAATATCAAACTCCATCTCAACAATCTCCGATTTTTATCTTTCATTTTGTTGATGAAAGTAAGGCGATTGTGATCACTGTACACAATAATTGGAGAAAGAGCTGAGGTAACATACACTTCAAAATGCTGTAAAGCCAATATCAAAGCCAAACATTCCTTCTCAATTGTGGAATAATTTTTCTGGTGCTTGTTTAGTTTTTTAGAAAAATAACACACAGGGTGATCCACACCACTTTTGTCTTCCTGAATCAATACTCCACCAACCCCTACATCACTTGCATCAACAGATAATTTAAATGATTGGCTAAAATTTGGTGCAGAAAGAACTGGTGCATTCTTAAGCATGGCCTTTAACTTGTCAAAAGATTCCTGACACTTGTCAGACCAATAAAATTTGGCTTTCTTACTCAATAAACTTGTCAAAGGTTCAGCAATTTTGGAAAAATTGGAACAAAATTTCCGATAATATCCAGCCATACCTAGAAATCGCATCAGTTGCTTTTTACAAATTGGAACTTGAAATTCAGAGATAGCTTTGACCTTATCTTCTATAGGTTTAACTTGACCTTGTCCCACAATATGTCCTAAAAATGTGACATAAGCATGGCAAAACTCACTTTTGCTCAAATTAATTGTCAGATTCGCATCACTGAGTCGATCAAAAAATTTTCGAATGGTTTCCAAATGATCTTCCCAGGTGTTGTTGTAGATAATGACGTCATCGATATAAGCGTCACAATTATCAAGACCAAATGTTATCATGTTCATCAGACGTTGAAACGTTGCAGGCGAATTTTTCATTCCAAACGGCATGACTTTATATTGATAAAGTCCATCTGGAGTTACAAATGCTGAAATTTCTTTTGCCCTTTCCGTCAGTGGAATTTGCCAGAATCCTTTTAAAAGGTCAAACTTGGTGACATATTCCGCATTTCCAATTTTATCAATGCAATCGTCCATTCTTGGGATTGGAAATGAATCAGTTTTGGTGACACTGTTGACTTTTCTATAGTCAGTACACATACGGAATGTATTATCTGGCTTGGGAACAAGAATACATGGTGAACTAAAGTTACTTTTACTTGGTTCTATGAAATCATTCTCCAGTAAATACTGAATTTCTTTCTTCAGATAGTTCTGTTTGAGAGGATTCATCCTATAAGGATGCTGTTTCACAGGCGCAGAATCTACAATGTCAACGTCATGATAAATTTTACTTGTTAGTGTTGGAACATCAGGAAACAAGTGCTCATAGTCATGTAATAGCTGTTTTAGTTCATTTCTTTCCTGTTGTTGTAGATGTGAAAGTTTCTGGTCTAGGTTGTTCAATATTTCTGAATTCCGAAGATTGGTTATACCAGAGTCATTATAGTCTGATTGTACTCCATCGTTGATATCTTCACTGTGTGGGACAGGCACAACTAAATTAACAGAATAATTAGCTGGGCTATCTCTGTTAAAATATTCCCTTAACATATTTATATGACAAAGTTGTTTTTGTTTCCGTCTCCCAGGAGTGTTAATGATATAATTTAAGTCATTTACTTTCTTTGCAACGGTATAAGGACCATAACATTTAGCCTGAAGAGGATTTTGAGGTATGGGAAAGAGAGCCAGAACTTTGTCACCAGGTTTAAAACTCCTTTCCTGTGAATTTCTGTCATACCTTAATTTCATTTTTGACTGGGTAGTGTGAAGATTAGTTCTTGCTACTTCACAGGCCTTTGACAACTTGTATTTGAAATCAGAAACATAATCAAGAAGATTAATCTCTGAATCTTCATTTGAAAGAAGTTTTTCTTTCAATAATTTCAATGGTCCACGGACAGTATGACCAAAAACTAGTTCAAAGGGACTAAAACCCAACGACTCTTAAACTGATTCCCTAACAGCAAACAACAACAAATGAACACCCTCATCCCAATCCTTTTCTGTATCAAAGCAATATGATCGAATCATATTCTTCAAAGTTTGATGAAATCTTTCCAAAGCACCTTGACTTTCAGGGTGATAGGCAGAAGATTTAAACTGTTGGATGCCTAGTTCATGCATAACTTGTTGGAAAATTCCAGACATAAAATTTGACCCTTGATCCGACTGGACAGATTTGGGAAGGCCAACAAGTGTAAAGAACTTCACCAAAGCTTTCACAATAGTTTTAGTTTTTATATTTCTCAGAGGAATTGCCTCTGGAAATCTTGTAGATGTACACATGATGGTCAACAAGTATTGGTTGCCTGACTTGGTTTTAGGTAAAGGACCAACACAGTCTACCATTATTCTACTAAATGGTTCATCAAATGCAGGAATAGGTTGCAGATGAGCCTTAGGTATCTTCTGATTGGGTTTTCCTACTATTTGACAAGTGTGACAAGATCTGCAGTATTTAGAAACATCACTTTTGAGTTTCGGCCAATAAAAATGATTCAAGATCTTGTGATAAGTCTTACGGACTCCTAAATGACCAGCCAAAGGAGTCTCATGGGCTAAATTAAGAATTTCCTGTCGATATGACTTAGGAAGAACAATTTGATAGCTCACTGACCACTCGTCACCAGCGGGTACATCAGGTGGTCTCCATTTCCTCATAAGGACCCCATTTTTCACAAAGTAACACACTGGAACTTGTGTGGCTTCAGTTTCACTAATAGCCCTCTGAAACAAACAAGATATCTCGGGATCTTGCTCCTGTTCAACGACAAGGGATTGTCGTTTGTCACCCTGAGTAAGACAAAGAGAATGAGTTGCCAAAAGAGGATCACTGTGATCAATACCATTTGATTGATCAATACCTGAGGAAAAAGTGACCTCATCAAAGACTGACCAATACATGTGTCAGGTAAAGGAATAATATCCTGATCAACATCACTCTCAAGAGCTCTTTTTGCCATAGCTCTAGTAACTGCACAAGCAGGGTACAAATCAGGGATTTCAGTTTCGACAGGATCAACTTTCTGATCCAAACAAGGCTTGTCAGTTACAAGTGGATTAACCACAACCTTATCTCCAGCTAGGTCATTGCCTAGTAATAAATGAACACCCTCTATGGGTAAAGAAGTCACTGCCCCAACAGTCACAGGTCCAGAAACTAAGTCTGATGCCAAATTTACACAATGGAGAGGAACATTTACAAAGCCCCACTCTACTCCCTGAACAAGAACACTTTCACTTGAAGAAGACTCCTCAGACAAAGGCAAAGTACCTGATAATAAAAGACTCTGAGAAGCTCCAGTGTCCCTTAATATTTTAATTGGGATAGATTTGGCAGAATCACCAATAAGTGATATAGAACCTTCTGACATGAATGGTTCATAAGCCTCCAAAATAGAATCAGACTGGGGTTTGTTTGACCCAACAAATGTATTGCTTTCAATACAAGACTGTGACCTTGACCTCGTAGAAATAAGAGCATTTGGAAAAGCTCTGTCTTTACTCTGTTGCTTATTTTTCAACTTGAAGCAATCAGAAATAACGTGCCCTTTCGTTTTACAATAAGTGCACGTAGGAAGAGATAAGGATTTTTGATCAGTCTTATCAGATGTTTGATTCCTAACAGTTGTGCTGTTGTGAAATTTGGAAGTACTCGAATGAGATTGAAATGGTTTTTTACCAGAAAACTGCTGAGAGGATGACTTATTGCCAAATGAAATTTTGTGAGTCAAGGAATAATCATCAGCCATACGAGCAGCATTTTCCAAAGTTTCCACATTCTGCTCGTCAAGATAGGTTTTAACATCACTATGGATGCACCTCATGAACTCTTCAATTAATACGAGCTGTCGGAGGTTATCATAAGCTTGATCAACTTTCTTGGCTGAGCACCACCTATCAAATAGTTGTTCTTTATCCCTTGCAAATTCGACATGAGTTTGTCCAGTTTCTTTTCTACAATTCCTAAACCTTTGTCGATATGCCTCTGGTACCAACTCATAAGCTTTCAAGATGTACTCCTTAACCACATCATAATCAGTGCTTTGTTGTACTGACAGTGAAATGTAGACTTCACGAGCTTTGCCAATAAGTACACTTTGTAATAACAAAGTCCAATGCTCTCTGGGCCATTTCAAGTTTTCAGCAATTTTCTCGAAATGAAGAAAGTATTTATCTACTTCTTTTTCCTCAAAAGGGGGTACTAACCTAATATATCTAGTAACATCAAAACCTGGACTTGTGTTTAAAGGAGTGGAGTGTGCTCTGTTTGCCAGTTCTAATTCTCTTAATTTAAATTGCATTTCCGTTTCTTCTCTTTGCATTTGTATCTGCCTATCTTCTTTTTCTCTCTCCATCTGTATCTGCCTCTCTTCTTTCTCTCTCTCTCTCTGAATCTGAAGCTTTGCCAATTCTAAATCCATCTGGTTCTTTAACTCTAATTCCCTTAATTTCCTGTCAGAACCAGATACAGGCTTTCTCTTCAAACTTAAAGCACTATTTTCAAAAATTCCCTTTCCTACTAAATACTGAATTAAAATAATCTTTATCTCCTGTTTTGTCAATGATAATTTTGCCTCAGATAGACTGTATTTTCTGGCAAGCTCGAGCAACTCATCCTTTCTCATGCACTCTAACCCCTCCTGGGTAGGTTTTGAAATGAAATTCTGAACATTAGATGCCATTGTAAATGCTTGTTGGTTTCACACACAAAAAATTTCTCTATTAAAAATCTTTGCCAAAGACAAAAAACAAAAAAAAAAAAAAAAAAAAAAATTCCAAGACAAAATCAATATGAATTTCAAAGATAAATTTAATATCTCTAATATGCTTTAAAGAAATTCAGATCCCGGACGAGCCCCCAATTTCTGTTACGACTCTATGGTCTAAGAAAAATGTAACAGAAAGAAAGTGAAACCAACAAATCAAGTAAAAATCAACAAGCAATTTATTACTAGATAATTAAAATGAAAAATCAAAAAGTCACTTACAGTAATGTGTTTTGAAATCCTAATAATCCAATAAGAATGATATTCTAATCACAAGTCCTAAATATAGAATGTTCCGAATTCACGGCTGTGTCCTTGAATGTTATGATGTGCTAATGGTCTCCAAAGTCCTGATGTACTAGAAATCTTGATGTGCTGATGTCAAAATGAAGTATTCCAAAATCTCTGAATAAGTTCAGTTAAATTCCAAAATCATTATTTAAAAATCCAAAATCCAAAAGTTTATGAGCACTGTTATAATCCAATGAATATTTAAAAATAATTCCTCTCTTAGAATTTGGAATGAATTTTCACAACTGTAATAGCTCTTTACAAGACTGATGGTAATGTCAAAACTGAATAAATGTCCACCAAACATGGCATATATAAAGATTGGTCACATGACAGAATGTTCTAGAACATGAGTCATCTTAATGGAATTTTTACTTGTAAACAAAAATCAACCTTGACCTTCAAATTGAGAAAACATATTGATCAAAACAACCTAATTCAAGGACACTAGTTAAACATGTTTTTCCTGATAACATTAAGATTTAAGCAAATATTAAAGTGAAGAAACATTTATAATTTCCTAAAATATTTATAATATTATATAAACATCATACATAACAAATGAAATCGTCCACACAACCCCTACGTCAGTGGTCCCCAACGCGGTTCCCGCGGGCGCCATGGCGCCCGCCAAGGTTTTTTTGTGTGTCCGCGGAAAAGGTTATAATGAATAATACAAAATAAAAAAAATTGGTCAAGTTAATTGGTTGGTGCCCGCCACTCTTTCATAAACTCACAAATGTGCCCGTAGGCACAAAAAGGTTGGGGACCCCTGCCCTACGTCTTTGGACTCGCTGTCACACATCAGAATATAAATCTTGCCAACGGATCGCAATCACAAAATGCGCATATTCCTCTCCACTCCATTTTGTCTAGTCTGCCATCTTTAGATCTTTAGATCACGTGTAGCGATATATATATATATATATATATATATATATATATATATATATATATATATATATATATATATATATATATATATATATATATATATATATATATATATATGCGAAATATAGCTGTGAGATTCCATATACCGAGCAGCATAATGCAGGAACAGTACATTACCAACAGGGCCATACATATCCCTTGTACAGATTTATCGTGTTCGGTGTGTACGTGTGTATTTGTAATATAAATTGTATATATGGTACTGTCGCGTGTTTGTAACTTCATATTTCCCATATTTCCATGTATTTGTTTTCTTATAAATATCATGATGGAGAAAATAAAGAATAATGAACGAAGATGATTTTCAACATGCACAGCTAAGGATAGAACGAAGATGATTTTTAACATGCACAGATAAGGATAGAACAAAGATCATTTTCAACATGCACAGCTAAGGATAGAATATTTCATATCAAATAGTCGCAAATATGACATTCAAATTATGTGTACTCGTACAAATTCTTCCCAAGATGCAATTGGGGTATATAATACATGTGTTATCAGCACATTCATGTTAGTCATATTCATCGTACTAACGTTGTATTTTCAGTTACAGTCAAAATGGAGGCCGCAATTTTAATTCCCATTCTCCCTATAGAGGCCCGTCTGTACCAACTATACTACTACTATGATATTGAAGCAGTTGGAGAAAAGTGGGACATCAAAGTTCATATATAATTTCCTTTATTTTTGATATTGAATTAATTATTTAAAATTGTATCTTTAATTTCTCTTTTTCTTTGGTACGCATTGCAAAAGAGGAGGTAGGGTTGTGATCGTAAGCACTGATTGTAAAAATCTGGAAAATGCAAAGCAGTTAAATTATCCTTCCTAGATGAAGTATCATTTCGACGCATGCGAAAATTGAAGAGAAATTTAATAATATAGAACGAAATGGCACGGACAGCGCGCGAAAATAAAAAGTAAAAATAAAGAAACGGTTTTTAATGCGACAAAAGCTAAACTTAGGGTAATAATAGTAATCAAAATAATGATTTTTAAAAAGAAATGAAAAGAAAGATCACGTAAAAAAATATTTCTAAATTAACTCTCAGAAATTGATGCAAGAAAAAAAAGTACTTGCAGAGACATACATAACACATGTATTAAGAAGATACCTGTATTACGAATCTTATTTTGACTCTTTTTTTTTTCATCCTTTAAAGTCCCTCTAAAGGCAAACAAGTGTAGTCTAATATATCTACGTCATAGAATTGAATGCAATTGAATGTTTACAAAAATTAAAGTTGGACATTGACTGAGTACAGACTGTGCATGTTCGCTAGATCTTTGACATTGACTGAGCACAGACTGTGCATGTTCGCTAGATCTTTGACATTGACTGAGCACAGACAGTGCATGTTCGCTAGATCTTTGACACTGACTGAGCACAGACTGTGCATGTTCGCTAGATCTTTTTGCCTTTTCTTTGCGATTGATAAGCTAAAAATGAGTGGGATAATTCAAGCTTTAAATGTCGGTTCACACGTGACCCTATTTCCCAGGCGAGCACTACACATGAAATTTTCTCTAAAGTATGGAGAAATCACGAAGGAACAAGTAGCTCGACAACGATAGAGTGGTCCACGTGTATAAACGCATACGAAAGGGGACGCTGGTTGCTTCATTTGAATCTCTCACGGTTATTTGGGTTAAAATATGCAAGCTATCAGCACACCAAATGTTTTAACATAAATAAAAATACTTTGCTGAACATATTATATATGTATTACCTAGAAAAGTTTATTATATATATGCAGTTTAACGACCATGAACCCCTTGTTTCAATTAGACTAATCAAAATCTGAGTTTCCGGATGTGCCACAGTATAATTATGTATATATACTGGACCATATTTTAGGTTGTAAAATATTGACTAACACCTACAATCAGGGTTGAAATGCCTATAAACGCTTGATTTTGTTCAAAGTATTTATTAAGCGTTTAGAAAATAACGAAGAGCACGTAAACAAATTGCATCGATCAAGCCGAAAATATCAAGATGATTAATTAAGAAGGCGAAAGCGGGTATATGGGCATTCTTAATCACAGGTTTATAAACACAAGTAAGCTCAGGAATTTACAAATAATTGAAGGAGGGCTAGAATGTAATAAGAGTCTACATGTAAAATTAGAATACCCCCCTCCCCAATTTAAAGAGCTCGTTATTATGTTAATAATGCTTGACTACATATTTGTCGGCAGTTGCTAGCAGTATATTCAGTTGAATTCACTTATTGTCATTGAACAAAGATATATGACACAGTGCATAAAATATTGTATTATATATTACATAACGAGATATTGAAAAGTTTCAGTGGGAGAAAAAAGATCGCCACAGTGGCGATACCAGTTTTATCGCCGCAGTGGCGATACCAATTGTATTGCCACAGTGGCGATCTCACTTTTAGAACTACTTTCTTTTTCCATTTAGGAACTATATCTGCCCATATGTATGTTATTCAGGTCTATTTTCTTTTTTCTCTCTCTCTCACTCTCTGGATGAATAGATCGTAAAATGTGTCAAGACTGTTGACCCTATTGTATACATTTATGTAATCAATGAGAAAGCACCATCAAGAATACCTAAAAATGAATCCCAAACAACAAAAAGCAGCTTCAGGTACAGTGGTCCCCCTCTTGAACGGCCCCCCTGACCAGCTGCCACCCGCTTTATACGGCCACAATCCCTTGGCACCGACGAGTTTGTGTTCAAAAGTACCCCTCAAGGACGGCCACCCCTCTAACGCGACCAGCGGACAGCATTTTAGTGCAAAAACGGTCAAATTTACCTCCGCGAGCGGCCACATAATGGTTGTTTACAGACTAATATCTCAACAATATTTTTTAATTTCTCAATTCAACACATTGACATTTTGTTCCAACATCCCAAGAAAGTAACTTTAATCCTTACAAAGAGTTAAGTAATCCAATTACTGCCATGTGTTCCTTAGATGTTAGCTTTTGTCACTTTGATAATTACTGACTATTAATACCACCAATAATTATCAAGAGGACAAAAGCTAACCGCCGAGAAGCACAGCATTGTTCAGCTCAAGTCAGCGTGACATCCGGTCGCCAGAGAGTAAAATGGTATGTTAGCCTTTATGGCTTCACTCTAATAGATTATGAAATGTACATAACCAGGTACCAGACTGGGGAAGAAGAAGAAAAAGTCGATCACGTGACAGACTCACTTCCGTTGTAAACACTGCCTCACGTGTGAATGCCCGTGAAGGAATAAGTTGTCGCAAAATATCGTCAGACATTCTCAGTTTAGAAGAAAAAGTGAAAGCAATTAAATTAAAACGAAAAGAGGGAGAGTCTTTTGACAGCTACGGAAAAATTTTATGTCAGGAAGATTCAAATAAACATCGTCAATATACATTCAACTGCATTGAGTGGGAAGACGGAATCAACGGACGTACAGGGATAGTTACAGTACAACCAAATGTTTGTGCCCAGAATTTACTGACAATGTAGTTTTGCACCACGATTCATGATTATTCATATTTTTTAAAAATTTCATTGATATTAGTTTTATCATATTGAGTCCTTAACCAGATAATATTCCTGTGATTTTTAAATGAAAATATAAAATATATAAAAATTAGTTACATCTTTTATACTTTATATGTAGTTATTACTCACAAGTGTGTGATCCCCCTCTAGAAAGGCCACCCGTCTTATAAGGCCACTTTCTTGCTGCAGAAGGGGTGGCCTTATAAGAGGGGGACCACTGTATTAATTTTTTTATAATTAGTTTTCCACATGAATCATGCAAATTGTCAGTGACTGAATTTACACGACCTGTTGCTATTTGATATTCTATGTCACCCATAAAGTATTGTATACCTGTTACACTCGATGACAGACGGTACACATTTTTAAGAAAAACTCTTGATTACATATAGTAATAAAATTGTTTAAGTAGCAATTTTAACTGTCATCACAATTATAATCATGTCTGAAAATGATGGACAAATCAGGCATTGATTAGTTTCAATTGAAAACCAAAATTAAGTGACAATCAAAATTTGGGTGCAGCATCTGTTGCCAAAATAGACTTCAAGCTTGCCAACACACAAAAATTCATGTCTGAATGGAGAAAATAAATAAATAAATAGAAACCAAAATCCTTACAAGTAAACTCACAATAATGAAAATCTGTTGTTTAATGATGTTACGCTCTGCTGTCTGGTGACTTTTCTGTAATGTTTCTACAGTGCCCTCATCCCAGCAATGTTGACTGCATCAATCCACGCAACAAATGTGTTGACGAAAATAAAAATCTCTTCATTTTGATATGAAAACATTAATTAATTTGAGAAAATACACAATTTGAAGCATTATATGTACAATCTAAATTTGTCAAAAGGTGCTGTTCTAAAACTATAGTAAAGTTTCTGAACTTCTTTTTATCGATGTAGTAATGCAGCCATTAATTGCATTGACACAGAATGGAGAAAAATCCATGCAAATCGAAGGTTTTTTCCTTGAATTGTTGTTGTTGACTATTTAATGGGGGAATCTTATGTGATCTTTTCAGTTTTTCTTCACTCATGACAATACAATGTTTCCACTTCACTCGTGAAATATTTCCTTATATCTACTCAAAAAACATAGATATCCTCTATATATAGAACAATGTAATTAAAGACAAAACAGTAATATACATCATCTGTCTTCTTTCTACCGTTTCTACCGATGTAGAGGTACTAATATTGGGACTGCTGTCATCTCCTACAAAACATGAATTAAAAGCATATATGTATATGCTGCTGCCATTATATGACAGATACTTTGGAGTGGTACTTGACTGCATTAGCCAGCTGCCTTGGTGTCACTTAGCTCCCATTTCCTCTGCATGCTATAGCCAAATGTATGTAAAAAGTGATGTTAAAACAAAAGCAAAAAATGTATGTTAGCTATGTGACTATCCTTAGGTAATGTTGTCTTCATGCACATGATTTGATAATGTTTTCTTCATGCACATGATTTGATAAGTCCTTAGGTAATGTTGTCTTCATGCACATGATTTGATAAGTCCTCTTGCAGAGGAAACCAAAGTGATAGATTTATAGTGTTTAGAGTTGTAATTTTTAAAAATATTTTTTTTACAAGGGTTGATGTTTTGTTTGTTGGTTTTAACAGCACTTTTAAAACAATATTTGGCTATATCATGCTAGGGAAATGGCAGCTAAGTGCCTTTCCCAAGGACACACCAAGGCAGCCGACATGGGAAGTTATCGAACCCAGGACCCATGGATTGTGGAGTACAATACTATACCCACTTAGCTACCTTGGCTCCCTTACAGGGGATGATAATTACCCAGCCCAGCTAGCCTGTACAACTAAATATCTTTGTTGGGAATGTGAAATTTCATGTAAGTAAACCATATTTTAAAATGGAAAATAGAACAAAATAAAAATATTGAGACCTTTTTCGTGCATCATCCTTGCTGGGTTTGTAGGTGAAATAAAACCAAAAGGAATTTTCACTCCTTCCCCCATTAAATAGTAAACAACAACAATAATGGCAGAGAATTTTATTAAGGAAACAGACTGAATGATGGAAAAAGTATGCTAATTTGGTCAGACCAAACCATGCTGTCGCATGTATCATGAATGTAGATATTCCTGCTGTTTTAATAATGTACTTAAGTAGCCAAGAAGTTAAAGCTCAAGACGGTAAAGTATACTGATAAATTTAGGATAAGTATAGTGAAATTAATGAAACCTTTTCCCTCAGTGTTAATAATCCATGCTCTGCCATATTTTATGAAACTGTATACTGATAGTTACACTGGGGACAAATAATCAAGTACCACTTCACATGCTCCTAGTCACACTGGGGACAAATAATCAAGTACCACTTCACATGCTCGTAGTCACACTGGAGACAAATAATCAAGTACCACTTCACATGCTCCTGTGTCTGTGAAAGCTTTGTTGATTAAAAGTCTGTACAAAATGAGAAAGTACTTATCATCAAGTATGGTCTTCTCATGGTAGAAGTAATGTGTTTTTGATAATTTTGAATACAGGACATACTATTCTTGAAAATAATAAATTTTTACTCACATAATTTCAGCAGCAGCTCTACTCATCAAACTTTAAAATGAAAATTTATATTTTCTGTTTTAGGTTTTCTGATTTCTATATACTGCTGTATAGAAGAGAAATCCTAGCATAGTTCTACATCTAACTATTCAGTTAGACTAAAACAATAAAGTATGTCACATGATCATCCAAGGGAGAAACTTACAGAGAGTGACACTTTCACAGGTAAAGCATTATAAAATATTAAGAATTTCAATTTATCACATTGCATGTTCCTATTTATAGTATCATGTCATAAATATTGTATAGCACACTGTAACATAAAATCCATCAGCAATTCATAACAACTTGAATGAATAATGCAGAGTTTGTAGAGTTATATGACACTGTGTTCCAGCCAGAAATTCCTGACAGAGAGGGGAAAGGTAAGAGCACTTTTTACTATAAGGCCACTTTTTTTTGTGAGAAGGAGCTTTTATTGGGAGTCATGATGTCATAATGATATTTATAATTTCACAATGAAAATTTACAGTTATTTTCTTCTCAAATTGTAATCAATCAAGTAGAATTCATAAAGGTAAAATATGAATCAAAATTAACGATGTGGATAGATGTGGGTTTAAAATATAAAAAAATCTAGATATAAAAGAGCAAGTTGACAACTTGCATTTTATATAATTACTTTGTTTACATTTTATATAGTGGACTAATTACTTTGTTCACTTTTTATATAATGAACTAATTACTTTGTGCACATTTTATATAATGGACTAATTACTTTGTACACATTTTATATAATGAACTAATTACTTTGTGCACATTTTATATAATGGACTGATTACTTTGTACACATTTTATATAATGGACTGATTACTTTGTACACATTTTATATAATGGACTGATTACTTTGTACACATTTTATATAATGGACTGATTACTTTGTACACATTTTATATAATGGACTGATTACTTTGTACACATTTTATATAATGGGCTGATTACTTTGTACACATTTTATATAATGGACTAATTACTTTGTACACATTTTATATAATGGACTGATTACTTTGTACACATTTTATATAATGGACTGATTACTTTGTACACATTTTATATAATGGACTGATTACTTTGTACACATTTTATATAATGGGCTGATTACTTTGTACACATTTTATATAATGGACTAATTACTTTATACACATTTTATATAATGGACTGATTACTTTGTACACATTTTATATAATGGACTGATTACTTTGTACACATTTTATATAATGGACTGATTACTTTGTACACATTTTATATAATGGACTGATTACTTTGTACACATTTTATATAATGGACTGATTACTTTGTACACATTTTATATAATGGACTGATTACTTTGTACACATTTTATATAATGGACTGATTACTTTGTACACATTTTATATAATGGACTGATTACTTTGTACACATTTTATATAATGGACTAATTACTTTGTACACATTTTATATAATGGACTAATTACTTTGTACACATTTTATATAATGGACTGATTACTTTGTACACATTTTATATAATGGACTGATTACTTTGTACACATTTTATATAATGGACTAATTACTTTGTACACATTTTATGTAATGGACTAATTACTTTGTACACATTTAATGTAGTGGACTAATTACTTTGTACACATCATTAAATGATAAAATGTAGATAATATATACATGTAAACAACAATAATTTTAAAGTAGTTAATAACATTTATTTGGGAACAAAGAAATATTATAACTCGAATTAAATTCCTACCACCACCAATTTGCATGGTGACTTAATAAAAACAAAATCCATGTTTCATTGTAAATTATCATATTCTCCAAGTTTTGAAGCAACTAATTTAATATAAATTGCCATTGTTCAATCTTTTTTTGATATTATTGATGCATATTTCACATTGAACTCACCATGTATATGCACAGCCTCTCAATAATTATTCATTCCACGTAAAAAAAAAAGGGTGGCCACAGGGTCATGTATTGGGTAATATGGCAGGTAGTGACCAGATCAATTTCATAAAAAAATTAAATTAAACAATAAAAAAAATATGCTTTCCTGGAAGAGTTGTTGTTTGCTCAATGGTTATTGAATGGTTGTGCTTTCCAACTGTTTTGATTTTCAAGCCAAGAAAGCCAACATCTTTCACTCTGCATTTTTGTACCATAGGTGTAACTCCCTTGAATAACTATTGTGAAATGGTATGGTTTATAGTTGCATTGGAGAGTTTTTAATAATAAAAAAAATTGCCTTATATATATAAAGAACAATCAAAATTATCTTTGGGTGAGATAGATGCTTCAAAGCTGGACCACTTGCAGTAATGACCTTTGATCTTATAGCTAAGTTAAGGTGAGGACATACACCAGCCACATGCTGTTTAATCTGAGAAGAATGTGGTTTGCCATCAATTAATCAAGTAATTAAAGTTTGAAAAGCAATTAAAACAGCCAATTGACATAGTGTTTATAAACTCAAAAATTTAGCAGTTCAAGAAGGCAGAGGGGATCACAATGGGGGTAGAGGTGTGGGGTGCCCCTTCATTTATTTCAAATGCTGTGATAAGTAAATTTTGTTTATTTTTGTATATGGAATTTGTGTAATTAATGATGCAAACAGCCACTTGCTGTAACTAGGTTAAGGCTTTTATTTCATTTAGTCAAATTGTTCTATCAAATGAACACTGTATTGAGGTCTATCAAATGAACACTGTATTGTGGTCTATCAAATTAACACAGTATTGTGTTCTATCTAATGAACACTATTGTGGTCTATCAAATTAACACCGTATTGTGGTCTATATAATTAACACTATTGTGTTCTTTCTAATGAACACTATTGTGTTCTATCTAATGAACACTGTATTGTGGTCTATCTAATGAACACTATTGTGTTCTGTCTAATGAACACTGTATTTTGGTCTATCTAATGAACACTGTATTGTGGTCTATCTAATAAACACTATTGTGGTCTATCTAATGAACACTGTATTGTGGTCTATATAATGAACACTGTATTGTGGTCTATCTAATGAACACTGTATTGTGGTTATCTAATGAACACTATTGTGGTCTATCTAATGAACACTATTGTTGGTCTATCTAATGAACACTGTATTGTGGTCTTTCTAATGAACACTATTGTGGTATATTTAATGCACACTGTATTGTGGTATATCTAATGCACACTGTAATGTGGTATATCTAATGCACACTGTATTGTGGTCTATCTAAGTGCTATCATGCTATGTAACGTATCATACAATATCCAAACAGGTAAGTTATCATACAATATCCAGACAGGTAATATATCATACAATATCCAAACAGGTAAGTTATCATACAATATCCAGACAGGTAATATATCATACAATATCCAAACAGGTAAGTTAGCTAAAGAAAATATTGCAGGTGTATCCTCTTAGTTATACAGGATGTGTAGGGTGGGTGGCATAAAACTACAGACTTCACTGGCACAGTTACAAATTTGATGCATATTAAACAAGAAAGACTTAAAACAGTTATTGCATATTTAATATTTATTTTTTTAGCAGAGAATCATTCACTGGTACATACATATACATGTATATGAAAATTGGCAACTGAAGTGTAAATAGTTAGAGTATGTGTACTCACCAGCTGATCTCATTGTATTCATAATAGTAGTTCCATTGAAAATGTTCACAAAGAAGCAAAATTTATTGATATTTTCTGCTAGATTCCCTTCAAATCCAAATATTTAATTTCTTGCTAATATACTCACACTAACTTACGCAACACTGTATTTTCCAAAACATTCATGTCTGAAGGATCTGATTTTGTACCAACAATAAAATGTGTAAATCAGACACTTGGAGTTTCTAAAAAGAAGCTTGTATTTAGGATTGATAAATACTTGAACTGAAATTCATAGGGTATTGACTTCGTACTGTACTTGAGATGAACAATTCAGCAGGTGCGTATAACTGCCTCAACAGGTGTGTATAACTGCAACAACTAAGTTTGGGAGTAAACTGTTTGATTTCATGGGTAAAGCATCATCTCCATAAAAACAGCTAAGTCATTCTCTGAAAGACAGAATAAATAAATAAAATAAACCCTATATTCATTGAAACTTATGTTTATAAATATGACTTTACACTGCTGTAGAGCAAAAACAGGAAGTAGTATGTTTGATTCAGGGTTCTCCGGGACGCTGTATGCATACTTTTAATTTTTGGACATATGAAAATTCTAACGGCTGAGTTGGTAAAATTCTCATTTATTTGATCTGTTTCAACAAAATGAGTATCAGTCATGTATGAGCTATAAAACAAAGTTAAATGATTTAAATGGATTAGGTGAAGCCACATAGGTTTGATATTAGCAGACAAGGAGATTAAGACACCTGTTAATTGCTTGTCAGTTCCTAATGATCATTTTGATCAAAAGACTAATTACAAGCATGTGTGCTTTGACACCTTTCTTTGATAAGCATTACTCAGCACAGTTTTAATCCATCATATTAAAAATCCTTACGCTATGTTTGGAATATTTGAATGTTATCATATACCGTATTTTAAACAATAGTGCCAATGTTTTGGGATTTATTTTGTGTCAGAGGAATATGAACTCCTATGTTAATTGTCATAAACTGTCATAAAATCAACTGTTTTTTGGAGTCATGTACCTTTGTTGTAAAGTTATTAGCATATGTGTACTATTCTGATGGCAACTTTACATAATTTCTTTGGTGTAAAGTGCAAGGCTGTAGATAAGCATGATTCTTGCAAAACTAGCCAACATGTATTAGTAGAGCCATCTAGTTTTATTAAAGAAAACAGAATGCCAAAGAGACTGAGAGAATCGTGCAATGAATCATGGAATAGGACATTCCCATGGGCCGAAGAAACGAGAAAACCATGGAACATTGTTAGCTTTATGCGCACGGTGTCATGACTGTGGAAGGAATAACTAAATGGCAACCCAAGGAACACTGAAGGGATGTTGACGTTTAAAATAAGAAACTCTAACGAAATTGATGAGGGTGATGGAATAAGGTCCAGAATGTATGGATTTAGATTTTAAAAAACCTGCAGTGCAGGAATTAGTTAAAGTTTGTTTAAGAAAACAGTGAATGTAGTATGCTGTGTTGCTTAAAGATGAAATGAAAACAGTGAATGTAGTATGCTGTGTTGCTTAAAGATGAAATGAAAACAGTGAATGTAGTATGCTGTGTTGCTTAAAGATGAAATGAAAACAGTGAATGTAGTATGCTGTGTTGCTTAAAGATGAAATGAAAACAGTGAATGTAGTATGCTGTGTTGCTTAAAGATGAAATGAAAACAGTGAATGTAGTATGCTGTGTTGCTTAAAGATGAAATTATAAAAGGTGAAAGAAATATGGTCATTTGTTTCTTCTTCCAGTGTCTTGGAAAATTGATTGATTTATAATGGAATTAAGCTAATTAAATAAATTAATATAGAAAATAAAGTGTAAACTCTTCCTTGATTCCCACTAGCTGCACACAAAATTAAAGAATGGCTAGGTAAAGGCATTGAGAGTTGTTATAGTTGTAACATCACAAATAATCACAATTACCACAGTTATCAAATGCCATAATTTTTCATTCGTTTATTATAATACTAAATATTTCACAATTAATGAGCATTAGTGATCTGGTGACAGATATATTGGTGACACATCAATACACTCATAATGTTCTAAATTATTGCAGGGGAAAAAAAGTATCGTTATTGGGATTGCAAGTTTTAATACTGGGACTGCAACTTTTTTCAGTGAAGCATCCTTGGACTGCAACTTTCAAAATCCTGTGGAGAACCTTGTGATTATAATAGCAAATCCCTCCACCCCTACAACTTAAATGGTTTTGTTCCAGTCAGTGTTCAACAACAGTACAAGCTGCAGATGTAACTTTAGCACTACAGTGACAAGCGGCCTGTGTATATTGGAGTGATTTGAAGCTGCTGTTAGTAGTTCTGACTAGAAAATAAAAATGATTAAGATGAAGGGGGGGGGGTACATATATATGGCAACGACTAAAACTGCTCCTGACGTTTTGGGTGATAAACTTGTTTCAGCAGGTGTGTATGATGGTTGACTGAGCAGGTGTTGGTGGTCTATTGTTTTCCCTTTAATAGATAGGTAATTAATAGATTTATAAGTTCGGGTGAGAAACTTTTTTAGACAAATGCATTATTTGGTGCTTGTTTGTGTATGCCAGATGACTGAGCAAACCACCTTTTGCTATTGTTTACCCTGGATTGTGCAATGATTGTACACAGGATGTATTGAAGACAAACACAAAGAAGACTTAATGGCTTTATTGTTGATGGTTCAATAATAACTAGAATAACAATTATCAGCTTTTTACGGATCTAATGTATTTCAAAAATAAACAAGAATCAGTGATAAGATATTTTGTTTCTTCAAGTTTACAACATATCTTGCCAAATTATTAAATCAAAATCTTTTTTATTTTGGCACTAAAGCTTTGTAGTACTTAGAAAAATTGGTGAAATTATTGTAATATTTGGGAAGCCAGGCTATATCTGAATTCATGTTATAACAAAACATGTTATAGTGTGGTTACACCATACTTAATTTAAGTTGTGAAAACTTTTTATACATTTTGCATAAATCAAGCTTGAAATTTGTACATATGGGGGTATGTATATATGTATGTATGTATACAGGGTCCATGCTAGTGGGCGACTTGGGTGAAATAGTGGCCCCAGTGCCTGACATTTTAACCAAATACACCTCTTAATTGATAACTCACACAGAGCAGGGCCCAGAAAGATCTATTGCATCATAAGCAAGGGCATGAGCTATTGAGGGACTTCAGAAAAATTAAGAAAGGGATGGACATTAACTGTGTTGATTCAGAACAAAGCAAGATTTTTTTTTCAAAAACGATGAACTTTTATTTTGAGAAACAACAATGTTGAAATTGATTTTATTTATTGTTCTGTTAGTAACATATTGATGCTGTGATTTCATTGCAAGCAATAGTGAAATTTCTGATACTTCTTGGGCAAAATTCTGAGTGCCAATTTGGGAATTTTAAGTTCACTGCAAACTTTGGAACTTGCTTCTTCATAATGAACCCTATCTGTGAAACAAAGCTTTTCATGCACCAAGTATACATTTAGTTTGGTCCCCTTGCTATTCTTGATCACATTTGCAAATGAGTAGGAAAACCCACTGATTTAATGTTAGATCCTTTAATTATATTACTTACATAATAAGATTTTAACAGTGTTTGATTGATTAATTAATTATATTACTTACATAATAAGATTTTAACAGTGTTTAATTGATTAATTGAAATGAGTTAACTTGAAACTTTCCTTTTAACTTCTTCTATTCTGCCTTTTACTTCATTTGATACAAAAAACTTAATTAACGTGATAATACAAAGCAGGTTCACTTTTCATTAATTGTGACAATGCAACAAGCATTTCTGCAAGTCAGAGATCAAAACACAGTTGGTACTTAATTATGTTCTCATGGAAATGCTCATGGACATAGCTGTGATGGTCAATTGATACTTTTCATGCTTGAATACAAGAGGGAAATCGCATTTATGATGATTACACTGAAACCAAATTAAATGAGAAAACTAAGACACAAATTTCCCTTGAAAAAAGCTTAATGAATTGGTATGTATTTATTAAAGTGTTGCCACCAGTGGGCATTACTAACATTTTAATAGATTTAAAATTTCATCACATATTGTTATTTACAGTGTGCTGAGAATTTTTTTATAAAGTAAATTTAACAAAATATATGACTTTTTATTAAAAGTTGCAAATTTCATGATGTTGATTCAAATTTCTGGGTACTAACCTCCATTTTTGAAGATAAACAAGCGATATATCAAGGTTTCATTTACCAATCTTTGTCATGATTTCACATTTAATAAACTGAGGCCCATTTTGTTGTCATTTTTTATAAGAAATAATGGGATCCTCACCTGCCCTCACATTACAAGTGGGTCCATGAGTTATGTGACCTGCTATAATGAGGTAGGGGTGTATGGAGAAAAAGTGATGATTTAGCCTTTTTCAAGCTGATGTCTTCATAACATCACCCACCTTTCAGGGCACTGAATGCTTTCACGTTCTTAATTCAATATCATCTCCGTGTTTTTCTTTTGTTCTATGAGCAATGTAAAATAGTTTAAAGATAGTTTTTCATGCTTTTTGATGAATTTTTGTGTCAACTGAAGAATTATTCATGCCTGCAATTACATTTCAATCTACGAGACTCCAGCTGAATGTTCACACATGAAGCTTGAAGAAGCGGGTGAAATTCTATGCATTTGTAGACCAGTCAAGAGCAATTTATTACTCTAAGCAAGTTTATAGGGTGATTGCTAGTAAAGGTAATTACATTTTTGTTATAGGCTGATTGCTAGTAAAGGTAATTACATTTATATTATAGGCTGATTGCTAGTAAAGGTAATTACATTTATATTATAGGCTGATTGCTAGTAAAGGTAATTACATATATATTATAGGCTGATTGCTAGTAAAGGTAATTACATTTTTGTTATAGGCTGATTGCTAGTAAAGGTAATTACATTTATATTATAGGCTGATTGCTAGTAAAGGTAATTACATTTATATTATTGGTTGATTGCTAGTAAAGGTAATTACATTTATTTTATAGGTTGATTGCTATTAAAGGTAATTACATTTATTTTATAGGTTGATTGCTAGTAAAGGTAGTTACATTTATTTTATGTTTCATTTGTAAAGGTATGAAGAAAGGGGCTTATGCCATAGTATCTGTTACCCGTTTTTGAGGTCACCGTCTTGTGCAATAATAAAGTACTAGAACAATTTTGCTAAAAAAAATGATTTTTTAAAAATGTTTTCATAAAATTTTATGAGTATTTCTTTTGTTTTTATTTTATTTTAGTCAAAAATTAGTAAAATGGTTCTTTTAAGTGACATTTGTAAAACATTCTAAATTTTGACCACTCTACACCCACTTCTCCCTAATCTCCCACCACTCTACACCCACTTCTCCCTATTCTCCCACCACTCTACACCCACTTCTCCCTATTCTCCCACCACTCTACACCCACTTCTTCCTATTCTCCCACCACTCTACACCTACTTCTCCCTATTCTCCCACCACTCTAAACCCACTTCTCCATTCTCCCACCACTCTACACCCACTTCTTCCTATTCTCCCACCACTCTAAACCCACTTCTCCATTCTCCCACTACTCTACACCCACTTCTCCCTATTCTCTCACCACTCTACACCCACTTCTTCCTATTCTCCCACCACTCTACACCTACTTCTCCCTATTCTCCCACCACTCTAAACCCACTTCTCCATTCTCCCACCACTCTACACCCACTTCTTCCTATTCTCCCACCACTTCACACCCACTTCTCCCTAATCTCCCACCACTTTGCACTATTTTGGCTGGAGAAAGAAGTCACTTTCTCCAGATATTTGAGTCAATAAAGTTTAATGGCACATCAGCACAATCCTGGCTATCTAGTGCCAATTAAAACTTTACTTCTAAAATTATACATATAAGGAGGTATCAGAATCCTAACGAAATATGGACCATTATTCTATTTTTGCCCTTGTCCTAACTGAATATGGACCATTATTCTATTTTTGCCCTTGTCCTAACTGAATATGGACCATTATTCTATTTTTGCCCTTGTCCTAACTGAATATACACCATTCTGTTTTTGCCCTTATCCTAACTGAATATGGACCATTATTCTATTTTTGTGCTTGTCCTAACTGAATATAGACCATTCTATTTATGCCCTTGTCCTTACTGAATATGGACCATTATTCTATTTTTGCCCTTGTCCTAACTGAATGTGGACCATTATTCTATTTTGCCCCTGTCCTAACTGAATGTGGACCATTATTCTATTTTGCCCTTGTCCTAACTGAATGTGTACCATTATTATATGTTACCCTTGTCGTAACTGAATGTGGACCATTCTATTATTGCCCTTGTCCTAACTGAATATGGACCATTATTATATATTGCCTTTGTCCTAACTGAATGTGGACCATTATTATATATTGCCTTTGTTGTAACTGAATGTGGACCATTATTGTATATTTCCTTTGTCCTAACTGAATATGGACCATTATTCTATATTGCCTTTGTCCTAAGAAATTGTTCTCCGAAAGTGTTTTCTGTTGGAGTGTAGTGCTCAAGCTGAAGATGAGTGCACTATACCCTTGCAAGACCATTCTATATGAGAACAGTTCTTGAAGGAGAAGGTAATAATAGATATAGTGTATCACATGAACCCACCAAACAACATACATGTAAGAGTGTAACTCTAAAATATTTACATGTGGCAATAGTGCCTGCTAGAACAGGTGTAACAACTGTGTCCAGAAATAGTATCCCTGACTTTTAAGGAAATGGATACTATCATAAATAGATCCCTTTAATTTGTCACTCAGAAGAAAATAATTTATCATATGAGATACATAGTTCCATTCAATATGAAGCCCCTAACATAAGGTTATAGCTTTCATTTAAATCTTGACTTGAGATATAATTGTAATTTTATCTTATTCCTTTGCATATAGGAGACAAAGATGAACTGTTAATGCATAATTTGGCCAAGCCAGATGGCATCCCTCAAAGTGAAAGTAGCAGCTCTGGAGGATTGAAGTCAGAGGCATCTCCCCTGAGAAAACCAAAGAAAGTCCTACAAGCTGGGAAAGCCATGTATGTAACCTAATTGCTTAGTGAGTGCCTCATTAGAATTTCTTCAGTAGTGAAGTAATGGAATGGATCAGTGGAAATACATTCAAAACATGCCCAAGAAATCAGCTGTTTCTGTTAAACCATTACAGATCTGCCGTAAATAACTCATATTTATTGTTCCTTGAACTAAGTTTTAGAAGAGCCGACTGAACCTCTCTTAAGCAGCTACCTCTCTTTTTAGGCCACTTTGTCTCCTAGAGGTGTCTGATTGTTCAGTGCAGGTCTGATTGCAGTTAAATTCAAATGATAGGAGACACAGAGTAAGACAGTCAGTTAATAAATATTACATGATGGTAGTTGTACATGGGACCTTCAGTATGGATGTCATGATGGCCATGTGGGTAAGACAGTCAATTAATAAATATTACATGATGGTAGTTGTACATGGGACCTTCAGTATGCATGCCGTGATGGCCGTGTGGTTATAAGTATTGAGTCTGCAACATTTAGAAGCAAGAACTGCTGTCCTTCTGGGTTAAAGTTAAGCAAATGCTCTGGTTTCCTTCACCAGACCAAGAAGGCATCCCATCACTTCCCCACTTGTTGTGGAGATAGGTGGTGGGTTCTAAATATAGAAATTCATCACTTTGAATGCATGATCAAGATTTGGTTGCGCTGGGTTAATCATACACCATATCAGTAGTTGAGGATACTCCAAAACTAATGGAGGACTTGCCCAGACGTACACCAAAAAATGCCACTCCATGACTGTACAGAAAGATAGGTAATGGAATGAAAGCTGTAGAGAATAATAAGAAATTAAGAATCTGTATAGCAGAACAGAGGTGTAGCAAGTTTCAAACATTAAGGCAAAAAGTGATTCATCTTCACATCATACTGTTCAGAAACATGATACACCTTCACATAATACTGTTTAGAAACATGATCCACCTTCACATTATACTGTTCAGAAACATGATCCACCTTCACATTATCCTGTTCAGAAACATGAGTGCAGGTGAAATACTGTGAATTTATTTACTTTTCATAGACATAATGTTTCTTGCCTTTTGCCAAAAGGACATTTTCAATGGTACTTAATATCGTGGGGTCCTATTGTTCAGTAGAAAAATGAATTGTCTTTAAATTCATGCTCATGCTATGTAGAAACCATGATATTTGGTACATTCAACTGTACTCTCACATGACTTCATGAGATCTCTGCCATGATATTTGTCTCATTCATCTGGAGTCTCACATGGATCCATCAGATATCTACCATGATATTTGTCTCATTCAACTGGACTCACGGGGCTTCATGAGATCTCGCCATATGAGGGTATAGTAAAATGTTTCATTAGTTACTTGTTCAAGTGAAACTGTAAAGACATTGCTCAAAATTTATCTAGATATACTTTCAGCAATCATTCAAGATAAAGTAAGCTATACATCACTTTGAAAACAGACACCAATGCACAAGGCATGTCTCATTCAGCCAGCGAAACTGTCCATGTTTATGTGAAGCATGATTTCATCTCATTATCACAGTGACTTATTACATCACCTCATCTCACCAGTAATCAAATCACTTTTCCAAGTGTGGGATAGCACGATTCTGGCTAAAAAGGAAAACCCAGCTTTTAACCAGGCCATCATTTGGCAGAGATCTCATGGAGCCACTCAAGATGTCTGGTTGAATGAGACTAACTACCAAATTTCCCTGTGTGTAGCATGAGCCACAACCACAAAATTCATGAAAATAAGTACCCCATGAAAATTAGTATGCCATGAAATAAAGTACCCCATGAAAATTAGTACTCCATGAAAACTAGTGAATCCTGATCTGCTAGCATAATATGTGACAGTTTGCTGTTAGATACAGGTTATAAAAAATACAGTAATTGTGAGTTGACATTTTTAAAGCAGATACACAAGATAAAGCAGAAATTTACAACCCTTATATGGTCTGTCACTACTGACAATCATATAGTGCAACCTCCACATGTTTTGTGGGGTACCAATTTTTGCGCTTTCAATAAACCATGAGTTTTTAAGACCAAGTGAACATTGATTCTTCGATGGAGACAAGAGGACCCCTTCCCCACTCCACAAATATAAGTGCCCAAAAAATTTTGAGGGGCACATTCATCTAATCATTAAAATTTGGACCAATTAAAATAATTAACTCACCGGCATTTAAACGTCTTCTTATTTATTTTGACAATGCGTATTGAGGTGTCTTATGAAAAAGAGAAATAATCAAATTACAGATACAAATATAATTACTAACTGATTAATTTTAAATTATTTATATTTCTCTTGTGTATTGTTTTGGTGTTAGGTACTGTTTCTTATTAAATATAAACTGTTACTATCTTTAATGTATTTTTTAACTGAAACTTGAGTCTTTTTTAGTAAAGACTTGTTACAAATCTTATCTTCTATGCAGACTGGCAGATCAATCAAAAGGTTTGAAGATTATTGTGGCAGGATGCATCATCTTCTCTATTACCATCACAGTGGCTCTAGTCCTTTCTATCTACCTAGGAAAACCGCAGGTAATGAAACAGTTTGTTTTTCTATTGCATGCTGTAGCAAATTGCAGCGGTCATCAATTCCAGTTTGCCTTATGAGCCGAATAGCAAGGGAAATGGTCTCAAAATTTAAAATTTTGTTCATTTTTTTTCTATGTAAAAAATGGGCTACTCACATGAAGGTTTAACTTGTCCAACAATGATTTTTAGTTGACTGGGCTAGTTGGGTTTGGTATTTGTCACATCCTGAATTGTGAGGCAGGTATCACTTTTCTGGCAGAAATAGTATCATCATCAGCATCAAGATTCAGTGTTAAAGCTTTGGGCTGATGATTTTACAAGTCAGATACAAATGGGGAACATAATATTATAGTTTGCAGGCTACACATCAGATACAAATGGGGTACAAGTTTGTAGGCTACAAGTCAGATACAGTTGGGGTTCATAATATTTAGTTTGCAGGCTACAAGTCAGATACAGTTGGGGTAGATAATTTTACAGTTTGCAGGCCAAACATTGCATTCTGCATAAGTCGTGTTTGTCAAACCTGTGTTTAGCAGATAATGACAGTCTAGGTAGATATGGCTTTTCTGTTGACAGCGGTGACAGTGACAATGCTGACAGTGGTGACAGTGGCAGCATGAACTATAAAATTCTGTGTTTAAAAGTCAAGGATAATCATTTTCGCACAGTTTGCAGGAAGGACACTCATTCCACAAATCCCTTGTTCAGCTTACCTTTGACAGGGACAAATAGATGCATATTTTGTAGATTAGTATTTAAGACAAAATATACATCTGTGATTCATGATGTTGTTTAGAGGTCTCACAATGATTTTACTTAATCTTCTTCATCTAATCATCAACATTCTCTAAACATTCCCCAAGTAGTTCGATGTTATCTGGTGGCCCTGGATGGCTGAGTGGTCTGAGGTGCTCACTTAACAGATCACTCACACATCTCACCTCTGTCCCCATGAGTTTGAGTCTTGGCTCAACCAACATGGATATGTGAGAAAGCTTGCCAGTAGCTTCCCCTGCATCGGTGGTTCTACCTGGGTTCTTCCTGCACCAAATATACTGGCTGCAATTTATAGCCTATCATGTGCTGAAAAATGGCGTTAAATCCCAAAAATTCCATGTTCTCTTTCTATGGCTCAACTGTTAAGTACAGCAGGGATATATAGATTTGCCTGTACGTGTTCATATGTTTGTACATTTGTATGTACATCTATACATCTGTCCTGGACTAGCTCATTAGCATCATTATGCCAGACATGCTTATCATTAACATCACTATGACAGACATGCTTAACATTAGCATCACTATGCCAGACATGCTTAACATAAACAAATGAAACATGAAAGAATGTAGTTATGCATGTGTAGATCATCTGAGTAGATTTTTATGACATTTGAGTGCATTTTTATCACTCTTGCACTTTTTGAACTGAAGATTTTTTAAAATATAAAACCTTGTCAGCACAATTGCACAGATAATGCTTGCCTGAAGCAAATAAAGTTTGTGCATATACAAATTGCAAAGATGAGGTGGTATTATGCCAGTTGTGTATTGGACACGCATACTATACTAATGCATGCCTCCTGAAGGGTTAACTGTGATCAGAGTACATACCCTACCAATGTACAATGACAGTGGAACACATTCTTGTAGAATGTGACTTCCACACTGAGACAATTTCTTTTCATGTCAGCACGATGATGAAACTTATCTTGGACATTTTGAGGGAATTCAGTTTAGAAAGCAAATTTTGACAATATGTTTTAAGGGGTTTACATTTTTTTGCCTTTAACTTTTATTGTATTAACCTTTTACAGAATTTGACACCTTTAACCTTTCAACTTTTATCTTGTAATACTTCATGTTTATATTTATTTGGAAGGTTTTATCTTCCTAGAATTGTTTGCTTTTCTTATAGTTACCTTATGAGAACTTAACTTTTAATCAGCACCATATAGCCAGTAATGTGCTGATGTGCCATTAAATCCAACTACACACATGTCATGTGAATATGTTGATGACCTGAATAAATATTCATATCATTTTCAGTTATTAAATTTGCATTTTTAATCACTTTTTTGCACATGATTATGCAGATACCAAGTAATTGACCTAGGCAAATGCAGTTGTGACATGGATGTTTGTATGGTATGTAAGTGACCTAATTCGATTTTTTTGCCCCATTAAAATAGTTTTTGAAAGTTTGATCATTTATTGATTTTACTTTGTGGGTTCAAAGTTTTTCAGCTGTGGTGGAGGTATATAATTATGTGTTTTACAAACAAATTTAGTAGTTTTAATGACAGTCCTAAACTTGCTGTATATTGCTTATTCAGATATGTTATGCCAATCGTAATACATTAGGAGTACATTTACTACCTTGCAAATTCAGCCTTCCCAAGCTAAAACAGATAGTCACCATATCTTACAGCTTGTTTTAACAATAAAAGTGATAACAAGTCATCTGCTTGCCGAGATGAAAGTTAACTCCCCTTGGATTGAGGAATTGGTCCCAGATCATGACAGTTATCAGTTATGACTTCTGCTTGTGCATGATCAACAAGAGGTTATTGCAAATAATTTATCACTTGTCTGACTAAATCTTGCTCATTCTTCATCTTAGATGAATATATTGCACATGAATTGTCTAACTTTATCATACAATAAGGTAATTGATGCCATCTTAATTGCCTGCCCTGTGGTAATACAGTACAAATAATTTATCTCATTACTCAACCTTCTTTGTAATTTTCACTGGTTTTGATCATAATTTATAGCATCCACTTCATTTAACTCAGTGCAACACTTGACTGTATATTTCATTGTTTTGCTTTTGCAAATACATGTATTAACAACAATGGACAGGACTAAATGTGGCAAGTGTTGGCATTGAGAGTGGCAGAGGATGATCACCCTACTTATATAAATTGTATGGAGTGCAGTTTGAATCATATTTGCAATGTTTGCTCTCACTGGTCCAAAGAGGTGGTTGACCATCATGACCAAACATTTCACCCAGGTTATTATAAGAGTACAAAAATGAATAAACAAAGATGTGGATGCCATCAGTATTGCTGCTGCCACCACCTCCACCATCAGTTTCCTCATGATCAAGCCATTGGAGGTGGAAATATTGCCCATTCAAACAAATATCTGGCAATCTTTGCCATCTTGGTCTTCCCACATAGTTAAGCTTCACTGTCACCCACAGTGTTACAACTAGAGCTTACCATGAAGGCACAAACTACCAGGCCAATACCAACATGGTATGGTGGCCTACCTGGATAAGTCTTGGACATTCCATCACTATGTGCAGACCCCAGTATTTGTTTTGGTGATCATTCCCTTGATAGCTGGTACTGGACTTAAGCGCCAGATGTAGCTGACCCTGTACCATGTCCAATCTAGCTCCAGCATAGCCTTGATCTGTTTATCCTACTACCAGGAATGGGCATGTTTATCTGTTTTCCCAGTATAACTGCCTTCTTTCAAACTGTTCCCATACTCTAATTGAGTCACTGGCATTCTATATTGTTCAAAAAGGTAACTCTAAGACTTTCGCAATGACAACTTCCACCCTACTTTAACCTGGCTTTCTTCAAAACAAACATGTTGATCTTTTACACTAAAGTTTCAGCTGTTGCCTAAAATCATGAGCTTGGGAAATTTGTAACAATGTGTATGGACTGGAAATGCTACCGTGACTCACAATAACTGGTTTGTATTGTCATAGCAATAGTAACTGATTATTGATGGCCAGTTCCTCTATCCAAGGGGAGACCACTCAATTCTGACCTCCACCTTGGCAATCAGATGACTGTGTAGCACTTCTGTTGGAAAAACGAGCCAAAAGACATAGCAGACCTCTTTTTTTAGCTTGTTAGGTTGGATTTGCAAGGTAGTGGATGTACTTCTAATGTATTATAATATGGTAACTATTATCAAAGAAGCATTTTACTAAAAAAGTTTCTTTCTTTTATAAAAATAGCTTACAGTTTGCAGATTCTGACTTATTGTCATGGGTTGGCATAAATGCTAGATTTATGTTGCAGATAGGGGCACATGGGGCAGTTGCCTCTGATGTTGAAGAATGTTCTGAAATTGGGCTCAACATATTGAAGATTGGTGGAAATGCAGTAGATGCTGCTATAGCCAGTATGTTCTGTGTGGGAGTGGTCAATGCACAGAGCTCTGGATTAGGAGGGTAGGTTGTTAATTTCCAAATTTGCATTAAGTAAAATAATCAGTAATCATGAAACAAAGGTTCAGGATTTTAAAATTGAAAATTGTCCCAAAACTCTTTTGACATGTATATAAAACACAAAACACAAACGATTTTAAGCTAATTCTTTTAACTCTATTTCAATTCATGGTAATCTATAACTCTATCACAATTCATGGTAATCTATAACTCTATCACAATTCATGGTAATCTATAACTCTATCACAATTCATGGTAATCTATAACTCTATCTTAATTCATGGTAATCTATAACTCTATCTTAATTCATGGTAATCTACAACTCTATCACAATTCATGGTAATCTATAACCCTATCTTAATTCATGGTAATCTATAACTCTATCACAATTCATGGTAATCTATAACTCTATCACAATTCATGGTAATCTATAACTCTATCTTAATTCATGGTAATCTATAACTCTATCACAATTCATGGTAATCTATAACTCTATTACAATTCATGGTAATCTATAACTCTATCTTAATTCATGGTAATCTATAACTCTATCACAATTCATGGTAATCTATAACTCTATCACAATTCATGGTAATCTACAACTCTATCACAATTCATGGTAATCTATAACTCTATCTCATGTCATGGTAATCTATAACTCTATCACAATTCATGGTAATCTATAACTCTATCACAATTCACGGTAATCTATAACTCTGTCTTAATTCATGATAATCTATAACTCCATCTCAATTCATAGTAATCTATAACTCTATCTCAATTCATGGTAATCTATAACTCTGTCTCAATTCATGGTAATCTATAACTCTCTCAATTCATGGTAATCTATAACTCTATCTCATGTCATTCTAATCTATAACTCTATCTCAATTCATGGTAATCTATAACTCTATCTCAATTCATAGTAATCTATAACTCTATCTCAATTCATGGTAATCTATAACTCTGTCCCAATTCATGGTAATCTGTAACTCTGTCTCTATTCATGGTAATCTATAACTCTATCTCAATTCATGGTAATCTACAACGCTATCTCATTTTATGGTAATCTATAATGTTATCTCAATTCATAGTAATCTATAACTCTATCTCATGTCGTAGTAATCTATAACTCTATCTCAGTTCATAGTAATCTATAACTATCTCATGTCGTAGTAATCTATAACTCTATCTCATGTCATAGTAATCAATGACTCTATCTCAATTCATAGTAATCTATAACTCCATCTCAGTCCATAGTAATCTATAACGCTATCTCAATTCATAGTAATCTATAGCTCTATCTTAATTCATAGTAATCTATAACATTTTGTGACTACAGAGCCAGATGTCTGTGCTAAAGTAAAGATTCTGTTGTATTTACTATTTCTCCATATAATGGAAATTAAACAAAATCCATCATAAATGCTTTTCATGGTGTTTGCAATGAATGCATCAACAAATATGTTATTGTAATATTGATGAAAATGAGAAGGAGCAGGATAATGTCAGGCACAACAATAATGATGATGATACTGGTAATGGTCACAGTTGGTTCTGATGGTGATTGTTGATGATGATGATGATGATGATGATGATGATGATGATGATGACAATAATATGGACTATTTTGTTCTCATTAGTTTCTCTCTAAACAAGGAGCATTTATATAGAAAACGATCTTTAATGTTTAGTATAACTATTAAAAGCAACATTTTATTTTTGCCTTTTTTCAGTGGAGGTTTTATGCTGATACATGACCACAGGACCATGAAGTCAGAAGTGATAGACTTCAGAGAGACTGCACCAAAAGCTCTCACTGCAAAGATGTTCATTAACAAGGAGATGATATCTTTGGTGGGTACACAATATCATTGCTTCATCTGCTGCGAAGCAGGTAGGCAAATAAGTGAGACATTCAGACAGCATCTGTTCTGGATATCATCAGCAAAATGTAAACCTCAACTTAAGCTTAAGTCTAGATGCAGACAATTTGATTGGATGAAATTTTAAGTCTGACTTATAATAGGCAAATCAAATTTCTTAAGACTAAACTTGATTTTAAGACTTATGTTGGTAATGTTGAAGCTTAGTCTCATGGCAGTCACAGATGTGACTATACACAAAAATTGAATGAGGATTCAACAATTATAAAGTTAATCATATTTAGAGTATTTGGATTTTGTGCAATTATGCATATATGTAGAGCAAGATTATGCATACATGTAGAGCAAGACATAGCATATATGTAGAGCTAGATCATGCATACATGTAGAGCAAGACAACATATATGTAGAGCAAGATTATGCATATATGTAGAGCAAGATGATGCACATGTAGAGCAAGACAGCATATATAGAGTAAGATTATGCATATATGTAGAGCAAGATTATGCATATATGTAGAGCAAGACATAGCATATATGTAGAACAAGATTATGCATATATATAGAACAAGATTATGCATATATGTAGAGAAAGAGTATGCATATATGTAGAGCAAAACATAGCATATATGTAGAACAAGATTATGCATATATGTAGAACAAGATTATGCATATATGCAGAGCAAGAGTATGCATATATTTAGAACAAGATTATGCATATATGTAGAGCAATACATAGCAAATTCAGAAAATGTAGCAAATTCAGAAAATGTTGTTGTTTTACTTCCGTTCTGAATGAAACTATTGAAAAACTCAATTTTCGTATATTGAGATTCTGAGTTCAGATGCTTAAGACATTTCATGTCTTTATGAGCTTGTTTAGCATAAGTCTTTAATGTTCTTATATTAATTACTCTCCAGTTTGAATGAATATAATTTTATTAGACCTTCGCCAATTTTCACTATCACAGAGGTTCTCAACTGTGGTCCACAAGCTCCATTCATATCCTATATGAAACACTGTCTTTAATAGTCAAGTGGTCTGCAAGCTCCATTCATATCCTATATGAATCACTGTCTTTAATAGTCAAGTGGTTTGCAAGCTCCATTCATATCCTATATGAAACACTGTCTTTAATAGTCAAGTGGTCCACAAGCTCCATTCATATCCTATATGAAACACTGTCTTTAATAGTCAAGTGGTCTGCAAGCTCCATTCATATCCTATATGAAACACTGTCTTTAATAGTCAAGTGGTTTGCAAGCTCCATTCATATCCTATATGAAACACTGTCTTTAATAGTCAAATGGTCTGCAAGCTCCATTCATATCCTATATGAAACACTGTCTTTAATAGTCAAGTGGTCTGCAAGCTCCATTCATATCCTATATGAAACACTGTCTTTAATAGTCAAGTGGTTTGCAAGCTCCATTCATATCTTATATGAAACACTGTCTTTAATAGTCAAGTGGTCTGCAAACAAAAACAAGTTTGAGAACCTCTGCACTAGCAAATATGATTAAAGATGCTAGGTGATATTTACAGACCCTGAAACATTTATGTACCCTTTGATATGCAAATGGAATGATGGACAGATGGAAAGTTTATGATCTCAAAACACAGAGACACAGGTGTAGAGACAACACTTGTCCACAGAAAGTCTGTGAACCACATTTTGGCAAGAATTCACTAAACAGCCTGATTTCTAAAGTAATGCCTGAGGTAATTTTGTCAAAATTTTTACACATGCAAAAATAAAATTAACTTTATTTTTTCAAACTGATGCATTAAATACCAGTGACATTTTTATTTCTTTATGCTTTTGGAATTAAACACAACATTTCCACTGATTCATATAATTTGTGTTATATCCTAAAATTGGTTTTCGTACCCTAATGACTACAATGGCTTAAACTTCTACTTGTAAATTTACAGAACATCCTCTTTGTAACCTGTAACAATTACAAAAATGTTGCATTTATCCAGTTTCAAACACTAAGGTAAATACTTAACCAGGGTTTGAAATTAGGATTTATTTCACTAACCCACAGGATCACCATAATACAATTTGTACTGATCCTGCCAAAATTTCACTGATCGTGCAAAAATCAAATAAAAGTGAGTTAAATTTCTAATTCAAGAGTTACTATTCATTAACATCAACTCAGAGCAATAGCAACTGTAGTTGAAAGTTCATATTCATTTTATGTATCTGATTCATCATCAGATTAAGGTCCTTAAGGCCTGGTCTCTGATCTTCTGTTTTTTGGTCCAGCAACATGCTGCAGCTTGATGGCATCTCTTGGCTTATAATCCTTGATGTCTGGTGAGCTAAGGGGCACCATTATTAGTGTGATTTCAGGAATGATTTATGAAAGCTCTTACACCCATCAAGGAATCATAATGAAGTACCCTGTGCACTTTTGCGTTTCTCTGAATACTCCGTGCAGAAAGTGCACAGCATCACATCCTTTCCTGGATCATACTTAAGCTATTTGTCTGACTTTTCCCAGTATTTCTTATACTCTCTTCTTTGGATCATATTTATGATCACATTCTCTGTTGTCATCATCTCATTTCCGACATTTCGGTGGCGGATGTGCACAGTGCAAAAACTTCCGCATTGTTTTACTTTAGTTGGCATCATATAGCCACTCTTGTGTTGAGGTACTGTAAGATGCTACTTAAAACATACATAAATACATACATACATAGTTACATACATACATACATACGTGGTATCCAACAATGAATTCATGATTTTTATTCGAACAGATAAAATGAAACTTCTTTATTGATGAGAAATATTGATATTCTTTGTAAAAATATAGATGACTTGGATTTGATTTCTTTCCCAGATTTTAGTAAACAAGGGTTTACTCAAATGGTCTTTAGGCAGATTGAATGGTTCCAAAGTAATGCATCACCAGGGTTTTGGCATACTTATCAGAATTAGTATACCGTATTTGCCGGCCTATAAGTCGATGCAGAGTATAAGTCGAATTCGTTAATTTCATCAATTTTCAATCCTTCATCCATATATAAGTCGATGCAGAGTATAAGACGAAGCCAGATCAACACCTTGGCTTTGTCATTTTCGCTAGTAACTTCCGGTTTCATGAATATTAATGGTATCATTATGCTATTCCAGATTAATTGGGGAAATGATTAAGATGGTCTGTACATGTATTATTTATAGGTATTATTTATTGGTACATTGTACTCAATGATATGAACTCGTGTTGTCAACAAATAAGTACAACTTGTATTCTTAGAGCAACAGAAAACCTCATTATCAAATTATTTGTACAATAAAAACTAAAGAACTCGATTAAGACTTATTGTTTTTAGTGAATGCGTGTATGTATCTGTGTGTGCGTGTGAGAGAGAGAGAGAGAGGGGATGAAACAACACTATGTCAATGTGTACGAACGTATGCATTCAGAGCAGTTTTTACTTGTAGCTTTTGGAGAGAGAGAGAGAGAGGTTTGTTACGACTCTATGGTCTAAGAAAAATGTAACAGAAAGAAAGTGAAACCAACAAATCAAGTAAAAAATTAACAAGCAATTTATTACTAGATAATTAAAATGAAAAATCAAAAAGTCACTTACAGTAATGTGTTTTGAAATCCTAATAATCCAATAAGAATGATTGTTCTAATCACAAGTCCTAAATATAGAATGTTTCGAATTCACGGCTGTGTCCTTGAATGTTATGATGTGCTAATGGTCTCCAAAGTCCTGATGTACTAGTAATCTTGATGTGCTGATGTCAAAATGAAGTATTCCAAAATCTCTGAATAAGTTCACATAAATTCCAAAATCATCAATTAAAAATCCAAAATCCAAAAGTTTATGAGCACTGTTATAATCCAATGAATATTTAAAATAATTCCTCTCTTAGAATTTGGAATGAATTTTCACAACTGTAATAGCTCTTTACAAGACTGATGGTAATGTCAAAACTGAATAAATGTCCACCAAACATGGCATATATAAAGATTGGTCACATGACAGAATGTTCTAGAACATGTGTCATCTTAATGGAATTTTACTTGTAAACAACAATCAACCTTGACCTTCAAATTGAGAAAACATATTGATCAAAACAACCTAATTCAAGGACACTAGTTAAACATGTTTTTCATGATAAACATTCAGATTTAAGCAAACACCAAAGCGAAGAAACACTTACAATTTCCCAAAATATCCACAATATTATATAAACATCATACATAACACCTCCCCTCATAAAGAAAAAGAAAGATTTATATAATAAAGCTTTCTTTTGAATATACATCTAATACTATAATAACCAAAATTACATAAGAACATGTTTTATGATACTGGACTTAATTACATCAAGCAATATTACATTTCTAGGCACGTGAGAGTGCATCTGCAATCACATTGTCTTTTACCCTGATGTGTTTGATGTCAATGTTATATTCCTGCAATATCAAACTCCATCTCAACAATCTCCGATTTTTATCTTTCATTTTGTTGATGAAAGTAAGGCGATTGTGATCACTGTACACAATAATTGGAGAAAGAGCTGAGGTAACATACACTTCAAAATGCTGTAAAGCCAATATCAAAGCCAAACATTCCTTCTCAATTGTGGAATAATTTTTCTGGTGCTTGTTTAGTTTTTTTAGAAAAATAACACACAGGGTGATCCACACCACTTTTGTCTTCCTGAATCAATACTCCACCAACCCCTACATCACTTGCATCAACAGATAATTTAAATGATTGGCTAAAATTTGGTGCAGAAAGAACTGGTGCATTCTTAAGCATGGCCTTTAACTTGTCAAAATATTCCTGACACTTGTCAGACCAATGAAATTTGGTTTTCTTACTCAATAAACTTGTCAAAGGTTCAGCAATTTTGGAAAAATTGGAACAAAATTTCCGATAATATCCAGCCATACCTAGAAATCACATCAGTTGCTTTTTACAAATTGGAACTTGAAATTCAGAGATAGCTTTGACCTTAGCTTCTATAGGTTTAACTTGACCTTGTCCCACAATATGTCCTAAAAATGTGACACAAGCATGGCAAAACTCACTTTTGCTCAAATTAATTGTCAGATTCGCATTGCTGAGTCGATCAAAAAATTTTCGAATGGTTTCCAAATGATCTTCCCAGGTGTTGTTGTAGATAATGACGTCATCGATATAAGCGTCACAATTATCAAGACCAAATGTTATCATGTTCATCAGACGTTGAAACGTTGCAGGCGAATTTTTCATGCCAAACGGCATGACTTTATATTGATAAAGTCCATCTGGAGTTACAAATGCTGAAATTTCTTTTGCCCTTTCCGTCAATGGAATTTGCCAGAATCCTTTTAAAAGGTCAAACTTGGTGACATATTCCGCATTTCCAATTTTATCAATGCAATCGTCCATTCTTGGGATTGGAAATGAATCAGTTTTGGTGACACTGTTGACTTTTCTATAGTCAGTACACATACGGAATGTATTATCTGGCTTGGGAACAAGAATACATGGTGAACTCCAGTTACTTTTACTTGGTTCTATGAAATCATTCTCCAGTAAATACTGAATTTCTTTCTTCAGATAGTTCTGTTTGAGAGGATTCATCCTATAAGGATGCTGTTTCACAGGCGCAGAATCTACAATGTCAACGTCATGATAAATTTTACTTGTTCGTGTTGGAACATCAGGAAACAAGTGCTCATAGTCATGTAATAGCTGTTTTAGTTCATTTCTTTCCTGTTGTTGTAGATGTGAAAGTTTCTGGTCTAGGTTGTTCAATATTTCTGAATTCCGAAGATTGGTTATACCAGAGTCACTATAGTCTGATCGTACTCCATCGTTGATATCTTCACTGTGTGGGACAGGTACAACTAAATTAACTGAATAATTAGCTGAGCTATCTCTGTCAAAATATTCCTTTAACATATTTATATGACAAAGTTGTTTCTGTTTCCATCTCCCAGGAGTGTTAATGATAAATTATATAAGTCATTAACTTTCTTTTCAACGGTATAAGGACCATAAAATTTAGCCTGAAGAGGATTCTGAGGTATGGGAAAGAGAGCCAGAACTTTGTCACCAGGTTTATAACTCCTTTCCTGTGAATTTCTGTCATACCTTAATTTCATTTTTGACTGGGTAGTGTGAAGATTAGTTCTTGCTACTTCACAGGCCTTTGACAACTTGTATTTGAAATCAGAAACATAATCAAGAAGATTAATCTTTGAATCTTCATTTGAAAGAAGTTTTTCTTTCAATAATTTCAATGGTCCACGGACAGTATGACCAAAACTAGTTCAAAGGGACTAAAACCCAACGACTCTTGAACTGATTCCCTAACAGCAAACAACAACAAATGAACACCCTCATCCCAATCCTTTTCTGTATCAAAGCAATATGATCGAATCATATTCTTCAAAGTTTGATGAAATCTTTCCAAAGCACCTTGACTTTCAGGGTGATAGGCAGAAGATTTAAACTGTTGGATGCCTAATTCATGCATAACTTGTTGGAAAATTCCAGACATAAAATTTGACCCTTGATCTGAGTGGACAGATTTGGGAAGGCCAACAAGTGTAAAAACTTCACCAAAGCTTTCACAATAGTTTTAGTTTTTATATTTTTCAGAGGAATTGCCTCTGGAAATCTTGTAGATGCACACATGATGGTCAACAAGTATTGGTTGCCTGACTTGGTTTTAGGTAAAGGACCAACACAGTCTACCATTATTCTACTAAATGGTTCATCAAATGCAGGAATAGGTTGCAGATGAGCCTTAGGTATCTTCTGATTGGGTTTTCCTACCATTTGACAAGTGTGACAAGATCTGCAGTATTTAGAAACATCACTTTTGAGTTTTGGCCAATAAAAATGATTCAAGATCTTGTGATAAATCTTACGGACTCCTAAATGACCAGTCAAAGGAGTTTCATGGGCTAAATTAAGAATTTCCTGTCGATATGACTTAGGAACAACAATTTGATAGCTCACTGACCACTCGTCACCAGCGGGTACATCAGGTGGTCTCCATTTCCTCATAAGGACCCCATTTTTCACAAAGTAACACACTGGAACTTGTGTGGCTTCAGTTTCACTAATAGCCCTCTGAAACAAACAAGATATCTCGGGATCTTGCTCCTGTTCAACGACAAGGGATTGTCGTTTGTCATCCTGATTAGAACAAAGAGAATGAGTTGCCAAAAGAGGATCACTGTGATCAATACCATTTGATTGATCAATACTTGAGGAAAAAGTGACCTCATCAAAAGACTGACCAATACATGTGTCAGCTAAAGGAATAATATCCTGATCAACATCAATCTCAAGAGCTCTTTTTGCCATAGCTCTAGTAACTGCACAAGCAGGGTACAAATCAGGGATTTCAGTTTCGACAGGATCAACTTTCTGATCCAAACAAGGCTTGTCAGTTACAAGTGGATTAACCACAACCTTATCTCCAGCTAGGTCATTGCCTAGTAATAAATGAACACCCTCTATGGGTAAAGAAGTCACTGCCCCAACAGTCACAGGTCCAGAAACTAAGTCTGATGCCAAATTTACACAATGGAGAGGAACATTTACAAAGCCGCACTCTACTCCCTGAACAAGAACACTTTCACTTGAAGAAGACTCCTCAGACAAAGGCAAAGTACCTGATAATAAAAGACTCTGAGAAGCTCCAGTGTCCCTTAATATTTTAATTGGGATAGGTTTGGCAGAATCACCAATAAGTGATATAGAACCTTCTGATATGAATGGTTCATAAGCCTCTAAAATAGAATCAGACTGGGGTTTGTTTGACCCAACAAATGTATTGCTTTCAATACAAGACCGTGACCTTGACCTCGTAGAAATAAGAGCATTTGGAAAAGCTCTGTCTTTACTCTGTTGCTTATTTTTCAACTTGAAGCAATCAGAAATAACGTGCCCTTTCTTTTTACAATAAGTGCACGTAAGAAGAGATAAGGATTTCTGATCAGTCTTATCAGATGTTTGATTCCTAACAGTTGTGCTGTTGTGAAATTTGGAAGTACTCGAATGAGATTGAAATGGTTTTTTACCAGAAAACTGCTGAGAGGATGACTTATTGCCAAATGAAATTTTGTGAGTCAAGGAATAATCATCAGCCATATGAGCAGCATTTTCCAAAGTTTCCACATTCTGCTCGTCAAGATAGGTTTTAACATCACTATGGATGCACCTCTTGAACTCTTCAATTAATACGAGCTGTCTGAGGTTATCATAAGCTTGATCAACTTTCTTGGCTGAGCACCACCTATCAAATAGTTGTTCTTTATCCCTTGCAAATTCGACATGAGTTTGTCCAGTTTCTTTTCTACAATTCCTAAACCTTTGTCGATATGCCTCTGGTACCAACTCATAAGATTTCAAGATGTACTCCTTAACCACATCATAATCAGTGCTTTGTTGTACTGACAGTGAAATGTAGACTTCACGAGCTTTGCCAATTAGTACACTTTGTAATAACAAAGTCCAATGCTCTCTGGGCCATTTCAAGTTTTCAGCAATTTTCTCGAAATGAAGAAAGTATTTATCTACTTCTTTTTCCTGAAAAGGGGGTACTAACCTAATATACCTAGTAACATCAAAACCTGAACTTGTGTTTAAAGGAGTGGAGTGTGCTCTGTTTGCCAGTTCTAATTCTCTTAATTTAAATTGCATTTCCCTTTCTTCTCTTTGCATCTGCATTTGTATTTGTCTCTCTTCTTTCTGCATTTGTATCTGCCTCTCTTCTTTCTCTCTCTCCATCTGCCTCTCTTCTTTCTCTCTCTCCATCTGTATCTGCCTCTCTTCTTTCTCTCTCTCTCTCTGAATCTGAAGCTTTGCCAATTCTAAATCCATCTGGTTCTTTAACTCTAATTCCCTTAATTTCCTGTCAGAACCAGATACAGGCTTTCTCTTCAAACTTAAAGCACTATTTTCAAAAATTCCCTTTCCTACTAAATACTGAATCAAAATAATCTTTATCTCCTGTTTTGTCAATGATAATTTTGCCTCAGATAGACTGTATTTTCTGGCAAGCTCGAGCAACTCATCCTTTCTCATGCACTCTAACCCCTCCTGGGTAGGTTTTGAAATGAAATTCTGAACATTAGATGCCATTGTAAATGCTTGTTGGTTTCACACAAAACAAATTTCTCTATTAAAAATCTTTGCAAAAGACAAAAAAAATTCAGAGACAAAATCAATATGAATTTCAAGGATAAATTTAAAATCTCTAATATGCTTTAAAGAAATTCAATCCCGGAACGACGAGCCCCCAATTTCTGTTACGACTCTATGGTCTAAGAAAAATGTAACAGAAAGAAAGTGAAACCAACAAATCAAGTAAAAAATTAACAAGCAATTTATTACTAGATAATTAAAATGAAAAATCAAAAAGTCACTTACAGTAATGTGTTTTGAAATCCTAATAATCCAATAAGAATGATTGTTCTAATCACAAATCCTAAATATAGAATGTTCCGAATTCACGGCTGTGTCCTTGAATGTTATGATGTGCTAATGGTCTCCAAAGTCCTGATGTACTAGTAATCTTGATGTGCTGATGTCAAAATGAAGTATTCCAAAATCTCTGAATAAGTTCACATAAATTCCAAAATCATCAATTAAAAATCCAAAATCCAAAAGTTTATGAGCACTGTTATAATCCAATGAATATTTAAAATAATTCCTCTCTTAGAATTTGGAATGAATTTTCACAACTGTAATAGCTCTTTACAAGACTGATGGTAATGTCAAAACTGAATAAATGTCCACCAAACATGGCATATATAAAGATTGGTCACATGACAGAATGTTCTAGAACATGTGTCATCTTAATGGAATTTTACTTGTAAACAACAATCAACCTTGACCTTCAAATTGAGAAAACATATTGATCAAAACAACCTAATTCAAGGACACTAGTTAAACATGTTTTTCATGATAAACATTCAGATTTAAGCAAACACCAAAGCGAAGAAACACTTACAATTTCCCAAAATATCCACAATATTATATAAACATCATACATAACGGGTTACAGGACGATTGGAATATGTATTGTTGAGTTACCTGATGATTGTGATCTTACTCATGTACAGGAACATTACTGTTCATTCTTGTTTTTATACCCATTATCATAAAGAACCAACTGGCTTTGCAGTGTTATTTACATTCTAATTAAATATGCCTACAGCTTTGGCCAGGTCATTCCAGTTGACACCTGCAGTAGATGTGATCAAATTAGTGAGGCGACCAATAGGGAAATTAGGCTACCCATAGGGTATTGTAATTGATCGTGTAAAGCATATTAATGTATGCAGGACTGTGTAATGACCTGTAATGCCAGGTGCTTGCTCATGTAAGTTTCTCAACCAGTGACATCTTTTGATCTCGCCGACAGAAGCGTCAGAGCTTTGAATTCATGAGCAAACATCAAACCTAAATGCCGCCTAACTACAGGAAGTGTACATGCACTTACTGATAAAGGGTAATTTATTTCGTGGGAATATAGAGTTCATTGTATTTGCAACAAAAAAAAACAACAACACAGCATGCTAAATGGTCATCTTGGGATTTAAACTAAATGGAGTCTATATGAATATAAATATTGTGAATATTTAAATATAAATTATATATCTTTGAAACTGAAGGAGTATGGTATGTATTATTTTAATTTCCATTGACTATTTCATTACTGTTTTCTCTCTTTGACAAAAGCTTCAGCTAAAAGGGGTCAGTAAGGTACATTAAGCAAAATAGCATGAAGAAGGGCTGAAATCTGTCTGTCTGTCTGTGTCTCTCTCTTTTATTTCGACCACAAGATGCAATAAGAAAAATGTGCAATGGAATACCCATGTCCATGTCATGGTTATCCGTTTTCTAACTTGTCTATTCTACTACACACATATGTAAGCAAACTTAAACAACATATATTACTAGTGCATGCTGCTTTAGCGCAATTACGTCTGATGCACGTGATTTTAATACTGACAATCACGTAAATATTTCGGAATCCTTCTCCATGTCGGATCTTATATTTTTCCGCACACGATCTCTTCCCAAAAATGAAAATTATTTTTTTACACTATACTTTCCGTACTTTAAATTTTTTTTTTTAAATTTTTTTTTACGGTAAAGCAATTTGAATGACATAATTCATATATAAGTTGATTTGGAGTATAAGATGAAGCCCAGACTTCCAGGTCAAAAAGTATTGACTTATAGGCCGGCAAATACGGTAATCAAATCAGGTCTGCAAAGAAAAAAAATCTTGTTCACTCCAAATTCTCTAGTCATTAATCTTGTTATTGTGTTTCACACCAATTCCCCAAGGATGCAGATCATTATTTGGAAACCAAAAATTAGTATTTGAAATGGATTCCATATCAGTGACATTCCAAAATATTTCACTTATTTCTCTGTGTTCTGAGTAAAAACAGAAATTAACCATTACTTTGATACAATAACTGCTATATATTGTATATGTAACTATGATTGAAAATTATTTTATAATTTTATTTTCCTCTTGTTGACATTATTATTAAAAATCAATCTCATGGTTAGAGGTGAAACGAATAATGAATATTCAAATCAGAATACTTTTTGTGAATATTTAAAAGAAGATTGATGTCTGAATATTCATTTACTTACCTAATGAGTTTGGCAGCATTTTGTAAAAGATTAAAAAAAGGTGAAATGGAAACTATGCAACATTGAATTAGTTTATAAGGGTACAACTTCAAACCTGCTAAATCTCCTGAAATTGAAACACCTACTCACATGGCAATCATAATGTCAAAATTCTGAATAGTTACATTGCTCACAACATTGACATTCAGGCACTCTTGAAAATATCTATACAGCAAGTTGATAAAGAATATGGTATAGAATAGGGGACATATCAAAGTCAACAAAGTCTTTACCGACTAATATATCACTGTTGTTGGGCATTCGTTCCATCAGAAGCAATTGTGTCAGTCCAATGTATCATTACCACCCCAACCACCCCAATCACATTACAGTCCTACCCACTTATATTGACATTGTTTATGTTGACAAACCACCTATTTTGACAATAAGCAAAGTTCCGGGCACATGGCCTTTTGCAATCACCAGATTTGTCGTGCTTATGTCAGTGTGGAGATAAATAATAAACATATATGTCGACAGAAGCCCTAGGTCCCAACTTGAATAGATCCTTTGTTTTCTAATTGTTTATGTTGACAACCTGCCAGTTCCAACCCATACTTTCTTTTGCAATTATTTGATGTCACCACCAGGCTTTAATGTTGCTGTCACATTAACAAATATGTATTTGTTTGGTCCTCCAAAGTTGGCCTTTTATGACGACTTAACTAACGCATGCACCCTTCATCAAAGCAAGCCGACTACAATCTTCAATAAAAACAATGCACCCTTCATTAAATGAAGTCATCACCAAACTTGAATAAAAGCAATGTATTATGCTATAGATAATAATCTAAGTTATATGTATTACTCTGCATGCATATTCTGGAATTTGTGAGTGTTTTACAAGACAGTTCTCTTTGTGCTTTATTAGGACTTTTTGTAAAAAATGTCATTAAATGTTTTGCGATCATCTGTAATTAACATTTTTACTACTTTTTCAAGAGAATTCATAACTTGTTGACAGGTTTTCATTTCCCTATAAATAGCCTCATCCCCTTGGTAAGCCTCAGTAATTGATCGCATATGTTGCCTCAGTCAGAGCAAAATCTAGGCCAATTTAATTAGTATGTAAATAACGACTATACAGCCACATGCTACTGGCAACAATGAATATCATAGTGAATTGTTTAGTCACACATGTTGGTTAACAATGGGATATAGATCAAACAAGGACTACCATTTTTTTATACATGTGTTTTTTAACAGGATGTGACCAATACATGAATTTTCTAACATGTGACCTATACTCAAATTCATGGATTTTTCATATACATGTACTTAATGTATTATGGATTTTATTACACAAAGGTAACAAAAATGTAAGTTGTCAATAGATAAGTGTATTTTACACTGGTTTTGTCTTCATATAATCAAAATTTCCATTGTTTATTTTCTCAAGCCCCACTTGTCTTAACATCCGCTTATGTTGACAATATTACCATTGGCCTGAGGATGTTGAGATAAATGGGTCGGATTGTACCTCAGAAAGTTAGCTGCAGTATATTTCCATATTTGGTCTATTATTCAATTCTTTTGGTCATCACACAAATATGGCATCATGTCAGCTTCATATGACTAAGATGAACATGGGCCAGTTGACATGACTTTGGAACAGAACCATTTCAGTTGTAGGGGTTGAGGAGTTTGCTGTTACATTAAAGCTTGCTACTCTGTTTTTGACATGCATTAGTACAAAGTCATAGTTATCAGCATGTATTTTATTTGTGCAGGGATTGTTTCACTTTTTTTTCTGTTCCTTTTTTGAAAATGACTTAACTGTTAGTTGGGAATCCCGCTTTACCCATAAAACAGAATTGTCCCAGACTTGGTTGAGGCACCTGGTACTCTCTCTGATAAAGATTACCTTATACTGTTTACAAAGGCCCCAAAGCAATTTGAAACCTGTTGCAATGTACAGCTTATGTACAAGATAAGGTCAGAATACTTTGTATGCATTTCAGTTAAGACAATTATGTATCAAATCTGAATATATACTAAGAAGAAACTCCCATTGTCCAATTTGGGCATTGTATATTCAGTCAAAAAGTCAGCCCCATTGGACATGTCAGGCATATGACAAATTCCATATCAATATAACCAGAATTATTTTAAATTAAATTGGCCTCATGTCTGTGCAAATTTGATTTTTACTTGGAATCCTCAAAAAATGTACTCTGGATGCCAAAAGTGCCATTTAATTAGATTTACATGACTGAGTTCACAGTGTTTTGAATGCAGCTTGGCATCGAGTGGGGTGTGTCAATAAATGTCAGATTAAACTCAAAAAAGGATGGATTTTGATACCTTTATTAACATCAACAAACATTCAAATCTTATCCAAATACAGTCAACAAGTATTCAAATCTCATCCAAATACAGTCAACAAGTATTCAAATCTCATCCAAATACAGTCAACAAGTATTCAAATCTCATCCAAATACAGTCAACAAGTATTCAAATCTTATCCAAATACAGTCAACAAGTATTCAAATCTCATCCAAATACAGTCAACAAGTATTCAGATCTCATCCAAATATAGTCAACAAGTATTCAAATCTCATCCAAATACAGTCAACAAGTATTCAAATCTTATCCAAATAAAGTCAACAAGTATTCAGATCTTATCCAAATACAGACAACAAGTATTCAAATAGGAAAATTTCATTTCAGCTCTATTCATGGTATCTAAGAAAACCACAAATGTGAATTCCATGACAAACATATGCTTGATTATTCTTTGACTGGTAAATAAAAACCCAGCACCCAATTATGAAGATTGTTTAATTTATCTATATTTTATTTCTATTTCTGTTAACAGAAGAACAGTTTTCTAATAAACTCACATATACAGAGATGCTGCCAGGGTGTGCAAGTGCGTGAATTGCGCAAAATTTGTACGAATTTGTGCACTTGGAAAGCAGTGATGCGCGAAAACTCCCACAAATTAGTTTAAAGTCGCTCATATAAAAATGTACTCTGCACAGTATACAATTTTTATTTAACTGTTAACCCTTAAAGTGCTTGTCGCGGCATAAGTCGCGCCACCAGTAGAGGTCTCGTAGTGCTTGTCTCATTATTGGTCTTTTTTCCGGTAGGAAACTGTTTACACATCTGAGTACTTCAGCTTGACATGAGCGGTTGTTAAACTAAATTTGATTGGCACCTTGGGCAATGGAACAAGTTGATGTTGAACCTTGCATTCATGAAGGAAGTTTTACAAATGCGTGTTTCATGTAAGGGCCCATAGAAAATCCAAAATGGTTGACTCCCAACATGGTTCAGCTTCAGAGGACGATTTCTTTCGGCAGATACTGGCCGATGATAGCGATGATGACAATGATTTTTAAAGTTTTGAAGTATATGAGATTATTGGTGCCAGGAAAGTGTTACTGGAAATACCAATGAGTAATTTTGAACCTGAAAATGATGTTGAATACAAGTCCAATGTACATGCTGGATGTACAAAAACAGACGGCATGCCGGTCAACCCCTTATTAAGCGGTCCTTCGAAATAAAATGTCAAAAAGGCAGAATACTAAGCCTAATTAAAGTACAGGCAATTTAAAAGTAGAGTGCAATTTTTCATTCATTTTCTCAAACTATTCTGCCTTGAGCAATCTTGTGCTACAAAACTATATAGCACTCTAAAGGTTAAGATAAATTGAATAAATAAACATCTAAAAAGAAATTAAAAAGTAAGGATATTTATTTTTGATCAGAATAACTCTGTCTGAACAAGTTGACTATGGCATTGATGGACTTAAAACCCTAATACAAAATTGTGGAACAGATAAGAAATCTGGCATACTTGTAATAGTCCACAAAGCACTGATTCAAGAAAGTGAAACTTTGGCAGAGCTCTTGTTAGTGAAAAATATCATTTTGGAGTAGAGATATCCAAAAGACAAAAACCTATGAACTGTTGAAAATTGTACATAACAACCATCAAGAACATTTTTCCAACTTGTTCAAGCTGGCTTAGCTAGCTCTGCATATGTGAAAGGGGGTTCTCAACACCAAACAATATTTATACACAGATAAGGAACAAATTGAGCTCAGAATGATCAACAGATTAATGCTTATACGACTAGAGAAGACATCTTTTGAGGATTTTGATTTCAATAGAACAGGAAGAAAGAAAGAGACGGATATTTATGTGTTAGGTAAATATCGAACTATGGTTAATTTCCTCCTCCCCCTCATTTTTTTCTACTTCCCCCTTATTTGGTGACAAAGGGGGAGCTCCCCCCTTTAGATCAAATGCTGGCAGCATCTCTGCATGTACACAAACCTACCTATATCTTTACCTTCCTACATACTTACCTGTATTTATTTACTTTTGGTAAGTAAATATTTTCACTGTATGGATTTAGGATCATTAACAGGCTTTAAAAATTATACATGTGTGTGTTCAGTTTGTGGGTGGAGCTACATTTACATTTGAAATGAACCCAACAATTATCAGAGATTGAAGATGTATATGAACTCAACAAAACATTTGCTACTCAAGCAAAAACTGCAAGATTTAAACGTGTTGTTAAGTTCACAATTTGTCCCTTGCAATTCATGGATTATTAAAAAGTGTATGGTTTATTTTGGTTTTTGTCACAGAATATTTCTGAAACTACTGGAAAACTTTATTAATGTAAACCATGCATCATTTGGAATCATTCCTGGAGTGATGCATTCAGCAGTACAGAATATTTAAGAAGTATTTGAAATTGGGAAACCTAAAGAACCCATGAGACCATTTGGTGAATTTGTACCCATTTTCAGGTAGAATAACAGCTACTGTTAAGTATTTGTACATGGCTTTGACCTTACTTTCTCTTCCTGGTCCTTACATTCCTGAACTTTCTCTTGGATTTTGCATTATGTCTGCATTCTGTTAGAACTCTTTCAGGTTCTTTTAAGATATGATATTTAACTTCTTCTTTCATTGAAAAAATACAAGAAAGTTCCTAGTGTTTTATTTTCACCAGTTAATTTTAAATCTTATGGTTTTTGGAATGCATGCATTTACTGCTGGGAAAACATTCATTTAAATTAATATAACATTTACCATGAGAACATCAATATTATAAAGTTTTGATTATGGTTTGCCCTGTTAAGAAATTTTCTAAAAAATTCCAATAATAACTAGAACAGTAATTTTTCTCATTACATTCTGTTCCTTGGAGCATCACATTTTATTATGCACAACTGATATGTGTATTGTGATTTACATAACTGTTTAAGAAAAGGATTGCTGATTTTTTTAATTGATCCTTCTATCCAGCTGTTAGTCATAGCTTTTAGACTATATCAGTTGTTTTTTCAATAAAGAAAAAAGTTAGATCAGTCCAGAATACCTCTTATTTACCAACATATTGGCCTTACTGGATTCACAGTCCAGTGATATTACATAATTATGTATCAATGCATGTTGTTTGATCTGTCAACAGGGAGGTCTTTCTGTGGGTGTGCCAGGAGAGTTGAGAGGAATGGAGGCAGCGCACAAGAAGTATGGCAAGTAAGTATGGGCCTGAATAGGACAGGAACAGCACACTTGCTTCACATCTTTGTGGTTCAGGATTTTATCTCAGGCTCTTGCATGTGCAAGGGTTTCCATTACTATTAAAGACCAAACTATGCCAGCATCTAAGGGTTTCCATTACTATTAAAGACCTAACTATGCCAGCATCTAAGGGTTTCCATTACTATTATAGAGCAAACTATGCCAGCATCTAAGGGTTTCCATTACTATTAAAGACCAAACTATGCCAGCATCTAAGGGTTTCCATTACTATTAAAGACCAAACTATGCCAGCATCTAAGGGTTTCCATTACTATTAAAGACCAAACTATGCCAGCATCTAAGGGTTTCCATTACTATTAAAGACCAAACTATGCCAGCATCTAAGGGTTTCCATTACTATTAAAGACCAAACTATGCCAGCATCTAAGGGTTTCCATTACTATTAAAGACCTAACTATGCCAGCATCTGAGACATCGAGAGTGCTTAATATATGTAAAGAGAACTTGTTATACAGTTAACACCAAATAAATAAACTTTCAACATATTTTTTTTTGAGGTAGCAGAATTCATTAAAGATTTTTCAAGAGCTTTAAATAATAACAAATTTTGCCATTAAAATTGGATAAACTAAATTGCTGGATGAATACAAATCTAACTTTGAAAGTGGTATAATAAGTTGTTTCCAATCATTACTTATTAAAACAGTGGCTGGATAATTGGGATTTTGATAAAATGAAATTATACTGTATGAAGCTGTTGAACTTGACTGTATGAAGCTGTTGAACTTGACTGTATGAAGCTGTTGAACTTGAACTTGAATGTAATTTTTTCTTGATGCATACAGTTCAAACATTAATTCATCCTATGCTTTTGTATTGTTTCAGGCTTGACTGGAGTTATCTAGTGACTCCTGCAGCAGAGTTGGCCAGGAATGGGTTTAAGATGACAGGGGCCATGGGTATAATAACACATTCACAAATAGAAAACTGTTGATCTCTCTCTCTCTCTCTCTCTTCCAGTGTCATTGCATTACTCATTCTCTCTCCTGAACTCAAGGTAGAACTTAGTAGTTGCATGTTTTTAATGTTTGTAAATGCTTTTATATCTATCTATCTATCTATCTATCTATCTATCTATCTATCACACACACTCTCTATCTCTTTCTTTCTCGGTGTCATTGCATTTCTCATTCTCTCTTCTGTGATATTTTTACTCAAGGCAGAACATGGTAGTTGCATGGTGTTAATGTTTGTAAATGCTTTTATATTGATCTTTCTCTCAACGATTCTCCACTGTATCATTCTCTCTTCTCCTCTCTCTCTCTCTCCTGTGACATTTGTACTTCGAGTAAAATATAGTGGTTGCAATGTGTTCCAGCCTAGGATATGAAAAATAAATTGTAAAAATAATAAGTTTACTGATTTTGAATGTTTGTAAGTTCATAATTCCATCTGTAATTGCTCCAGACCTTCATTAGTAGATCTTTATGCAGCGTTGCAAGAAATATATGGAAGTTTATAAATGCTCATTGAACCAAAAGTTATGAAGATAAATTTGCATTCTATTGATACAGATTTCTGCTCACTTTCTATTCAGGAAAAAGATAGTTCATTGAAATGACTTTTATTAATTTTATAGACTGACTTGCCAACAAATTAAAAGTAATGCAGTACATTGATTTACAATGCCATTAGGTCTTTTGTAAAGCAGTACATTGATTAACAATGCCATTGGGTCTTTTGTAATGTAGTACATTGATTTACAATGCCATTGGGTCTTTTAGTCAAATATTTTCAGTGCTCTCCTACTTAAATTTCATTAATGATAATTTCCGTAATTTTGATGGTAAGTTTGCCCAGGTAACTGATGAGTTGGGTTTTTTTTTGTCAACCATCCGATGAAACAAATTTTGTACAAACAGAAAATGAGGGACTTGAATTGAGTATTTGTAAGTGGGTTTTTTTGTCAACCATCCGATGAAACAAATTTTGTACAAACAGAAAATGAGGGACTTGAATTGAGTATTTGTAAGTGGGGTTTTTTGAATTGAGTATTTGTAAGTGGGTTTTTTTAATTGAGTATTTGTAAGTGTTTTTTTTTTAATTGAGTATTTGTAAGTGGGGTTTTTTGAATTGAGTATTTGTAAGTGGGTTTTTTTGAATTGAGTATTTGTAAGTGGGTTTTTTTTTCATAAATATTTTGCTAAGCCTGAGGTTTATTCAGATAATTGATTAAGGTCATGGTGAAGAATTCAGTTGTTTTTTTTACAACAGTCTTTGGTGAAGAATTCAGTTGTATTTCTTACAACAGTCTTTGGTGAAGAATTCAGTTGTATTTCTTACAACAGTCTTTGGTGAAGAATTCAGTTGTTTTTCTTACAACAGTCTTTGGTGAAGAATTCAGTTGTATTTCTTACAACAGTCTTTGGTGAAGAATTCAGTTGTATTTCTTACAACTGTTACGACTCTATGGTCTAGAAAAATGTAACAGAAAGAAAGTGAAACCAACAAATCAAGTAAAAATCAACAAGCAATTTATTTTTAGATAATTAAAATGAAAAATAAAAAAGAGTCACTTACAGTAATGTGTATTAAAATCCAAATAATCCAATAAGAATTAGTGTTCTAATCACAAGTCCTAAATATAGAATGTTCCGAATTCACGGCTGTGTCCTTGAATGTTATGATGTGCCAATGGTCTTCAGAGTCCTGATGTACTAGTAGTCTTTAATGTGCTGATGTCAAAATGAAGTACTCCAAAATATCTCTGAATAAGTTCACATAAATTCCAAAATCATCAATTAAAAATCCAAAATCCAAAAGTCTATGAGCACTGTTATAATCCAATGAATATTTAAAATAATTCCTCTCTCAGAATTTTGAATTACTTTCCACAACTGTAAAAGCTCTTTACAAGACTGATAGTAATGTCGAAACTGAAAAACTGTCCACTAAACATGGTATATATAAAGATTAGTCACATGACAGAATGTTCTAGAATATGTGTCATCTTAATGGAATTTTACTTGTGTGGACATGTCTTTTTACACATAACTCTAAGGAAATTCTAGTTTTATCTGTAAACAAAATCAACCTTGACCTCAAACTGAGAAAACATTTTGTTGATCAAAACTATCCTTTAGTTCAAATCTGAAGTAAACAACCTAATTCAAGGACACTAGTTAAACATGTTTTTCTGATAACAACATTAAGATTTAAACAAATATTAAAGTCAAGAAACATTTATAATTTCCTAAAATGTCTATAATATTATATAAACATCATACATAACACAACAGTCTTTGGTGAAGAATTCAGTTGTATTTCTTACAGCTGTCGTTGGTGAAGAATTCAGTTGTATTTCTACAGCTGTCTTTGTATGCAAATGTTCTGTGTGTATCTCACACATGTATCAATTTTTAGAGTCAGTATCTTACATATGTATCAAATTTTAAAGCCAGTATCTTACACATGTACCAAGTTTTAGAGTCAATATCTTACACATGTATCAAGTTTTAGAGTCAGTATCTTACACAGGTATCAAGTTTTAGAGTCAGTATCTTACACAGGTATCAAGTTATAGAGTCAGTATCTTATTACACATGTATCAAGTTATAGAGTCAGTATCTTACACATGTATCAAGTTATAGAGTCAGTATCTTACACATATATCAAGTTTTAGAGTCAGTATCTTACACATGTATCAAGTTTTAGAGTCAGTATCTTACACATGTATCAAGTTATAGAGCCAGTATTTTACACATGTATCAAGTTTTAGAGTCAGTATCTTACACATGTATCAAGTTTTAGAGTCAGTATCTTACACAGGTATCAAGTTATAGAGTCAGTATCTTATACAGGTATCAAATTTTAGAATCAGAAATTAGTTTAGACAACTCTTTATTGTAATTATTATGATATATTAAACTGTTTATTGTAATTATTATGATACATTAAATACATAAATTGCCAATACAGTATAGTTCAGAATGAAGACATATGTATGATGTAGTAGTGGTTCAGGTTTCTGTTAGGGAGGGAGGGGCCAATTGGTCTAATGTGCTTTTATAGATCACTTACACATCTTGCCTCCATCCGCCTGTGTTTAAATCTTGGCTTGACCAACATGGGTATGTGAGAAGCTCGCTAGTAGCTTCCTGTGGGTTGGTGGTTCTTCTTTCTTGACTAAAATATACTGGCTGCCATGTATAGCCTATTATGTGCTGAAAACTGGCGTTAAGCCCCCAGAAATGAACCAACCAGGTTTCTGGTACATTGCTTAATTTTTACCAATAGGAGCTTAGGATTTTAGAGGTACTATCATTTTCACTATTTTTAGTGGGGTACCAATTTTCGTGGACTTCATGGTTGCTTCATGAAATTCAAAAAAGACCAAATGAATAATGAGCCACATGTGCTACAGAAAGCCCCCTCCTCTTCTTGTTTCTTGTTTTCTTACTAATACCTTCTTAGAAATCAACAAAGCTCAGCTATTTGACAATTGAACTTAATTACTATAATAACATATTTCTTTCACATGTGTTTATTTTATTCCATTTTGGAAAAAAAAAGAACTATAAAGTAGTTGCTGGTGTTGCAGTGCAAATGTATGTATACAGCACCTGGTAGCTGTCTTTTCCACTTGCTACCTTAAATCAATATGGATATGTTTCAGTTATCACGTGAGTTGGTATTGTTTGGCAGTGACAGTCCGCTTGATGTTGAGCACTCTGATGAAAACAATGTGTTAGGGATTGTCCTTGACAGGTGTTTGATTTGTGCTCATACTGGTGGTAATACTGTTCTAATCACTGAAGCCATAACTGTTTGTTGTTGGCATATTTTTGTTCTTGTGTGTTCTTTATTCTGGGTATTTGCAGAGATTAATCCATAAAATTAAATACATATAAATACACAAACTTTAACAGAGGTAAAGACATGAATTTAAGTACTCACAAAAATGCCCTTTTTTACAACACAAAATTGTATACCCACAAAAATAAATGAAACCACAGCATTTTGATTCATGCAAAATTTGTGTCTTTCATCTTTTTATTCTCATCATTGCAGCCAAAATATTTAAGCAAGGGAAGGTATCACTGTCCAGTTTCCTGAATAGCAATCTTGGTAAATATTACACTCACAATGGTCAGTTTCTAAGTGAAGGGTCCACCATTAAGAGGCCAGATCTTGCTCAAACACTGGAGAGGATGTCTACAGAGGGAGTTGATGTTTTCTACACTGGCAATATTAGTGATAATATCATAGCTGCTGTAAGTACATATATAGATACATGCATAAATACATAGATATATACATACCAGTACATACAAAATGTTCATACCTGCATATATACACATGGTTCAAACAACCTAAAAAATCTTTGAATCTGTTGAAAAACTCCTTGAATTTAAAAAAAAATCTCTTTGAATTAATTAGGGTTACACATACATCCAGTTTAAACAGAATAAAATATATGACTTTTGAAATTCAGAATTTCGATATTTACATATTTTTCAAAAATGAATCATAAGTAAAATGGGATAAAATTGGGTGGATGAAAGGACATATGACACTGGTAGTGATGGAGTATCATCCCTTTGCTGTAGTTGCAGAGTTATGTGATTTGTTTCTACTTTTGTACATATACCAATTTATGCAGTGATACACACAGTAACAGATCAAGAAGTTCAGTTTCCATAAGAAAATATACCACTTAAAACTTGAAGAAATCCTCGAAAGAAAACTTTTGAGAGTTCTACAAATGATGATTCATGCATACATATATACTTTGTAACAGGCAGAAAGAATACACTGATTCCTTGTTTTATGAACACTCAATTAACAAATTTTCGCATGAACGCATTAAAAAATATATTATCACTTTTTCATTATGCATTATGAATTTACGCTAGAACAAAAGCCAACCAAGCTGGATATGTGTAAATTGCCCGTCCTGACAACCATCCGTTGCAAAACCAGTGGCTGTCTTTGTACATGTGCTGTATTGTTTGATGTGCACACTATACCAATGAATCATTACCTATCGATGTCAAATAGTGCTGCTTCATTTTCTTTTTTCATTTTTGTTCCTTTTTTCCTTTATACTGTATGTTTTCTTTAGTACTGTTCATTTCAAAGTAATTAGTGTTCATTAAAAAAAATACTTACATATACATGTACTATATATTTACCTTCCTTTACTATGATTTATATACTGTATGTATTATCTCAGGACACCTATCTCTAATTATTGCCTTTAAATTAATGGGAAATTCATTTTCTTTAAAAAAATTTTGCTTAGCAAATGACTTCCAAGGAACATATTCCATTCGTAAATGGAGGAGTCAGTGTATCTAGAAACAATCATATAGTGGTATATAAACAATCATAAAACAATCATATAGTGGTATATAAACAATCATATAGTGGTATATAAACAATCATATAGTGGTATATAAACAATCATAAAACAATCATATATTGGTATATAAACAATCATATAGTGGTATATAAACAATCATATATTGGTATATAAACAATCATATAGTGGTATATAAACAATCATATATTGGTATATAAACAATCATATAGTGGTATATGAGAGTTTCAGACATTCCGTAAAATCATTTTGAGACAGTGGGAGTGGAGAAAACCATATCTCACCAATGTGACATTTAAAATAATCTTAAGGATTTGTTATCCAGTTTTTCACAGGCCAGCTATTTGGTGACTGTTTGATGATAATCTGGTGTGATGCTCTGAAATGATGTCCTAATGTCGAAAACAGTTTTTATGTTTGCAGTTAAATTAGGTCAGTGTTGTGATGGAATACAGATAAATTGTTTTTTCTTTGCATAATGAATAGATGATAAACAGGGTTCCCATGCTACTGGGAAATCGGGAAAAAGACGAGAGGAATTATAGAGTTTTTCCTGACAGGGAATAGTTTTTGAATTTTGCAAATATTGATGAAAGTTGGGGGAAAAAAACGTGAATTTTCAACCGCCACTTGATAACAGAAAAAAATACATAGTGGAGTGATAATTTGAACTGATTGTGAATTAAAGTTATCAAGTTCCTACCAGAATTTTTGGAAATTGCAATGATGGATCATTTGGGTGTTTCCGTAAACATGTTTGTATAGTCAGTCCAGCACTCAGTCGATCTGATTCATCTAGTAGACTGGTTAGTCCACAGATAGGCCCATATTGGTATGTCTTCTTATGTAGAAGGTATGTCACAAAGCGAACATGTCTGCGACACGTGATCTCTGTAAGTTTAAGATATTTATTGTATTATTTACAGCTTATCTTTACCGGTCTCCATTTTAATATCTAAAGTTATCGAAAATGTATTGTGATAAAGTTTATTATTTGGTAGTTAGCAAAGGGAATGCGGTGATAAACATTATCGTCAGTAATAACCTTGGCCACAACTCGCCTTTGCCGTGAATTTTACTATCAAATGTTGCTAAATACATAGAAATCTACCAACTGCTGGGGCAATTTTCAATGCTGAATCAAGCTCTGGGCATAATTGAAAATGATTGCATTCACAGGGGCTCGTATCATTGCTTTAAATTTACCTATAAATAATATGTATACTATATATAATACAAGGGACGACACTTTTCCCATTTCTCCTGCTACCTATTTAAGAATCGACACTGATATTTCAAGCTGCACGTCGCATAGCGTAATAAATTTAGCAAAGATGTTTAGCTCAGAGATTCGACTTTTAGACTTCCATCGAAGGAAGTCAGCACACAGAATCTTTCAAAATAGCTTGATTGCATGTCGAGTAATAAAGGACCATATACAAAGTGTTGCAGTATTGAAGGTATTAGTGGTGTCAAAGGAATTCCAATAGGCAGCTCAGAGTGCCAGACAAAAGTACCATGCCCATTTAGAAGCCCAAAAGACAGAGAAAGAAAGAGAAAAGAAATATATGACGATAAAAGTAGTGGAAGAAGAGGTTGGAACAATGAGAAAAAAGATCAGAATGTAAGAATCTGACATTAAGTTGTTGTTTACAGATGCAGACAAAGCTTCAGATAAAGCTGAAGAATTACATAGCTTTTCTCACATAACAAAAGTCAACACACTGCATAGAAGAACTAAAGATAACGAGGAGGAACTTGAGGTTGTTAAGAAGGATTTCAATGAAAAAGTGCATTTGCTAAATAATATGTAATATAACTGTTTGGTCATATTCCTAGGCAGAGTTCTACCTTGGTCAAGTTGAACATGAACTTGAGGGAATCGCTTCCCTGCAAAAGATGCATGCATGTTGTCAGAGTCTGGTCTCTCAACATTTTCCACTGAATCTTAATCAGCGAAAATGAGTATATAACTGATTTTGATTTTAGATTGCAATCTAATATTTTGCATCTGTTGTTTTTTTTTTATACTGTGAAAGGAAATGTTGATTTTGTATATCATGCATATAGATTTGGTACATGAACCAGTTCCTTGTATTTGGTTTTGAATTTGTTGACATCAGTAACATTCATATTCCATTATTATATGCTGTATCAGTTAATAGATGTTGTACTTGAGACATTGCTATCTTAATTTACAACTGATTATTCTGATTTCTTTAGAATTAAAAGTTTAAAAAGAAAAGGAAGCTAATTTCACTTGTTCATTCTTTTATTATTTCCTCATACCAACATATGCAGTTCAGCAGAGTAAAGTTAAAATTGTTATTCTGTAAATTGAAATGACTTAACATGCAAATTTATATGAAATTTCAATAGTTATACTTGTTTCTTGTGATACACTTTGTGGTTTAGTACATGGTTGTATGTCTAATTCAGATGTTTTGGGAGAGTCTCAAAATAGAAACAGCTTTTGATTTGAAAAATCGACGTTTTCTAATCTAAAATGTTATTTAATTCCATTCAGTAATGGTAATAAACGAACCTTGAAAAAATTAATTTCATCCTGGAAAAAACCTGGAAAAGATCTGGAAATGTTTCTTTAAAAAAGCGTGGGAACCATGGAGAAAAGAATAATCTATGTAGACAGTTGGTACTAAGACAAGAAAATCACAGTCTTGAAGTTAAGTGGAAGACATCATAACTTAGAGACTATGATTTCCTTGTTCTTTTGCCAACTCCAACAGAAATTCTATTGGTATTGAAGAGGTCACTGCTGTAATAGTACATGACTGTTTTATTTTTCCCAGATGGAATTCAGAACTGTTTCAGGTGTCATCAACCATTAAATTGTTGTTAATATAGTGCAGTATAAAATGAAACTTGAATAATCAAATCAATTTGTGTAAAATGACTAAGCAAAGCAAAGTGGTTTGAATTTGATCAGAATATAAATATAGAATTTCAAGCATTCATTCAGAACAAAATGACTGAGAAGGGAGGTCCAGTTGTCTTTCACCCTCAGAACGTAATGGACATTAACAATCATTTAGGAAATGTTGCTATGTTCATTTCACAAAAAGACTGAATTCTTTCTACCTAATATGGAAACCTGTTTAGCCTCAAGAATTAAGTCACTTATAGAAAGAATAAGAAAGGAAATATTTTTAACTGATCAAAAGAAGCATTCATTAAGATGCACACATGTGCAGTATTACAACAGGTCTTCGTTATATCAGTCAGTACATTATATGCACAAGATGTCATGCGATGCAGATCAGCTGTGCTTTGTAGGCTTTTTCTCCTTTATTGGTTTTCAATGTATTTAGTGAGCCAAATTTGAGTCAGATATGTGTAGAAGTTTTATATGATGTTTGTAAACAATGCACAATACCTGTCAAAATTGAAATAATTCTCAACTGTTATTACAAATGTAAGCTTAAGCTTTATAGATATGCCTATGAAAGGTTACAAACCTGTTCATGCATCTTTGCTGCAGTTTTCCTGTTGGATATTGATTGCTTTTGTTGGCACTTTTAACACATTATTGGCTACATCATTCTTAGGAAATGGGAGCTAAGTGCCTTTCCCAAGGACACAGTCATATAAGCAACTGACCTGGGCTGGCCTGGTAGGGTATGATACCATGTCCCTTGGATTATGAATCCAACACCACTCTAACAGCTGAGCTACTAAGGCTCCCTTTGAATGTTGAAGATACCAGCTGATTATCACTCAAAATTGACTGTTTCAGTGATGGCTACTTTCATCAAGATAATACATTACAAAAATTAAATTTGGTGTCATTTTCATATGCAGTGTAGCAGACATTGCTGGGACCCAACATTTTGACCAATTTATGGAGGTGTCCAGTATATGGAGATTTGATTAATGTTAGACCAATTTATGGAGGTGTCCAGTATTTGGAGATTTGATTAATGTTAGACCAATTTATGGAGGTGTCCAGTATATGGAGATTTGATTAATGTTAGACTAATTTATGAAGATGTCCAGTATATGGAGGTGTCCAGTATATGTAGGTGTCAAGTATATGGCGATTTGATTAATGTTAGGCTAATTTATGGAGGTGTCCAGTATATGGAAATGTCCAGTATATGGAGATTTGATTAATGTTAGAAAAGCTTTATTGAGACCTAAATATGTGGCTGGTCTGAAGAAATAGGCCAGGATACAGAGGGACTAGTTTACGAAATTAGGGAAATGTTACTATATATATATATATATCATACAGGTTAGAGAATTTATTTTTCGTACTCTATGGAGATTCAAACCCTAGTCCATGGGTTATGGCACCCATTGCCTTACCTACACTCACCAACCCCAATGCCATCTTGGCCATGTACACATCACCAAAAATGATACTACAAAGTTACTGGTATAGACATTGGTACTTAGCAGACACAGCCGCATATTGACTCATTAGTTAATACAAATATACACCAAAACAGCAGAAAATGCTATCCCTGGATTCTACAGGAGAATGCTTGATAACATTTACAGAATTTATAAATATGAACTAATAATAATATCATATAGGTTAGATAATTTTTAATTCATACTCTACAGAGATTCGAACCCGAGTCCGCAGGTTACGGCACCCATCACCTTGCCTGCACTAACCAACCCCTATACCATCTCGACCTTGCACACATCACCAAAAAATGATGCTACAAAGTCGCTGGTATAGGCGTGCAAATGCCTAGGACCAATGGGAATTACCGTAACTCTGAAATGACTTTTGGGGTACCAGTTTTGACAAAAGTTATTTTTTTCAGCCCATGTTAGTGGTTAGTGAGACATATTAATCATTTTCCACCAGTGGCATCAACAGTTAAGGTTTTGGTTAAAGTTTGCCATTTGCATACACTTCCCAGCTTCTTGCTAGATTCTTGTCATAATCAGTGATGATAAGACAATTCATTGTATGACACTTGCCCCTTTTACCTTGGCATCAAGGTCACAGTCATTGAAAATTTGTGTTAAGATTTTGGTTGTAGTGTTTATTAGTCTACTGGTTATAGACCAGAAGACCTTATGGGATGGTTTTTCGTCTGCCATCTGTCATCCATCTGTCTGTTAGATAAATTGTATTATCGCTGCTCCTCCTAAATTACTTGGAGAATTGCCATAAAACTTTGCACATACATTCATCCCATGGTCTAGTGAGTCGAACTGAAAATGGTGCCATTTGGACATCCAATATGGTCACCACTGCAGCCATGTTGAAAATCTTGTTATTGCTACTCTTGAATGGATGGTCATACCAACATGCAGTTTTCACTAATAGACATTTTATGATGTCTAGTTGGTCCTAAATGAAAATGATGCTGATCTGATGTCCAATATGGCCACCATGGCAGCTATCTTGAAAATCTTGTTATCGCTACTCCTCCTGAACAGAAAGTTATATTGACATAGGGTTTTCACCAGAACACTTCTTATAATGCCTAGCTGGTCCTAAATGAAAACAGTGCTATTTGTACATCCAATATGGCTGCCACTACTGCCATCTTAAGAATCTAGTTATCACTACTCTGAATGGATGGTCATATCAATGTTGGGTTTTTACCAAAAGACTTATGATGTCTTGTTGGTTCTAAATGAAAATGGTGCTGCCCAGACTTCCAATATCCCCACCACAGTGGCCATCTTTAAAATCTTAACACTACATCTACTAAATGAATGATCATTTTAGCATGGGGTTTTCACTGAAAGACTTCTTGTGTTGTGTACACAATCATAAATGAAAATGGTGCCAATCACACCTCCAGTATGGCCTCCACAATGCCCATCTGGAAAATTTTATTATTGCTTTTTCTCCTAGATGACTGGTCATATAAAATGTGCACTTTCACCAGGAGACTTCTAATTATGTTTTGTTGGTCCTGAATGGAAATGGTGTGCATCTGATATCTGATATGCCGCAGTGGTCACCATCATGAATATCTTGTTATTGGTACACCTCCAAAATAAAAAGTCATCTCATCAAAGGGTTTTCACCAAAAGACTTCTTGTACATTTGTTGTTCCCAAATTAAAATGGTGCTGATCTGATGTCCAATACAGCCAACATGGTGGCCATCTTGAAACTCTTGTTATGGCTACTCCTCTTAAATGGAAAGTCATTCGTACATGAGGTTTTCATCAGAAGAGTTCTTATGGTGTCTAGTTGATCCTAAATGAAAATGATGCAAACTGACCCTCAATATGGCCACTATGGTGACCATCTTGGAAATATTGTTATCTCTACTCCTCCCAAATGGATGGTTATATCAACATGGAGTTTTTGCCAATAGGCTTCTTATCATATCTAGTTGGTCCTAAATGAAAATGTGAAAATGGTGTTAATCGTACATTCATTATGGCTGTTATGATGGTTTTCTTGAAAATCTTCTTGTTGTTACTTCCCCTGAATGGATGATCATATTGATATAGAGTTTTTCCAGCCGATTTCCAACTTGCCAATCTGACATTCATTATATCCACCACGGGAGCTAATTTGAAAATCTTGTTGTTGCTGAAGAATCTCAGAGATGGTGTCAACACTCAGCAGTTAAAAGGAAGATATGGTATTATCTTGAATTCCAGGATTTTCTTTTCACCCAGTAGAGCATCAATCCCTTTGAGGGACTCTTGTATTTGCTTATATTTCCTAAACCCTGGGATGGATTTTCTTAATGCTTAGGATGAATCATTATGAAGCTAACACAATTCATTCTATCCGTACTCCTATCACTTTGGGGTCAACAAAACATTATTTACTTATATTTCCAAAACCCCTGGATGGATTTTCTTCATACTTTAAAAATAATTATTATTAAGCTAAGGCAGTTCATTCTGCAGCATGCATGCTCAACCTTTTGACCTAGGAGTCACATATCTTACAGTAATGCTTTGATCACAGACTCAACCTTTTGACCTAGGAATCACATATCTTACAGTAATGCTTTGATCACAGACTCAACCTTTTGACCTTGGAGTCAAGGCCACATGTTTTACAGCAATACTTTAATTACAGTCTCAACCTTTTGACCATGAAGTCAAGGTCACATGTTTTACAGCAATACTTTGATCACAGACTGAACATGAAGGTCATGACCTTTTACAATAACCTACAGTGTATGGTTAACAAGTGGATTGCTGCAATATGGGCATTGTAATATGTGGACATAACAATATTGTATTGCTGCAATATGGGCATTATAATATGTGGACGTAACAATATTGTATTGCTGCAATATGGGCATTGTAATATGTGGACATAACAATATTGCATTGCTGCAATATGGGCATTGTAATATGTGGACATAACAATATTGTATTACTGCAATATGGGCATTGTAATATGTGGACATAACAATATGGTATTGGAGAATTTGAGACTGTTAATGGTGTTTTACTTTTGCAAATTGAGTTTATTGGCTCTAATCATGCATTTCTGGTAAAATGGATATTTATGACATGATAACTGTCAATAACAATCTCAAATTCTCTAATACAAGACTTTTATCTCCTCTTTAATACACTTTGAATATTTTGTTGAAAAAGAGCCATTAAATGTAATTTTGTGTGACACTTCACCATAGAATGAGTCATGACATCACAGTAGGGTCAAGTTTCCACTGTAGTTTGTAGTGTACTTTGCTGCTGCACACGTTGAGAGTCAGTCTATTAGAAAGCATGCTACATTTCTTGCAAATGTTGACAGTCAATCTACCTGAAAGCATGCTATATTTGCTGTAAATGTTGAGTCAATCCATCAGAAAGCATGCTATATTTGCTGTAAATGTTGACAGTCAATCCATCAGAAAGCATGCTATATTTGTTGTAAATGTTGACAGTAAGTCTATCAGAAAGCATGCTATATTAGCTGTAAAATGTTGACAGTCAGTCCATCAGAAAGCATGCTATATCTGCTGTAAATGTTGACAGTCAGTCCATCAGAAAGCATGCTATATTTGCTGTAAATGTTGATAGTCAGTCCATCAGAAAGCATGCTATATTTGCTGTAAATATTGATAGTCAGTCCATCAGAAAGCATGCTACGTATGCTGACATGTTAGTATGCATCTTTAATGACATCAGAAAGCCAAAGAGATCTAATATATTTGTGTTATCTGGACTGCTAATTGAATGTACATTTCTCCATTGAATACATTCTCCAATCAAATTAATGTTAAGAAATAAAGTCTGCTGTGTCTCAAATCCAGCCCTCCAAGAAAGACAAAAAATGTTGTTTTTCCAGTCTTTATATCATACAGACAACAGGAAGAAATGCTTCTAAATCACTTACCCTTTCTACCACAAACCCATATACCAGATGTTATTCACTTTAAGCTTTCACTGCAGTAAATATGACATATTTTTGCTGACTGAACCTATGATAAAATGCACTTGTTAACAATTAATCGTGATCTTTACACAAAACACACATATCACCTGAGTTTTCACGAAAGTTTCTTTTGTCATAGATTTAAAAAAACAAACATTTACTGTAATATTTTAAAAACATGTTTTCTATTAATCAAATCCTTTTGTGTTAATTGATATGTTTCATATGCATATAAACATGTAAATTTCATCCTATCTACTGCTTAAGTGAATTTCCATGTAGGAACATAATAATAATTACATCTTTATAGCAGATATAGTATATATCAGATTGCATATAAATATTCAGGTGATAAACAGCATGCTGTCCTTGTTCAGTATTTACTTGAAAATAATTGCTTAAAACAGGAATAAAAAAGGAAGAATGTTGTTAATACATGTAGTTGATGTAAATATATTTCAGGTGAGAAGCAGTCTCATTCCTGGTGTCCTTACAAAGGAAGATTTGAAAAATTACAAGGTGGAGTTCAGAACCCCAGTAAAGTCCACATTTCAGGGTAAGATAATGTTCTCATTGCTCTTCAGAATTCACAGTCCTAGACTTATATTCTAAATCTTTTGGAACACAAAACTGAAGTCTTAGTCATGGCGTTACATTCTAAAACTTTTGGAGCTCAAAACTGAAGTCATAGTCCTGGCCTTGTAGTCAACAACTTTTGGAGCACAAAACTGAAGTCATAGTCCTGGCCATGTATTCTGTTACTTTTGGAACACAAAATGGAAGCTTATGCTCAAAACCATAGAATCAAGCATTATGCATGGAGTACAGCTACACCATTACAAATTTACAATGCTGGTAGAGAAATCAGAGTTAAGTACAGTACTCCCTCATTATTACACTATCCATGGGGGTCATAGAATATACTGTTTTATAGTGAGACTGCCTTATAATGAAGTACATGATACAGTACTCCCTCATTATAACACTATCCATGGGAGTCATGGAGTATACTGCCTTATAATGAAGTACATGATACATATAATTTGACAGCCACTTAATGAAATGGAATCCATGACCATACCTTGGCTTATATTCTAAAACTTCTTTTCTTTTCTTATCCTTAATTATTTTCATCATGCTTTGTTTGTAATTCTATGGTGACATGTATTTTTGTAATCATGTTTATATATATATATATATATATATATATATATATATATATATATATATATATATATATATATATATATATATATATATATATAATATATATATATATATATATATATATATATATATATATATATGTATGTATGTATTTTTGTAATCATGTTTATATATATATATATATATATATATGTCCTTATGTGTTAACTAATATTGTAAAGCACTTAGATCTTTTGATTAAGCATTGTACTAAGTCATATTATTATTATTATAACAGGAACTGTATTAAAGTCAAGGGTCTTGAAGTGAGTGAGTGCTGTATATGTAAAATCCTGAAATGTGTACAAATCAAACACAGTCCTAATTAATATTACACAATGCCATTATTGTTTGTTACAAATGTAACACAGTTATAATTAATATTACACAATGCCATTATTTTTTGCTACAAATCTAACAGTCATAATTAATATTACACAATGCCATTATTTTTTATTACAAATCTAACAGTCATAATTAATATTACACAATGCCATTATTGTTTATTACAAATCTAACACAGTCATAATTAATATTACACAATGCCATTATTGTAAATTACAAATCTAACACAGTCATAATTAATATTACACAATGCCATTATTTTTTATAAAAAATCTAAACAGTCATAATTAATATTACACAATGCCATTATTTTTTATTATAAATCTAACACAGTCATAATTAATATTATACAATGCCTTTTTTTTGTTATTTTAGCTTGACCTAGAATTTACAGTTTGAAAACTATGGGTCCATGACTCATGATATTTAAGGAAAATTATCGAACTTAGTGATACTTCCTATTCATGCATGTTTGCAAACCTACATGAAAGCAATAGTATGTGCATGCATATGATATGTCATACAGCTTTCTCTTTGCCATATATGATAGAGACTTGAAACTTAAGAACAGATATGATTGGGATGGTTTGTAGAAGTAGTTTGAGGTGGTCTTAAAAGTTAAGTTAAATGGACAAGCTGGGGAATACCACTATTTATTGATTGGCAGCAGATTATCTTTCTACATTTCAGCTTTGGAGATCAAACCTGAGACTACCTAAGTGCAAAGCAAATGATTCTTCACTGCTTGTAACTTGCTGGATGCATAAAATATTGTCATAATTTAAAAATAAATATATTTAAAGGTATGCTCATTTACACTGTAGAGTGCATAATCAACTCCAGCATTGGGTAAAAAAAATGGTAGAGCAGAAAGTTGACTTTCTCTTTTCCCAGGTAATTACCTGTACCTAATAAGCAAACTCCAGGAATTTGTGTCCCATACTTTCATTGGCCTGATCAATATCAAGCTGCTTGTAAAATTTGGTTGGAATTCAATAATAATGAAGGGAGTTATTATGCAGATATGAAAGTGAGTGAGCCTGACAATCAGGGGCAATGACTCTGCTAAGTGATATGCAGAATGCTGGCAATGGAATTCTGCCAAGGTTCTTATCACTATCAAGCTGCATACCAGATTTAAAGGAGTTATGGAGCAGAAATGAATCAAAGCATAGACAAAATAATGGAAGGACATGCCCAATGTAATGTCCACCTTTTCTGTGAAAATGGGGTAAAAATCTATCGGTGCAATCATCAAAGCAATCTCGTACTGTCAATGTTCATAAACATGCATTTCTTGGATAAAGTATCCAAAGAAAAGGAAATTCTTAATATTTTATGGAATCCAAAGAGAAGTTAAAAATTAATTGCCTTTTTTGTATTTGATGTTAAGAAAAATAACTAATGTAACTGTTTATCTCATTTTGCTTTTAGGGAAAACAATTGAAAGTGTACCAGCCCCTGGTTCTGGACCCATTTTGTTGTCCATCTTGAACATCGTAGAAAGAATCAAACCCGAAAAGGATTCAGCAGAGAGCTATCACAGTATACTTGAGGTAGTTTTTTTTTTCCCTGATGTAGATTGTAACTACCATCATTAATCCAAATATCTGGACCCTCCAATTTTCCAGACACCATGTTTTCCAAATTTTTTATAATCTTCAGTAGTACTTGAAATTTCCAGTATCACTGTTACAGTAATTACAGTCCACACACAAGCCGTCACCTGTTCACCTTTGTCTAAGCCTTTGTGTAGCTGATTACACCCTTTGTTTATAGAGTTAATCCCTTCATTTCATCTGTGAAATAAGCCTTTGACTATTGTCTCTAAATAAATTTATTCTGTTTCTGGATGAGTTCATTATGTCCTTTTATTTCATTCATTGGTGCATATACATTGTGTATATATTCCATATTTCCCCAAAGCCTGATCAAAACTGCTACAGTTGTTATTTGAATTGATCACTGATGACATTAACATCTAGCATCTTAATAACAATGGCAGAACCTGTAATGAAAAAGAGACAAATTATAACACTGGAGGAAAGAATGAATGTAACTGAAAGAAGCAGAAAAGGGGAGACCACTCAAAAAATTGCAGCCAGTTTAAATGTTCGTAAAACTCAAATTCAGGGTGCTATAAAAGACAAGGAGCCAATTAGAAACGAATTCATATGTGAATACATGTACATGTGATCTTCAAATATAAATGTGATTCATGATAGATGCATATCTTTATTGCTATATAAAATTATTTTCAGATGAATGCATGGAATATTTTAACAAGAACTATAAATAAAGAATACAATATAAACAGTGCTGAATTTCAACCTTGGAAACTGGTCTTTTTCTACAAACATGTTATGAGAGACTACCTGTCTTGAGAGACTGCTTTTTGTTGGCAGAAGGGGCAGTCTTTCAAGACAGGTTTTACTGTACTAGCTGAGAGAGCCAAAGATGATTCGGTAACCAAATCTAAAGATTTTTATCGACTGTGTGGTAACTATGTTCTTGACACTCTGTTGCCTTATCTAAATAATTGCTTGCTAATATGCAGAGAGAGTCAAAATAATTTAACTTTCAGTGCATACTACATTAGGAATCAAACTACATGTATAATTCCTTTATTATGTAGAGGTCATAAGATTTCAGGACAGAGGCCCATCACTTCTGTTTTTACTCAGTTGGCACACACATGCATGAAAAGGGTCACTTGTAACAATAAAGATAATTAACACAAACTAAACCTTTATGAGCACTTGTCTCCAGTGAACAAAAAAGAAAAGGAAACACTGGGTCCCTTAGTCACAAAACTTGGCTCAATATTGTGAGTAATAAAATGTTACTCCATTATGAAATGTTATTCAAAATGCAGCCTTTTCATTGGTCAGAATATTTTTGAGTAAGATTTGGAGTTGAGTCAATTTCTATGCTACCAGAAATGCAATCATTACTTTTATTTATGAATGAAAACACCAAAACGTTATCATGTAAGTGTCTTTTATTTGCAAACAAGGATATAATGCAACCTAGTTTACCTAGCACACCTACCACATCAGTACACAACAAGGATATAATGCATCCTAGTTTACCTAGCACAAAATCCACATCAGTACACAACAAGGATATAATGCAACCTAGTTTACCTAGCACACCTGCCACATCAGTACACAACAAGGATATAATGCATCCTAGTTTACCTAGCACACCTACCGCATCAGTACACAACAAGGATATAATGCATCCTAGTTTACCTAGCACACCTACCACATCAATACACAACAAGGATATAATGCATCCTAGTTTACCTAGCACACCTACCACATTAGTACACAACAAGGATATAATGCATCCTAGTTTACCTAGCACAACTACCACATCAGTACACAACAAGGATATAATGCAACCTAGTTTACCTACCACATCAGTACACAATAGAATTCCTGAACAGGATATTTAGGAAAAATGATTATTTTCATTTGTACAAAAATTAACAAGACAGAAATTTTTATTTTATTTTTTATTGTCTAAAAAATTGGATAAATGATGCATTAAATTTAACAATAAATATTTTGTATTTGAAGCTGAAGTAAATCCAGATCAAATTGTGCTGCTTTGTGTATGTTAAGCAATTAGTTACCACACACACACACACACACAGCCAGAAGACTTGTTTCTGCACACTAAATTCTTGTCCCAGTTTGGTAAGCACTGAAAATCAGAAATCTACAGCAAAGCATCTTACTTTTAAATAAGTTTTTTTTATTACAAACTGCACCTTTAAAATAATCATATCATAACCCCTCTTGTACACCCCACACAGGGTGAATGGAAAATTCTAACCCATTTTGTACACCCCCAACAGTGTGGATGGAAATTTCTAACCCCTCTTGTACACCCCTAACAGGGTGGATGGAAAATTCTAACCCCTCTTGTACACCCCCAACAGTGTGGATGGAAATTTCTAACCCCTCTTGTACACCCCCAACAGGGTGGATGGAAATTTCTAACCCCTCTTCTACACCCCCAACAGGGTGGATGGAAAATTCTAACCCCTCTTGTACACCCCCAACAGGGTGGATGGAAAATTCTAATCCCTCTTGTACACCCCCAACAGGGTGGATGGAAAATTCTAATCCCTCTTGTACACCCCCAACAGGGTGGATGGAAATTTCTAACCCCTCTTGTACACCCCCAACAGGGTGGATGGAAAATTCTAATCCCTCTTGTACACCCCCAACAGGGTGGATGGAAAATTCTAATCCCTCTTGTACACCCCACACGATGGAAATTTCCAAGGTCATTATGCACATTCAAAACACCTTTCAATCACATGTGTGCTGAAGAAATACAAGATGTTTTGTACTCACTTTCATATAGTTAGGGTTAGCTTTTTCTTCAAAAGTGTGGGCACAAGTATTAGTTGTACATGGTCAGACCACTTTGAGCTTTTTTAATTCATGTGATTTTTTATTTCAGTCACACTCAGTCATCAAACTTTCACATGCTGCTTGATTCCATCCAGTTACTGTATTCAAAAAACTAATTTTAAATGATATTTGGTTTATAAATTACATACATGTACTTTAATAATTGTTATGTACATGTTTTGTTTTGTGCAGACATTTGTAAGATCACTCTGTAATGACCTTGTATCATAGTGCTCAAACATTTTTCCTTGTGCTCTGAGAAACACTTGCATACAGAAAATTGTTTATAATCCCTTCATTGGTCACTTGAAATTGTACCGTAAATACTCATGTGTAAGATGGATTCAACTGCAAACAGCATAGACCTAAATCTGTCATTGCATAATGCTCCATCAGATCTGTGTCAGTGTAGTTGGTTTGGACTGATCAGTAGAACAAACAATATAGACCTAAATCTGTCATTGCATAATGTTCCATCAGATCTGTGTCAGTGTAGTTGGTTAAGGACTAATCAGTAGAACAAACAATATAGACCTAAATCTGTCATTGCATAATGCTCCATCAGATCTGTGTCAGTGTAGTTGGTTTGGACTGATCAGTAGAACAAACAGTAATGACCTAAATCTGTCATTGCATAATGTTCCATCAGATCTGTGTCAGTGTAGTTTGTTTGGACTAATCAGTAGAACAAACAATATATACCTAAATCTGTCATTGCATAATGTTCCATCAGATCTGTGTCAGTGTAGTTTGTTTGGACTAATCAGTAGAACAAACAATATAGACCTAAATCTGTCATTGCATAATGCTCCATCAGATCTGTGTCAGTGTAGTTGGTTTGGACTGATCAGTAGAACAAACAATATAGACCTAAATCTGTCATTGCATAATGCTCCATCAGATCTGTGTCAGTGTAGTTTGTTTGGACTAATCAGTAGAACAAACAACATAGACCTTGATATGCTTGCACATTATGTTTGCAGTTGGATCTGACTTGTAATCGAATATACATGCTAATTTATTCTGATTTCAGGCTTTCAAGTTTGCTGATGCTCAACAGCAGTTGCTCGCAGATCCAGAGTTTGAACCTTCAGTGGAGAATTCTACTCTTAAAATCATTAGGTAAATTACTGTTGGAACTGGGATGTAAGCTGCACAGTTATATCTAGATTTTTTTGTCCGTAGAAAATAAATGACTTATGGCTGTTCCAGCAAAACATACTTGGGACCCAGGGAAGGCAGTATCATTTCATAATGAACTGTTTGAGTAATCATAATACCCTGGAATTTCATATTTCTAAAAAACTGGGTATCATGTATGTTTAAATGGAACAGTCCTTACCTAATCAACCAAATTCCTGGATATCATGCATGTTTAAATGCGACAGTCCTTACCTAATGAACCAAATTCCTGGATATCATTATGTTTAAATGGAACAGTCCTTACCTAATCAACCAAATTCCTGAGTATCATGTATGTTAAAATGTGACACTCCTTACCTAATCAACCAAATTCCTGGATATCATGCATGTTTAAATGGAACAGTCCTTACCTAATCAACCAAATTCCTGAGTATCATGCATGTTAAAATGTGACACTCCTTACCTAATCAACCAAATTCCTGGATATCATGCATGTTTAAATGGAACAGTCCTTACCTAATCAACCAAATTCCTGGATATCATGCATGTTTCAATGGAACAGTCCTTACCTAATCAACCAAATTCCTGGATATCATGCATGTTTAAATGGAACAGTTATTACCTAATCAACCAAATTACTGAAGTAGGGATTGTGGGGATTAAGCCTAATTGTTGTGGGGATTAAGCCTGCTTGTTGTGGGGATTAAGCCTGCTTGTTTAAAAATAAGTGGAAGTGAATGATGGTATAATCTACTATAGAGATAATTGCATCATCTCTCAAACATTTTTAATACTTTTTTAATTTTAACAGCAAACTTATAAAATTAAGTATCCACTAATATCTAATTTTTTAAAAACAAAATCACAAAATTTGGTACTCACAAATTTCAAATAATTCACAGTATTGGCAGAGAATATATGACTTAATTCTCCAGCTACATATTTAAGTACTAACAAAAATGTGTGCTTTTTGGCTGTACTGGTCATATACCAAAATGGCGTTATAGGATGGTCTTTTGTATGTGATCCATTGTCCTTCTGTCCATTAGCACAAGTTTGTTATCACTACTCCTCCTAAACCAGTTTGAGGATTGCCATGACATTTTACACACACATTCATCACACGGTCTACTTGGGTGGCGCTCTACAGTTTTGTATTTTGCATAGGGTTAGATTTTTGAAGAAAAAGAATTACCAAGGTTTTATTCACTGGTTAACCTGGCCATTTAAAAAAGACCTTGTATATCTTAGGTATTATAAAAAGAACTTTTAATTCCCTTTATTTTGGTGTATGATTGATGGGTGCAATTTGGGTTATAGAGTATACAGCCTGGCCTTACTTCAGATGTGCACCTCTAAAAAAAACTGCTTAGCTCCACTTGGTCGTTTTCACTTCCTGGACTTCAAAGGTAAATTTTAAAAAAAGAGCTGAGAACTTTTTTTTAACTTTTTATATATTTTGTAATTCATTCATTGTACTTTCAGAGGCTGGTACTGCCTACTCTGGCAAAATTTGTTTCCGTATTTTAATAACTGCTGAAAATAGTGTAATATTGACTAATTCAGGCTGATTTTTCAAGTATTTTGGAGTGGCCATTTCTGTCGGCTATGTGTGCGTAGATCATGTCGAATTTCGACAAGTACAATATGTAAAGAAATTTCAGTAACAGTACATGTAAGTAACATAGAGGTATGCCAACATTCTCTCCATTGTGCATGTTGCAAATGCAAACAATTTCATCTTACACCTGTCACTCTCTAAGAAGCATGTTAGATCTGTAGAGCACCCCCTTGGTCCTAAATGAAAATGGTGCTGCTCAGACATGCCAGACATCTTGAATCTTGAAAATCTTGTTATCACAACAGAAAGTCATATTGATTAGTCATAACAACATGAGGTTTTCACTAAAAGATTTCTTATGATGTCTGGTTGGTCCTAAATGAAAATGATGCCAAACTGATGTCCAGTATGGCTGCCACAGCAGCCATCTTTAAAATCTTGTTATTGCTGCACCTCCTGAATGGAAAGTCATATTGACATGGGGGTTTTTACTGAATGAAAAGTCATATTGACATGGGGGTTTTTACTGAATGGAAAGTCATATTGACATGGGGGTTTTTACTGAATGAAAAGTCATATTGACATGGGGGTTTTTACTGAATGGAAAGTCATATTGACATGGGGGTTTTTACTGAATGAAAAGTCATATTGACATGGGGGTTTTTACTGAATGAAAAGTTATATTGACACAAGGTTTTTTACTGAAAGACTTCTTCTGAGGTCTAGTTGGTCCTACATGAAAATGGTGCCGATCTGATGTCGAATCAGAAAATCTTGTTATCACTACTCCTTCTGAATGAAAAGACATTAATAATGATGTTTTCACCAGAAGATATTATGTCTAATTAGTCCTAAATAAAAATGGTGCTGATCTGATGTCTAATATTGCTGCCACAGTGGCCATCTTGAAAATCTTGTTATAACTACTTCTGCATGAATCGTCATATCACAATGGTTTTATCACTAAAAAACTTCTTATAATGTTTTTCTTGATCCTAAATTAAAATAGTGTTGATCTGATGTCCAATATGTGGCTATCTTGAAAATTTTGTTTTTGCTATTCCTCTTAAATGAAAAGTCATTTTGACATGGGGTTTTCATCAGATGAGTTCTTATGGTGTCTAGTTGGTCCTAAATGAAAATGACTAACCCTCAATATGGCCACCATGGTGGGTATCTTGAAAATATTGTTATCTCTACTCCTCCAAAATGGACGGCTATATCACCAGGGTTTTCACCAATAGACTTCTTATGATACCAAGTTGGCCCAAAATGAAAATGGTGCCAGCAGAACATCTAATATGGCTGCCATGATGGACATATTGAAAATCTTGTCACTACTTCCCCTGAATGGATGATGAATATGACATGTGGTTTTCACCAAAAAACTTCTAATGATGTCAACTTTGTCCTAAATGAAAATGGTGCCAATCTGACATCCAGTATGGGCACCACAGCAGCTAATTTGAAAATCTTGTTATTGCTGAAGAATATCAGAGATGGTTCCAACACTGACTAGTTGAATGGAAGAAATGGTCTTATCTTGAATTCTTGGAAATTCTTTTCACCCAGTTGAGAGTCAGTCTCTTCAAGGGACACAAAACAACAAAAATGTACATGTACAAAATTGAATTCATAGTAAACTGACTGGAAATTGGATGTAATTATTGTAAATAATTTCAAACGTATAGAGCTTAAATATTTATCATTTGGCTGAATCAAAGTATTCTTCTGTGAATAATTAATAAAGAAATCTTTGTACTTTGACAAAACATTACAATTGGCTTGTCATTCAGCATGCCTTCATACAATCCTACTAACATGCTTTATATGGATTTTGCCCTTAAACAACTTCCCTTATTCTGTTAATAAGTAAACCTTTTGAAAATGTACCTTCAGATACATTTTTTAGAATTTTTTTTTTAAAAATTTTTTTGTCAGCTTCACATTGTTTAGAAATTACATGTATTATATGTTTTGAAATTACATGCAATACTGCTCACATGAATTCTGTGGATTTACCTTCAGATAAATTACCCTGATTTTCTTTAGAAGTAAACCTTTTTGCAAAATACATTATTTCTGAACTTCACTTGGAATTACCAAAGATTTTACATTTTGCCACGTTTAATTTGACTTCATTGATATTTAAGACCAGTTTTGGGAAGTTTCATTCAGTTCATAAACAGATCCACAACATTGTTATAAGTCTGGTACTACATTTCATCAGGATTAATTTCTGCATGGGAACAACATTTTAAAAGGCAGGTAGTGGGTCTCAGTGTTATTAGTATCTCTCATTGATATGTCTGTTCTTTATTTCCATGATGGCAACAATTACAATTGAGTATTATATATATCTCAAGATATCATTAAGACAAACACTTTGTATTACTTGAATACATTGCCGTGGGACATTTCTATGTGTACTGGCAGTACGATGTAGCATTTTTGTCATGCCCACCTTGTTGTTGAGCTTGACTAGCTGAAATCTTGATATAGTGATCACTTTGGCATCTATGTGTATGTCCCTCCTTATGTCCACACTCTAGATTCAGTGTTTAAGATATTTTTTTTTCCTTTTATTTCAATACCATTTTATCCCACCCTCTCAGGATTTTATCCCACCTTCTCAGGATTTGAAATATAGTTTCAGTATGCACACTTGTATCACTTACATCTTGCATCATCCTGGTTCATGGGTCAGTCCATTTTGTTCACGGTGGTAGCTGGTTAAGCTTGAGATTAACCTTTATTTATTTACTATGTGGTTAGTTTCTCAACCAAAGAGTCATGTTACTTGGTATGTGGATACATCTTGATATGTACTACACACAGTTTTAAACATTTTATCCAACGTATGTCAGTGTGACCAACTTTTTCTAGGTCAGACACACTACCTGATCACATTAACATTACAAGGTATGTCAGTGTGTCAAATACATTACCTGATCGCATTAACATTACAAATACATTACCTGATCATATTAATATTACTAGGTACACCTCTCCCTCGATAACTCGCACACAACGGGGTCCAAAAACAGACCGCACTATAAGCGAGGGCGTGAGTTACAGAGGGACCTCAAAAAAGTTAAGAAGGGACTGCCATCCCGCTGGACATCAAGAAAACCGCATGGGGGGGGGGGGACGGGGCTGTTTAATGGCTGAATACTCGTTTTATAATTGCATTGGGTATAATTGTCAATACATAGCTTTTTTCTAATGTAGTTGTTCGCTTTTTCATATAAATTACCTTTATTTTCAAGATACCCAACCTCTGAAAGATCGTTAACAACATTAGACCAAGTATCGACAACACGTGTACGCGAAAACAGTGTGTATTACGTCACTGCTTTTTGTTGTTCTTGATCAACAAAACAAGATTCCTTTTTTCAAAAACTAGGGACATTTATTTTGTGAAACAACCTTCAACGTCGAAACTCAATTTATTTATTGTTCTATTAATATAATATAGATGCTGTGATTTCATTGCAAGTAATAGCAAAACTTCTTCTCATTTTTGAGGAAATCTCTGAGTGGCAATTTAGAAATTGTATGCTCAATGCAAACTCTGGAACTCGCTTCGCCGTAATGAACTGTATCTGTGAAACGGCTTTTTATTCACCAAATACTCATTTCGCTTGGTTTGTCTTGCTATCTTGATCACTTTTGTGAATGAGTAGGCTAATTTAAGGTAGGTTAATTATATTACTTACATAATAATATTTATAACAGTGTTTGATTGATCAATTGAAATGAGTTGACCTGACACACGGACATGACTGCTAGCGCTTACGCAGGTAGGATTTGCCCGACCTTTTAACTTTTCTTTTATTCCACCCCTTTTATTTGATTTGATATAAAAGACGTAATTAACGTGATAATACAAAGCAGGTGTGCTTTTAATTGAGTGTAACAACACAACAAATACTTCCGCAAGTCTGAGATAAAAAAACGGTCGGCACTTAATTAGGTTCTCACGGAAACGCTTGCGGACATAGCTGGGATGGTTGAATGATATTTTTCACATTTGAATACAAGAGGGCATATTGCATTTATGATGATTACACTGAAACCGAATTAAAAGACAGAACTAAAACACAAATTTTTCATGACAAAACTTATTTAATTGGTATTTATTTTTTTAAGTGATACCACCAGTAGGCATTAGTAACATTATCATTGATCAAAATTTCGTTGAATATTGTTATTTTGCAGTATACTGAGAATGTTGTTTGGAAAGAAAATTGAACAAAATATATGACTTCTTATTAAAAGTTGAAAATTTCATGATGTTGATTCAAATTTCTGTTTACTAATCACTGTTTTCAACGATAAAACGAGCGGTATAGCAAGGTTTCATTGACTAATTTTGATCGCGATTTTTTTTCACATTTAATAAATAGGGGTATTTTCTAGTAAAAAAAAATGGGATCCACGCCTGACCCTGCGTTATAAGCGGGTTCGCAAGTTATCTGGGCACGAGTTATCGAGGGAGCGGTGTATGTCAGTGTGTCAAATACATTACCTGATCACATTAATATTACAAGGTATGTCAGTGTGTCAGATACATTACCTGATCACATTAATATTACAAGGTATGTCAGTGTGTCAAATATATTACCTGATCACATTAATATTACCCTCTGCTAACTCTGAATCTGGCCCTCCCTGAAAGATGAAAAACTGTCTTTCCATCTATATATGATATAGGCAAAAAAAGGGCAAACTCTAAATCTTCTGGACATGAGGTATTAAACATTCATCCAAATTCAGAATAATAAAACAAGTTTCATAGGGGAATGTCAAGATGCCGCCCCCATCCCCTACAAAGATTCCTAAAACAGCATCTACAGTGATGATCACTTCAGATCCAATCGAAGCCATATAAAGTGATTCCACTCAAGCTATATTGGAATCGCATATGATACACATACTACATCAAGCCTTGCAAGTTCTCTTAAACCCCACCATGTACCAACCCTGCACGTTCTACCCTTCAGTTCCCCCCATCTGTTTGGGGGTTGAATTGAGGATGTGAGAAAGTTGGCATCACAGAAGTAACCCCTTCATCAATCTGTGCAAGCTTCTATCTCTGTATGTCACCATCAGGGTGCATACCAGAGAAGAGATGATCAGTGACAGAAATAATTCACAACAACAATGGCAACCTTGTTGTGGCCAGGTGAGTTATAGGCAGGCATATGCCCATAACTTCTGCAGACAGACAGGAAGAGAGAGAAAACAAGGTTTCTCCTCCCACAAGCATCCCACCAACTGTCAGTGACTTCCTGTCTCTCCAGCCAACTGGTGACCCCTGTGGGCACCAGACTCCTTCTTTCCACCAAACTTGGATCAGCCTACTTCTGACAACATATTGGGCCATCCAAGTCATTTTGGAGGGTGTCTGGATCTTGTTTAAACAGCCTCTTCCTCTTTTGTCATCACCCTTCATGATGAAGATCCCAAGTGATCCCACAAAGGCGGACATTTTACAGAAAGAGTGCAAATTTTTGCATGTAAAGTGGTCAGTGGGGGTAGTCTGAAAACCAAACTTGCTGGGTTTCTATTCCAGACTTTTTTCTAGTGATGAAAACTGATTGGAAAATTGAGACCTGTCATGGACTTGAGCAGACTCAGTCAGTTTCTTATTGCCCTGAAGTTCAAGATTGAGACAGCATATTCTGTTGGACTTTCTGTGTGACACCATGAATACATGATCAGTTTTGACCTGTCTGACACATATTTCCATATACCTATTTGGATACTGCAGGGTAGTGTACCAATTCTGCACCCTTCCATTTTGGCCTTAGTCTCAGCCCTTAGGCCTTCACCAGGATGTTCGACTGTGGTATATCCCACTTCAAGACATCCTGCAAATTGATGGTGGTGTTCCTGTATGATAAACTACAAAAACAATGGGTAAGTTCGGTGTTGGTTCACGATATTAACTACCTTCTCTTCCTCATTGACAGTTTAGGGTGGATAGTCATTATGGAGAAGTGCTCAATGGGCCCATTCTCAACATTTTCATCTAGGTATGGAGTCTCTAACTCATATCAGCCTGGTTTGTCTTCCTCCCAAATGCATCAACAGTATTGCTCATGCATCGGAGAAGGCATTCACCAGGTTCATTTCAGCAAAGGAGTTTCTTCAACTCCTCAGCCTGCTCAATGGGTCATTTAGATCACCAGATTATGATCTTGACCAAAATCAAACACTGCCTGCTTCAAAGGCAATATGGGAAGTGACCTGAAGCCTCACAATTGGAAATCACAATCTGTTCAGATGCCAGTTTGCTGGGTTGGGGGGGGGGGGGCACACTTGCTACCAGATTTTGTGATGATCAGAAGTATCCTGGGCAGGTTCAGTATCCTGACAAGCTCATTATCAAAGAGAGACCAACTTCTTCATACAATGTGATATCCATCTGTCCATCTTCCAACAATTGGCCCACCTTTATCTTTCCATTCCTGAACACAGAGGCATGGGCCATCAATGCCTTTTCAATCAGCTGAGAGGGAATATGGGCATTGACCTGCTCTCCTATGGTTCTAATGCCTAAACTAATCCAGAAAATGATGGGCATGGGTTGCAAAATTGTTCCAGTTGCCCCTTTCAAATGGAACAGATCCTGGATCAATGATCAGCGTGATTTGGTGATGGATGAACCCAGGAAAATCATAGTGACCCTCACACTGCTCTTGTCAGGGATGCTCTGCATGAAAAGGAGTTTGGCACTACAATCATGGAGAGAATCACAACAGCTAGATGGTCCTTCACATTGAAGGCATACAAGGGGAAGTGGTCTGTTTTCAACAACCAGTGTCACATTAATGATGTCATACCACTCTCAGCCTCCGTTCCCTAACTGTCTGACTTCTTTCGTTTCTTCTTTTAAGACAAGAAGCTAGCCCCAGTAACAATCAAGAGATACAACTCCATGATCTCAGACATGTTCAGACATCATGGACTAGATGATACTGGTTGCAACAAGCTTCTCTCTGACTTGTTGTCCAATTTTGACATATCCAGGCCATGCTCGTTCACCTTGTTCCCAAAATGGCACCTCTCCTGGGTCTTAATGTAGCTCAACTCATCTAAGTTTGAGCCTCTGTCTTCCATCTTGCTGAAGTAGTTATCATACAAGACTTGCTTCAGCTTGCAGGGTGAGTGAGCTGCATGCACTGTCCATTGATAGCACTTGCTTCAGCCTACAGGGTGAGTGAGCTGCATGCACTGTCCATTGATAGCACTTCTTCAGCCTACAGTGAGTGAGCTGCATGCACTGTCCATTGATAGCACTTGCTTCAGCCTACAGGGTGGGTGAGCTGCATGCACTGTCCATTGATAGCACTTGCTTCAGCCTACAGGGTGAGTGAGCTGTATGCACTGTCCATTGATAGCACTTGCTTCAGCCTACAGGGTGAGTGAGCTGCATGCACTGTCCATTGATAGCACTTGCTTCAGCCTACAGGGTGAGTGAACTGCATGCACTGTCCATTGATAGCACTTGTTTCAGCCTACAGCGTGAGTGAGCTGCATGCACTGTCCATTGATAGCACTTGCTTCAGCCTACAGGGTGAGTGAACTGCATGCACTGTCCATTGATAGCACTTGCTTCAGACTACATTGAGTGAGCTGCATGCACTGTCCATTGATAGCACTTGCTTCAGCCTACAGGGTGAGCGAACTGCATGCACTGTCCATTGATAGCACTTGCTTCAGCCTACAGTGAGTGAGCTGCATGCACTGTCCATTGATAGCACTTGCTTCAGCCTACAGGGTGAGTGAGCTGCATGCACTGTCCATTGATAGCACTTGCTTCAGCCTACAGCGTGAGTGAGCTGCATGCACTGTCCATTGATAGCACTTGCTTCAGCCTACAGGGTGAGTGAACTGCATGCACTGTCCATTGATAGCACTTGCTTCAGCCTACAGGGTGAGCGAACTGCATGCACTGTCCATTGATAGCACTTGCTTCAGCCTACAGGGTGAGTGAACTGCATGCACTGTCCATTGATAGCACTTGCTTCAGCCTACAGTGAGTGAGCTGCATGCACTGTCCATTGATAGCTTTTGCTTCAGCCTACAGGGTGAGTGAGCTGCATGCACTGTCCATTGATAGCACTTGCTTCAGCCTACAGGGTGAGTGAGCTGCATTCACTATCCATTGATAGCACTTGCTTCAGCCTACAGGGTGAGTGAGCTGCATGCACTGTCCATTGATCTGAACTACACGCAATTCTGTTCTGTTGGCTCAGTCATACTAATTACAGTAACCTGGTTTCATTTCTAAAAACAAGTTACTGTCAATAGGCAACCAACAAAAAGCTATCGTCTATCACTCCTCGATCAGTCCGTTGAGAAAAACAAAGCTGCAGGACCAGGTATGCAAACTCGCGAATGATATCGGAGGTGCACAGAGAACTTCCATAATGGCCATCAGAGGCTCCTCCTGCTGGTTAAGGCAGGAAAGCAAGACATAACCCCACAAGTGCTGGCCACTTGACTAAAAAGGTCATTGATGGCCACACAAAGGAGAGAGCTGAATTTTGTCAGGCTACTAGTAGCTGCCCAGAGAGTTACCATTCCCCTTTCATGACAGCACAACCTCAGCCCTGGACATGACCTTGCAACTTTCGATGGATTTGCCCTGGAAACTTTTGCATGTAGGGTTGCCCTCATGTGTATAAACATATAATCTTCGGTCATGCTAACCTCTCTTTAGGAGAAGTTCATCCTTTCAGTAGAGCAGTCATCGTGCTCCTACGTGATAATGTAGGTATAGACTGAATACTCAAGCATTTCCTCCTTGTCTTACCTGTTCTCCTAATGTTATTGTGATTGGACAAAAGTATTTGATGGAGAAAGGAAATTTTTTGTAAATTATGTGTCTCTGAAAATACTTCCCTGATCACTTTACTATAAATCCCGCCCTCCCTTCCCTGCAAATGTGAGCATCCTGTTATAGGTTTCAGTCAAGCTTAAACTGGTTACATCCAGGATATGGGTGGCCATTTAACAAGAATAAGGGGAGTTAATTTGTAAGAGTTACTTCCCTTATATATAGACGGAAAGACATTTTTTCGTCTTTCAGGGAGGGCTTGATGTGGAGGTAGCAGTGAGTAATTTCCTAATTTTAATGTGATTGGATAAGTATTTTCAAAGAAACATAATTTAGTTAAAAAAAATTCTTTACACTTTCCTGACTTTGGTTAAATTTTTTATTTGCCTCAGTTTCTTATGTACAGTTGGTTAGGGAGTCATGCAGCTTAGTTGGTGGATATATCTTGTTGGATAAAACACCAAATTGCCAAAAGTAGGTCAGTTTGACCTTAATTTGATGCTTCAGTGACTTTGTTCAAGTTTTGTATTTTGGGTAGTTTCATGAGTACTGTTGGTGATAGTAATAGAAATTGATATGGTGATGTGTCACAGTGGATGCAACAACTTTCCACAAAAAAAGTAGGTCACTATGACATTTTTCATACTTCTTTCACTTATAGTAATTTTAAATCAACTATTGGTCACAGTGACATGCAACTTAATGCGTACATGTACTTGGGTGAGTTCAACACCATTTTGCCAAAAGTAGGTCACTTTGACCTATTGTCGAACCTGCCTTAGTGGATAGCACTCACTTTTGCACCTGGTTGCATGTCTGTACTTCCATCTGTAAGTCCATTCTTAGTTTAAGTTTTTTACTTTCCCTTTATTTCAGTGCCATCTGATTCCACCCTCTTCCAATTTGGAATTAGGCAGCTTCTTATTATGGCGTACAAAGTTGCTAATCAGAATTAACATTGTATGATAAATGATCAAACATATAGCAGGATATTTCTTGAGTGTTTGAATGTGTAATGTTTAGTATTAATATCTGCACAAACTCTCCACATTTTTATAATCAGTATTTGATATATATGCCATGTACAATGTTTTCCAGCCAAGCTGAGGCAGACAGACTTTACAACATTACAAGCTCCATCAACATGACGCATAGTGATCCCAAATTTTATGAAGGGAAAGTACAAGGCAATCTTCTTGACTCTGGAACATCTCATATTTCAGTCATCGACTCACAAGAACTTATGGTGTCTGTGACAACGTAAGAATTTTGATCTGTATTATGACTATAATAGAAACCTGAATGTGTCTTAATTTATTGACTTGGAGGGTTTCAAAGCCTATGGATGCTGCCCATTCATCATGCTAAAAATATTTAATGTTTCTAATAATAGTCACTCAAGTTTTAACATTCAGAGGAACGAATTTGACCTCAATGTGGTTACCTTCCCTGATAGTTTCATAGGAAGTGTGCATAGAGAGAAACTGCAGAGATGACAGTTCCTGTGTGCAACTCGTCTGGACAACTAAATATCATTGTTTGGATAGAAATTATTTTTTGGATGTTTTATAAAGTATTTATAAGTATTTATTTAGATGAAGAAAAATAAATTTTTAGAACATTTACATTGTAGATTATTTAGAGTAGTATGGTTTATTTTTTATAATATGAAAGAAATATTAAAAAGGTAATTTTACCAAATTTGCATCTCATTTGTGTGCCATTTGCATTCCATTTGCATCTCATTTGTGTGCCATTTGCATTCCATTTGCATCTCATTTGTGTGCCATTTCCATTCCATTTGCATCTCATTTGTGTTCCATTTGCATTCCATTTGCATCTCATTTGTGTTCCATTTGCATTCCATTCATGTTTGCATTTAGCTACCATCATTTTTCATATATGGTCTCAGAAACACATTCTGATTTTGCATTTATTACTTCCTATATCATTTCCATGTGTTTTTTTTGACATTTTCAATGCATTTACCAAAGTCAGGATTTCCATTTTCAAAAGTATTAAATAGAGAAAACAATTATTTTTGTATCTTTTTATAATTAAAAGTTTACACTAATGGAAAATGCATAAAACTCTACAGACAGCATTGAAAATTTGGGAAAAATAAACATATATCATCAATAAATATAAAATATCAGCAATAAAATAAACATATATCAACTATAAATTAATATATCAGCAATAAAATAAACATATATCAACAATAAATATAAAATATCAGCAATAATATAAACATATATCATCAATAAATATAAAATATCAGCAATAAAATAAACATATATCAACAATAAATATAAAATATCAGCAATAATATAATATAAACATATATCAACTATAAATTAATTAATCAGCAATAGCGGTTAAAATTTCATTGTAGAGTATTTGTCAGCAAATTTTTTTTTTCTTCATTCAAATAAAACATGTACAGATATGACTACTGGTGATGATATCCTCACATCATTGGTGGTTATTAGAACAATTTCATGAATTGTAAGTGATCAAAATCTGTCAGTGTAAAGAACTTGATCACAGATTATCAACAAAAGAGTATTTAACAATGGAAATTTAGCTGCGGTCTTAAATACAGGTACTTTTAATTTCAAATCCATTCATGTAATGCATGAATTTTTCATTTGTTGTACATTATTCAGCATTCTGCTTTTTGTATTTGTGTTCTCCATTTCCTTTCATATTTTAATTCTGCCTTGTGTTTATATTCACTCGGCATTCCACTTATAATCTGTTTTCATGTTTATCGTAAAATTACCTTTTTCATGTTTATGGTAAAATTACCCATTTCAGGGTAAGAAATATTATTGTAACTCAGTGATTTGCAAAATAAATCACAGTTTTGTTGTCACTTCAGTTTAAGGATATGCCTCAGACATAAATGGCATTTATAACAAAGACACTTTACATTTGGTATTTAAATTAGGGGTTTGTAGCAGCCATGAAATCATTGAAAATTTGAGACCCCGCAAAATTCACTGATTATTATTATAGATATGTCTAAATTCTGTTTTAATTGCACGACTATAAACACATGTTTTAATTGCACGACTATAAACACATGGTTTAATTGCACGACTGTAAACACATGGTTTAAATGCAGGACCATAAACACATAGTTTAATTGCAGGACTATAAACACATGGTTTAATTGCAGGACTATAAACTGATGGTTTAATTGCATGACTATAAACATGTGGTTTATTTGCAGGACTATAAACACATGGTTTGGCTCTCAGATACTTACAGATGATGGAGTTTTACTGAACAATCAGATGGCTGACTTTTCATTCCCTGAATCTGGACAAATATCACTTGTGAGTATAATGATAAGGTTTGAATTAAGATTATGGTAGAAAAGTGATTGTCATATATGAAACCATAGAAACTCAAAGTGATTGTCATATATGAAACCATAGAAACTCATAGTGATTGTCATATATGAAACCATCGAAACTCCTAGTGATTGTCATATATGAAACCATAGAAACTCCTAGTGATTGTCATATATGAAACCATAGAAACTCCTAGTGATTGTCATATATGAAACCATAGAAACTCCTAGTGATTGTCATATATGAAACCATAGAAACTCATAGTGATTGTCATATATGAAACCATAGAAACTCCTAGTGATTGTCATATATGAAACCATAGAAACTCCTAGTGATTGTCATATATGAAACCATAGAAACTCATAGTGATTGTCATATATGAAACCATAAAAACTCATAGTGATTGTCATATATGAAACCATAAAAACTCATAGTGATTGTCATATATGAAACCATAGAAACTCAGAGTGCTCCAGCCTAAAGTTTTTGTTCAAGTTTTCAGTTGTTATAATCTTTTGATTTTGCATGTAATTAAATGGTTTGCTCAGGGACAGAGGAAGTAATTCCAGTGTTGTGTATTGAAGTGTTTTTATGTTTAAATTATTGAAGTTTTACTTTATTTGACATATGGGCAGTACTTATAAAAATATGAAATCAAATAAGAAAAGAAGAATAGTTTCAATTGCAGAATATCAGTTCCGGTGAGTTCACTCATTACATGGTTTGTATATGGTACCCATTCAAATAAATTAAAATTAAAGTCTTCAAATCATAATTATGCAGCTAATTTACATGTAAGTACTGTTGCTTTCTTCCAGAATGATGTAAAGGGAGGCAAGAGACCCTTGTCTAACATGGCCCCAGCTGTTCTGTATGACTCAGACAACACATGTGGTCTGCGGCTTGTGGTTGGTGGTGCAAATGGATCACAAATATTGACAGGTATTTATGAGAAATATTCAGTTTAAAGGTTTGATTTTATGCATATTATCTTGTCAGTTCATGTCATTTTTGCCACATCATAGAAAGCAAGACACAGCTATCACACTCATGCATCCATCATCTGCATTGCTTCAGCTATTACTTAGGTCCAATACACTCTTCTGCATGTCTTAAATGGCAACTAATGGAGGCAGGAGCTGCAGTGGTTTAGTGGTTATTGTGTCAGACTTGCCATTGAACAGGTGTAAGTTTGACTCCATGGATCAGATCAGCCTAGGTCGACTACCATGGTGTGTCCTTGGGCAAGGCACTTTACTCCAATTGCCTCAGCATCTCAGTACTACATAACCTATCTGTGTTGCTGTGCTAAAGCACCAGATCAAATCAATCTAATTTATAAAGGCAAAAGATGAAGGTAAATTATATTGCACATTCATCTCAACTTTAGTTCCTTGCTCACAAATTGTTATACTTTAGTTATATTACTTGAAGGAGCATATAGTATTATGTATGCCCATACATCCCATAGGTCATGTGTTTTTTCTTCATTTAATACAAAATCATCTTATTGTGCCTTCCCCATATTTTTACTGCATAGGGTTACAGAAACCATGTTCATTTATCTTGTATGTTCATCCATCCTGCACTACCATACATCCTGTATATCTGTATGTGACAAATTTGAAGGACAACATAGATTGAATCCATATTTGATATCTGGCTATTGTTAACAAGTTCAGGGTCAATTTTCATGTTTTTCTTCCAAGTTTTGACCTACTTATAGCCCTTGTTTGACTGTCTTTTAGCCCATAATTGACTGCCTTATAGCCCTTGTTTGACTGCCTTATAGCCCTTGTTTGACTGCCTTATAGCCCTTGTTTGACTGCCTTATAGCCCTTGTTTGACTGACTTATAGCCCTTGTTTGACTGCATTATAACCCTTGTTTGACTGCCTTATAGCCCTTGTTTGACTGACTTATAGCCCTTGTTTGACTAGCCCTTGTTTGACTGACTTATAGCCCTTGTTTGACTGACTTTTAGCCCTTGTTTGACTGACTTTTAGCCCTTGTTTGACTGCCTTATAGCCCTTGTTTGACTGCCTTATAGCCCTTGAGTGACAGACTGTTACCCTTGTCCGACTGACTTATAGCCATTGCTTGACTTAGAAGTTGGCCAATGCATGATGAAATCCATTTCTGTTCTATAACTTTTGAATGACTTCATTAAAGTAATTAAAACTTGGTATGATGCTGTATCTTTTTAACATGTAAATTAAGTTCAGTGTTCAACTTTTGTTCACCTTCCTTTTCACAAAAAGCAGGGGACATAACATTCACATTTATATCTTTCCATCCATCTGTCTATCCATCCATCACACTTTCATTTCTGTAACCTTCAAGCCATTTGTGAATGAAACTTAATATACTTATACCTCATTATTAGAAGGTGTGTCTTATACCACACTGGAGGGGAAGGGTTCCTGTCTTATACCACACTGGAGGGGAAGGGTTCCTGTCTTATACCACACTGTAGGGGAAGGGTTCCTGTCTTATACCACACTGTAGGGGAAGGGTTCCTGTCTTATACCACACTGTAGGGGAAGGGTTCCTGTCTTATACCACACTGTAGGGGAAGGGTTCCTGTCTTATACCACACTGTAGGGGAAGGGTTCCTGTCTTATACCACACTGTAGGGGAAGGGTTCCTGTCTTATACCAGACTGTAGGGGAAGGGTTCCTGTCTTATACCAGACTGTAGGGGAAGGGTTCCTGTCTTATACCAGACTGTAGGGGAAGGGTTCCTGTCTTATACCAGACTGTAGGGGAAGGGTTCCTGTCTTATACCAGACTGTAGGGGAAGGGTTCCTGTCTTATACCACACTGTAGGGGAAGGGTTCCTGTCTTATACCACACTGTAGGGGAAGGGTTCCTGTCTTATACCACACTGTAGGGGAAGGGTTCCTGTCTTATACCACACTGTAGGGGAAGGGTTCCTGTCTTATACCAGACTGTAGGGGAAGGGTTCCTGTCTTATACCAGACTGTAGGGGAAGGGTTCCTGTCTTATACCAGACTGTAGGGAAAGGGTTCCTGTCTTATACCAGACTGTAGAGGAAGGGTTCCTGTCTTATACCACACTGTAGGGGAAGGGTTCCTGTCTTATACCACACTGTAGGGGAAGGGTTCCTGTCTTATACCACACTGTAGGGGAAGGGTTCCTTTCTTATACCACACTGTAGGGGAAGGGTACCACACTGTAGGGGAAGGGTTCCTGTCTTATACCAGGGGAAGGGTTCCTGTCTTATACCAGACTGTAGGGGAAGGGTTCCTGTCTTATACCACACTGTAGGGGAAGGGTTCCTGTCTTATACCACACTGTAGGGGAAGGGTTCCTGTCTTATACCACACTATAGGGGAAGGGTTCCTGTCTTATACCACACTGTAGGGGAAGGGTTCCTGTCTTATACCACACTGTAGGGGAAGGGTTCCTGTCTTATACCAGACTGTAGGGGAAGGGTTCCTGTCTTATACCACACTGTAGGGGAAGGGTTCCTGTCTTATACCACACTGTAGGGGAAGGGTTCCTGTCTTATACCAGACTGTAGGGGAAGGGTTCCTGTCTTATACCACACTGTAGGGGAAGGGTTCCTGTCTTATACCAGACTGTAGGGGAAGGGTTCCTGTCTTATACCACACTGTAGGGGAAGGGTTCCTGCCTTATACCACACTGTAGGGGAAGGGTTCCTGTCTTATACCACACTGTAGGGGAAGGGTTCCTGTCTTATACCAGACTGTAGGGGAAGGGTTCCTGTCTTATACCACACTGTAGGGGAAGGGTTCCTGTCTTATACCACACTGTAGGGGAAGGGTTCCTGTCTTATACCACACTGTAGGGGAAGGGTTCCTTTCTTATACCACACTGTAGGGGAAGGGTACCACACTGTAGGCGAAGGGTTCCTGTCTTATACCAGGGGAAGGGTTCCTGTCTTATACCATACTGGAGGGGAAGGGTTCCTGTCTTATACCACACTGTAGGGGAAGGGTTCCTGTCTTATACCACACTGTAGGGGAAGGGTTCCTGTCTTATACCACACTGGAGGGGAAGGGTTCCTGTCTTATACCATACTGTAGGGGAAGGGTTCCTGTCTTATACCATACTGGAGGGGAAGGGTTCCTGCCTTCAAGGTCAAGGTCATGGCTTAGTATTTTCAGTTTTTCATTACATTTTCCATTCTGCTATTTGATTTTAAAGCTGTTTGAGATTAAGGAATGAAACATGGCATACATAATCACTAGTAGGTGTGTTGCATACCACATAGGTAGTTCAGTCTTCAAGATCAAGGTCACAGCTCAGTATTTTACATTTTCCATCACATTTTCCCTTCCACTCTGTGACTATAGAACCATTTGGGATTAAGGAAGGAAACTTAATACACATCATCTTTAGAAGGTTTGTTGAATACCACATTGGGGAGCTAATACCCAATGTCAAGGTCACAGCTCATTATTTTCAGTTGTCCACCACACTTTCCCTTTTGCTCTATAACTTCAGAGCCATTTGAGATTAAGGGATCACTAGAAGGCTTGTTGCATGTCACAATCGGTTTCCTGTCTTCAGGACCAAGGTCACAGCTCAGTATTTGAATTTTCCATCACAGTTTCCTTTCCATTCTGTAACTTTGGAACTATTCAAGATTAAGGAATGCAACTTCACATACTTATCCATCATCATTAGAAGTTATGTCAAATACCACTTGATAGATTCTGTCTTGAGGGTCAAGGTCATGGAAAAATATTTTAAGTCTTCCATTTTACTTTCCCTTTCATTCAATAACTTTAGAGCATTGTGAGATTCCGTATTGAAACTTGGTATACTCAAATATCATCATTAGCAGATTTGTTGTGAACCACATGTAGGTTCCTGTTTTCAAGGTCAAGGTCAAGACTCAGTATCTTAAGTTCACCATAACACTTTCCTTTCCACTGTATAATTGTAAAGCTGTTTGAGATTAAGGGTGCATTTTGGTATGTCATCATTAGCAGGTATGTCACATACAACACTTTAGGGTCCATTTTATGGTATAAATATATTACAATTTTTAGTACTTTCTTTTCCAGCCTTTAATCTTAGGGCCATTTGAGATAATGGAATGCAATTTGGCATAATTATATATTATCACTAGAAGATATGTTGAATACCACATTCAGGATATTATCTTCATGGTCAAAGTCAATATTTTATGTTTCAGTCACATTTTTCCTTTTGTTTTCTGTACATAGATGAAACTTAGTATTCTTATATATTGTTACTAGAACATGTGTTGCATCCCAATTTGGGATCCTATCCTGAAGGTCAAGGTCACAGCTCAGTATTTAAGGTTTCTTTTGTTTCTGCTTTATATCATAATAGCTGTTCAAGTTACAGGGATGAACCATGGTACAGTTATGCTTCTCATTTTGATGGCATCTCATGTATCACATTCAAGGTTTTATCTTTAAGGTCAAGGTCAGTGATCAGTTAGGAGCTTCATTTACCCCATTTTGGCACTTTTACTCTAGTGCCCCTTGTATTAAGACTATGAAACTTAGTTACTTTCCATGTCTGTCTGGTAACATAGCAGGTGTCTTAAAAATAACAGTAAGATTTCATTACTGTAAACTTTAGTAACCTCACCATGGTAGATGTGAGACAAAACTTCACTGAATTTGCTAGATCCTTAAAATTTTACAGTTATGGTCCATGTTTGACCTGAAGATTTTATGCATTTGGAACCAAGATTTCTGTAACTCTATCCATATTGGCAGGGGCATCCATGTCTTCTGGACACATTTCTATTTCCAATGAAAGATTTCACAAAATTATGATCTGTTTGTTTTACCTTGTATCTTGAATCAACCTTGTAAGTACCTTACAGATTTTAGTAGTCATATGGTAACCTACTTGAAAATTTAAGTGGCCATTTAAAATCTTAAGTCCCCAAGCCCCATTTATTTGGTTGCCTTAAACATTGAGAGCAGAAACCAGATGAGTGGGGTAATTTGTGGTACAAGATGATGAGTGGGGTAATTTTTATTACAAGATGAGTGGGGGAATTTGTGGTACAAGATGAGTGGGGGAATTAGTGGTACAAGATGATGAGTGGGGGAATTTGTGGTACAAGATGATGAGTGGGGGAATTTGTGGTACAAGATGATGAGTGGGGAATTTTTGGTACAATATGACAAAAAGTGAAGGTTTAAGTTAAGTCAAAATAAAGACAAATTTTTTAAAAAAATCATAAGATTATTTTTAATAGTATACTGAGATATGTCTGACAGAACTGTCAACAGTCATCATTTGCTTCAATCTGAAGCCAGCCATTAAAATTCACTATTTGGAATTAACTAAACCATCTCTCAACATGTTGCCTGGCCTCAAATTCACTGATAAATGGCCTTAACCTTGATTTCTTCTGATGATTTGTTTATAATAAAAACCTTAGCCAAATCTGCACTTACGGTAATTTGACTGACAGTAATTTTAACTCTCAGTGTCCTCATTTTTCCTGTTCCATACCATTAATTGAGGTTGATTGAACAGGTCATGTAATGGACTGGTCACTCATAGACCATAAGCTAGATCAGTAACATATAAAGATGGCAACTTAATGTAGGAACCAGCAGTCTCAAGTTTTATGCTGTGAATTAAATTGCATCTGCCAAATGCCATTTAGTATAAAACATGGTACATGCTTGTACAAATAAAGTGTTGATGTCATTTTCTAGTTGTCACATTACTGTTTTGAAGGTTGCCAGAGTGTGACCAGGAGACAATTTTACTCGCAATGTTTTAGTTGCAAATGTGACCACTTTAGTTACAACTAATCTTGGCTGGAGAATATTTATCCTTTGTACACATTTCTGGTCTTTAAAAGTTTCCATGTGATACTTTTCAATAATAATAAATTATGTTTGGGTCAAGAGACACCATGCATATATTTGGGTCAAGAGACACCAAGCATATGTTTGGGTCAAGAGACACCATGCATATGTTTTATTACTGCTTATTTGATTTTCCATAGATACCCTAGAAATTCTCTTGTATCATAAACTTTTGCATCATGTATACATGTATACTAGTCACCTCACAAAAATATATATGCAACAGACACATTATGAAGAAAAACAGAAACTTTCTTCTCAGATAATATACTGTATAATGGTTCATTTCTTCTTTAAATGCATTACTGGTTCATAGCATTTTAGTAGTAAATCCACTGTCTTGTGAATCCAGGTTTGTGAACCTAGAAAAGACATACACCATGTCTTTTGGCTTCTTTCAACAACAAAATGTTAAAAGGTCATCTGCTTGTCAATATGGAAATCAGACTAGATTGGTCTCCCCTTGGATTAAGGTGTTTGTGCCAAATTCTGTCATTTGTCAGTTACTACTTCCACTTGTGCCTTGTCAGCTCGCTCCTTAGGAGACCTCACAAATACTGATCTGATCTGAGCTTTTTTGTTACCTTAGTGATTCCTTCGAGTGTTCTCACCTCATAGAAGTATATTATATCTATTTTTATTTCTGCATGTAATTCTCAATGTATCTTCATTTTCAGTGAATATTTTGCACATTACCATTAATATTGCCACTGACACCACCTCTGTTGTCAATCTTCTGATGTCTGAATCTTTGCAGGAAGAAAGCACTTCCATCCAGAAGAATTATGCCGATCTTTGCCATCATGGGCTTCTCACACAGTTACAGCCAACTTTCACCCCTACTGGCACATCGAGAACATATCATCATGGTGCAACATATTGGGTCAATACTGAAATGGTATAGCCCAATAGACCAGTCATTGACATTTCATCATCACAAACAGACCCATGGTACTGGCTATGGTCATCTTTCCCAGGATGGCCAATGCCAGACATTGGCATCAGATGCCAGCCAGCCACAGACCAATGTGCTGAAGCTCCGATATAGTCTCAACCTGTGCCTTTGATGACCAGAACTCTTTATGGTGATCTAATTTCCCTTATATATTTAGTCCACAGTACAACAACCAGAGCATTCCCTCATGGTACAAACTATTGGGCCCGTACTGACATGGTACAGGGGTTTACCCGAATCAGGCCTGGACAGTCCATCACCTTGTACAGACTCCAATACTGGCTATGGTGATCATTCCCTTGATAGCCAGTATCAGGCTTAGGTACCACAGTCAGTCAGCTCTGGGGCATGAGCCCAGCTCCAGCACAGCTGTGACTTATGTCATCTTCCACGAGGACTGGTTATGGTGATCTATCTTCACAGTATACCCATTCCCAGTCCCAAAACACAGCATGTGGCACACAGTCTTACTAGGTTCAGCTTCAGGTCTGTCACACACACCCAGCATAACCAGCACCAGATTTGGTGGAATATTCTCCCACACTATCCAATACAAGACCCATGGAAGCATCATAGACCAGCACAGGACATGACTATCAATGGTCTAGTCTATGTCATGGCACGATACTGGCTATGATGACACCATATTCTCACCTCGGACCATTGGTGATATTCATGTGAACACCTGGCTGGAGATAACCATGTACCGGCATGGATGGACTCCTCGGTTTGTTTACCATCACCAACACTCTGCTTTACTAGCATAGGTGTTACTACCTTGGCAGGAGTTTTCCTTGCCACCATTCTTATGAGTTAAAGATAACACACTCACAAGTACCATCTTTCTTCTCCAATCAGACATTGTCCAGGGAAGACCCATCCTTTGTTGCAGTGATTGTAGCAGTCTTCCAGCCTATACCTCTTCCTGCTCCATCAGTAGCCTCTTATGGAATCCCTGCATTTCTCAGTCTCTTTACAAAAATAAAAACCAGTCTTGTTCATAACAGTTTCTACAGTTTGGTCAAGTTCCTGACATATTGCACTGCTTCAAAAAGGCAGATATCGAGACCAGTCTGCTGGTATGGTCAGCTGCAGCTTTATAATATCTTCACCAGGGCCACATTTTTCTAGAGATGACAAAGTATGCTCACTAAGTCCATTGTCTTTACTGGACCTAACGATGTCAAGAGAAGACTCTGCCTTTGAAGCATCGATTGAAGAAGTCTTTTGCTTGTTACCACTGGATTTGTGTCTTGCCTGGATTTGTGTCCGCTTCCTCCATCAACAGCCTGGTCCAGAGTTCCAGCATTTGTTGACTTGCTAATCAAGGGAGATGAACCAGTGTTCAAACTCCTACGACTTCCACTGGATTTGTGGGATGAAATAATTTCCCTTGTCCAAACGCTTTGTCTCGGCATATGGATTCTATGCTCCAGTCGGGTTCTCAGTCTAGAAGTTGCCTCACATACCTTAGGGAACTGGAGATGGTCTCTCAAGGGTAAGGGGATGTAACTCCTCCACCTCTTACCTTATCTCCTAGTGTATTATAATCAGGTAAGGTATTTGAAAAAGAAACCAACTTTTCTAGTAAATTATGTTTCTTCAGTAATAACTTACCCAATCATAATATTCTCCCAGCCTCCCCACACTTACAAGAGCTATAGTAGTAAATGAGGTATACATGGGATTTGGTACCAATCCCTACTATATCAAGGGGAGATCACTCTGTCTGACTGTCACATACACCTCTCCCTCGCTAATTTGCTCACAACAGAGGCCCTAAACACGGACCGCAGTATAAGTGAAGGCGAGGTTTACCTAGGAACCTATGAAAATTTCAGGCCGTTAAATGGTTTAATTCTCGTTGTTGGGAATAATTGTCAATAATAAGCTTTTTCTACTGAAGTTGTTCACTTTTCTGTATGAATTACCTTTATTTTCAAGATTGCCAACCTTTGAAAGATCATCAAAAACATTACTCCAAGAGGTTTTGAGACACATCACGTGTACCTCCGAAAACTTTGTGTATTACGTCACTGCTTTTGCATGTGAATGTGGATATATTTGAGTGTTATAGTTGATTAACAACAAAACAAGATTTCCTTTTTTCAAAAACTAGTGACATTTAATTCACAAAACAACAACCGTCAACATTGAAACTTGATTTTTTTTCAAAATCTTGTTCTGGTAATAAAATATAGATGCTGCAAATTCATTGAAATTAATAATTTAAATTTCTGCTCAACCTCGAGCAAGCCTCTGAGTATAAATTCTGGAATTTTAAGTTGACTACAAACTTTGGAACTTGCAAAATGACCCAGATCTGTGAAACAAAACTTGTCATGCACTAGGTACTCATTTCGCTTGTTTCTTTTGCTATTGTTGATCACGTTTGTAAATTAGTAGGATAAACCACTGATTAATGTTAGATACTTTGATTATGCTGTCTACATGATGATATTTATAACAGTGTTCAACTGGTCAGGTGCAATGAGTTGACCTGACACACTATCATGACCACTAGCTTTTACGTGGATAGGATTTGCATGCCTTTAGTAAAAAAAAATGTATTATTCCACTCCCTTTATTTGATTTTATACAAAAGATGTAATTAACGTGATAATACAATGGACTACTTTTAATTGAATGTAGCAATACAACAAACACTTCTGCAAATCGGAGATCAAAACACAGTCGGCACTTAATTAGATTCTCTGAAACGCTTGCAGACATAGCTGTGATGGTAGATTGACACATTTCACATTTGAATGCAAAAGGAGAATTACACTGAAACTGAATTAAAAGATAGAACTAAAACACGAGTTTCACTTAACAAACTTATTTAATAAGCATTTATTTCTTAAAGTGCTGCCACCAATAGGCATTACTGACATTTCCATGGATCAAAATATCATTGAATATTGTTATTTACAGTGTACTGAGAATTTTTTTGTATAGAAAACTTCACAAAATATATGACTTCTTATTAAAAGTTGTGAATTTCATGATGTTGCATCAAATTTCTGGGCATTAACAGCCATTTTCAGTGATAAAATGAGCAATATATCAAAGTTTCATTTGCTAGTTTTGGTTGCGATTTTATTCATGTTCAACAAATAGGGGCCAATTCTTTTGGTATTTACTAGAAAAAACTAGTTATCCAGGCACAAGTTATCGAGGGAGAGATGTATGTGGCCAGACAACATTAGCTCCGATGACTCAATTCAACCTGGTGGGACTGATAGCAGCAGCAGGCTACCTTCTTCATAATGCCATATGCTACTTCCCCTTGATTTGTGGGAGCTAAACATTTTTCTCTAAATCATGTCCATGCATTGACTTTGCTAACCCTGCCAATATCTGACACAATACTTGAAGCTGCTTCACATCTGTTAGGAGACTGGAATCTAGGCCAGTGCCTGGATAAGGGGATGTAACTCCCTCTGCCTCATATCTATTCTCCTAACAAATTATGATTGCATACAATATTTGAAGAAAAAAACAAATTTTTGAAGTAAAATATGTTTCTGTGATAAAACTTACCCAATCATAATACAGGCACAATCTCCATAGCCCTCCCCATAGTTGCATCTTTTGAAGAGCATGCACATCTGTTCCAGTAATAACTAACAATTGATGGGATTTGTCACCAGTCCCATTATCCAAGGTGAGAACACTCTCATCTGACTTCTGTCTTGGCAAACAAATGACCATTGAGCATTTTTGTTGCTAAAGCAAGCCAAAAGATGTGATGAATATCTGTCTTTCATGTATTACTGAAGAAACATATTTTACTTAAAAAACTGGGTTCTAGTGGGAGTCAAGTTTTCTGGATTTTTGTTTTTATTTGGTCATGTTCAACATGTGATTCACAAAGAACACCTTATTTGGACATGTTTTCACTTTGTTACTTTCTAGATTTGTAATTTTTCAGTGCAAACTTTATTAGCACTTTTGTATTTAAAACTTTGATCACAAAATTATGCAAGAAATGCTTGACAAAGGCAAACAGAAGTTGGTAGATTTGTTTATATTCATATGTAGATAAACTAAATAGATTTTGAACCCAATTTATAAATTGTTTTATTTTTTAATTTTTTTTGGACTTTGATGTTTTTTTTCTGCAGTGTACATATTACAAACACAAATCATGTTCAGAGATGAATCTTGTATAATTCCAGGTGTTGCCCAGGTCATTATGAATAACATCACTTTTGGGATGAAGTTTGATGATGCCGTGCTCTATCCAAGAATACATACGAATCTGTATCCAAATGCAACAGTGGTAGAATGTGAAAGTAAGTAAACCATGCGAATCACACCTGTGATTTATCTTGACCTACCCAAAACCCGGACATCCAGAGCCTTTTCTGTCACATCAGATAAAAATAATACCAAAAGTACCCCATGTAAGCTACTTCAGTCACTTGGTTGAGATAATAGCATGGCATCATTATTGCATAAGACTAAATGATGTGTTGTCATTCCTAGCAATATAAACAATGCATGTTTGCTGACACTGTTTGGCTAGTTTCTCTAAATTTCCTGAAAAGCTGAAATAACACCTCCTTGCTTTTTGTTTTCAGATATTATATCCTGAAATCAACAAGGATAGTCTTCAGTATTGGTTTTTGATATAAATGGAAACTCCAGCTTCATAATGGGTGTAATGCAGAGGTCCCACTCAATATAGTTTGCTCCTTAGGGCATTGAAGAGAAAAACCTGTCTGATGAAAGAAAAGTTAGGAGAAGTTGGGTAATAAGGGGCCATGGCATTCCTAAATGAACAGATGGAATGCTTGAAAACAACTTCTTCAAGGACTGATCAATCAATACCAGCAACATCCCATGTAAAGATATAAAGTTGGTTTACAAGGGTCATAACTTTGTCCAAAAATGGAATAGATGAGATAAAACCCATACATGACACATTTAGGTCTTTGAAACAGTGTTCAAGTCAAATTGTATCCGAATATGTTCTGTGGCTATTGAGTTATGTTGATTACCAGCAACACCCCATGTAAAGATATGATTGACAAGTGCCATAACTCTGTCCACAATGGTGTTGATGAGACAAAGTCAATGAATGAAACATTTAGGTATGCAAGACCTTGTTTTTACCAAATTCCATTAAAATACAGTGAATGGTCCTTGAGCTATGCTGATTAAAGCAACATTCCATGTGAACGAGTCTATGAAGTTGATTGACAAGGGCCATAACTCTGTCAGAAATTGTGTAGATGAGACAAAATGCATGAAAGGGAGATCTAGGTTTTGAAATAATGTTAATTCCAAATTTCATCAGAATATGTTAAAATGTTCTTGAGCTATGCTGATTACTAGCAACATCTTATGCAAAAATATAAAGTTGATTGACAAGAACAATAACTCTGTACAAAAAATTGAGTAGATGAGACTGTACCCATAAATGGCACATATAAGTTTACGGAACAATGTTCATACCAAATTTCAGCAGAACTTGTTGCACGGTTCTTGAGGGATGCTGCCTACAAGCAACATCTTGTGAAGATATGAAGTTAACTGCCAAGGGTTATAACTTGATCCAAAATGGAATTGATGAGACAAAACCCATGAAAGGCAAATCTAGGTCATTTGAAGATAATTATGAAGGGTCATAATACTATCCAAAATAGAGTTGATGAGATAAATCTCATAAAAAGAACATCTACCATGTATACTAGCTTTTTAGTCAACATAGACCCTGATCGGCCATCAGATAATGTACCGGCAGAGCAGGATCTGTGTTGTTTGTTCTACTGGTTATTCATAAGAAACTGCATAGATCCAGATTTGCTGGAACACTATGTGATGGCAGATCTGGATCTATGAATTTTGCAGTTAGATCCAACTTCTAAGCAAGTATATATGATATTTTTGTGAGACAATGTACACACCAAATTTCGGAGCTATGCTGATTACAAGGCTCTGCTCTTGTGGAGACTTAAAATATATGGAAAAAGGGCAATAACTCCATCACAATTGGACCTGAAAATACAATTTGACTTGGTGCATCTACATATAATAGACAATCACCTACCAAATTACATCCAATTTTGTGTAAGGGTTACAGAACTTTGGTGGTTGCAAGAACTGTGAATAGATGGACAGACAGACTGATGGATTGACAGACAAATGGACAGACAGAAAGGTGATTACTAAGGGCTCTCACATCTTGATGAGGGGCCCTAAATATATGCTGCCTTTGTAATCCTTGATAAATCTGTTAAATACCAAAAATATTGGAAGAAGTATCAATACTTCATTTATCCAGAAAGACAAGGCTGATGTATATTAGTGTGTCAATGCTTGAAGAGCCATTTAGGACACAGAGCTTGTTTATGTGACTGTTTGTATTTTTCTGTTTTATGTAATTTTGTCATTAAATCTTAATCTGCACATAATTTGCAGGTGAATTTCCACAGAAGATTGAGGCAGGTTTGGAAGAACATGGTCACAATATAATGGAAGATGTAGAGGGATTGAATGAAGTACAGGGTGTTGCCAAAATGTTGGACAATATTTTAGGATTTTCAGATCCTAGGAAACCTGGAGCAAAAGCGGTCCAATTCTAGAATATTCCTTTTTGCTATATATGAACAAGCCATTTAAACTCCCAAGGGTAAAGGTATATACATGGAATGGGTAAATTAACTCTGGTATTTTTTTATATTCTATTCCTTCATTTGCTTTTTAAAAATAAAATTGTCACTCTGATTTGTCCCTTTTAATAGCTGTATGCACTTTATGTAAGGTGACCAAATCACTGTACTGATTTAGAAACACACGAAAATATTCCCCCCAAAAATCCATGCTTGTTTCCATCGAATGGTTGGTGCCCATTTGCAGTATTTTTTTCAAATTTGTATATAGTTTTATTAACATGTCAGGCCATAAAACCAGATGAGCTTGTCATATGGCCCTTCATCAATTCTGCATGCATGAAAATTTGCTATTATTTTATATTTCTTCATCAAAATCACTTCACCAATTTTGAACAAATTTGGCACAGAACATTCTGGCATAAAGGACTTTCGAATTTGTAAAAATGATGCTGATCCACCATCAAATATAGTGACCATTACTAAAAATAGTAAAAATCCCTTACAATGACCTCTTCCAGAACACTGCTCAATATAATTTGATTAAATTGGACAGAAAGCATCCTGGCAGGAAGATCTTTCAGATTTGTACGAAATATGCTAATCTGCCTACAAATATGATCACTGTTACAGAAAATGACTTCTTCTAAAAAACCACTAAACAACATTTGATCAGATTTGACAGAAAGTATTTTGGCATAGAGGGATTTCAAGTTTGTACAGAAAGTATTCTGGTATAGAGGGATTTCAAGTTTGTACAGAAAGTATTCTGGCATAGAGGGATTTCAAGTTTGTACAGAAAGTATTCTGGCATAGAGGGATTTCAAGTTTGTACAGAAAGTATTTTGGCATAGAGGGATTTCAAATTTGTACATCTCACACTAGTCCACTATTAAATATGGACACCATTATTAAAAATTGAAAACCTTAAAAACAACTTATTCTCCAGAGGACTGATCTCAGGCTCACTTGGGCCTCTTGTTTATTTATTTATTGCATAATGATTCAGGTTGTACCTAAGTGTTCTTGTATTTAAAATACTTAACAAGGGCTCCTGTGCAATTTTGAAAATAGTCATTTCATGTACATATAGTATGTATTTTGACACTGTAGTACTTTTGTTCTGTATTGTTTCATTTTCAGGAATTTTCATAAAATTATCATGTTTTTTTTATGTTAAAAATCTTGACCTGTTTGTCACTATAAACCTTGACTAGAAGTGACAGAAATACATGTATGGAATACCCCATTTACTCATGCACATCACATGACCAACTGCAAACAATGTTACTATGAAATAATTACTTGCATTCCTCCAATCAAAAATCACAAACTTAATCATCTGAGTACGTGAGTGACTTAGTTTTTATCCAGGTAGGGCTTTGATCTTGAACAAAAAGGCAGGCTGCCATTTTCTTTCTGAATAAAATAGTTGTTGCAATTAAATTGACATTGTTAAATTTATTCCCCAGATTTTCCAAGATTAAATTTGAGAAGTTACATGATAATGGCATTTGAAAATTTAGGGCAAGAAGAAGGATAAGATCCAAGTAAACCAAATATTTTCACCTACCATAAATGGGGGATTCTTATTGGCTGATAAATGAAATTCAAGGTCAGTGTTGTCTTCTAAGTAAAATGAACAGAGTAGGCCCTATCTACTGGCACAATGTGCGATGAAAGATCTGGACTGAAGATCATAAAACACTTGAGCTTGTGTCTGAGCTTGAATATTACAGTGGTCTCCTTCTTATAAGGCCACCTCTTCTGCAGCAGGAAGGTGGCCTTATACGAGGGGTGGCTGTTCTAGAGGGGGATCACACAAATGTGAGTAATTACATATGAAGTACATATCCGTAAATCCCATAAATTCCGTTTCCCCACTCACTGCAATTGAATGTATATTGACGATGTTTATTGGAGTCTTTCTGACATCAAATTTCTTTGTAGTGATCAAAGGACTCTCCCTCTTTTCATTGAGTCAATTGCTTTCACTTTTCATTCTAAACTGAGAATGTCTGATGACAGTTTGCACTTTTTGTGATCAACTTTTTAAAAAACAATTTAAGTCTGATACCCAGTTCAGAACATTTCATAATCAGCGAGAGGGAAGCCACAAAAGCTAACATATCATTTTACTATTTGATGACCGGATGTCACGCTGACTTGAGCTGAACATTTTACTATTTGATGACCGGATGTCACGCTGACTTGAGCTGAACATTTTACTATTTTGATGACCGGATGGATGTCACGCTGACTTGAGCTGAACATTTTACTATTTGATGACTGGATGTCATGCTGACTTGAGCTGAACATTTTACTATTTGATGACCGGATGTCACGCTGACTTGAGCTGAACATTTTACTATTTGATGACCGGATGTCACGCTGACTTGAGCTGAACAATACTGTGCTTCACAACGGTTATCTTTCGTCATCTTGATACTTATTGGTGGTAATAATAGCCAGTAATTATCAAAGTGACAAAAGCCTAACGTCTGAGAAACACATGGCAGTAAGGATAATTGGATTACTTAGAGAAACACATGGCAATAAGGATAATTGGATTACTTAGAGAAACACATGGCAGTAAGGATAATTGGATTACTTAGAGAAACACATGGCAGAAAGGATAATTGGATTACTTAGCTCTTTGTATGGATTAACGTTACTTTATTGGCTCGTTGGAACAAGATGTCAATGTGTTGAGGTGAGAAATCAACAAATATTAGTGAGATTTATATCTGTAAACAACCATTATGTGGACAGGGGTCAATTTCCCTTTTATTATGTGGCCACTCGCAAGGGGTCAATTTCCCTTTTATTTATTAATATGCCAGCCTCTTGCCCCGTTTAAGGGATGACCGTCCTTGAGGGGTACTTTTGAACACAAACTCGTCTCTGCCATGGTGGTCTGGCCATATAAAGTGGGTGGCCACTGGTCAGGTGGGTCCTTCAAGAGGGGGACCACTGTACCATCAGCTGATTAAAAAAGGTGTTACAAATATAATATCTCCTGCACTTGGTTGATCACAAATCTCACGCTCCAATTCAATCTCAAGAGTTTTATCAGACCAGGCAATAATATAACCAGCATCCTAACATTATCCAAGACACTGTTATCCCATTCTAACACATTGTCTAAAAATAGCTGAAAATATAATTTTCCATGATGCTACATGACAGAGCCATAATGCCACAAAGGTGTATAAATATCTAACAGTATATCATTAGTACTCAAGTTAAGTAGCATGTTTGCATATTTCATGCAAATAAAGGCATAAGTCAGCTTTTAAATTATGCCCATACTGTTTAATGTTAAGCATTCAATCCAAAATTGTTAGCGTAATTTTCCTGCCATAAGCAAAGTTGATATTTAAGCATGATGCTTTCAGTCAATCTGCCTACGCAATAGGGACAAGCTGATATTTTAGCATGATGCTTTCAGTCAATCTGCCTACGCAATAGGGACAAGCTGATATTTTAGCATGATGCTTTCAGTCAATCTGCCTATGCAATAGGGACAAGTTGATATTGAAGCATGATGCTTTCAGTCAATCTGCCTCTGCAATAGGGACAAGATGATATTTAAGAATGATGCTTTCAGTCAATCTGCCTATGCAATAGGGACAAGTTACAAATGTTCTGTACATGTTTGAAATTATAGTATTTGATCATAGTGAATACACTAATTGAAATAGACCACTATAATCAAGCACACCCCAAATCAGTCTTGCCGTAATAAACATCATGAATATTAAGACTATCAGGTATTACATGTTTGTGTTGTACAGCGTTCACAAAATACTCTATCATAAGTTTTAAAACATGCAGTTAGTTTCAAACTAGAGAGTAAATACTTCATTCATTAAAATCTTATATAAAGCTCTGATAGAATGGATTTTAATGCCATAAATTTGGATGTTTGACCAATCTAAAATTACTTTTTCATTTGTATTTGTTGTGTAAGAATGTTGTTTGTTTTAGAAAAGGCATAGTTTTGCCCTGTGATACACAGAGTTGGTGTTTTCTTATTTGAATGTAATTATTTTATGGAAAAAAACATATCATTTGTTATTATTTCCAGATGTAAAATCGATTTTATTTATACAGTATCTCATAAAATGACATTGCACAGTATATGGAATAAATTCTAAAGATTTTGTACTTATTGTTTAAACTTATTTTACACCAGTCCTATAAGTTCTCACAAATTGTACTAAACACAGATCTTGGAGGGGAGACCCCATTACCCTAACATATCCTGGATACAGGAACTAAATTTGGCACAGAAGATATCCAATGCAAGCATGTTGCTACTGGATACAGGAACTAAATTTGGCACAGAAGATATCCCATGCAAGCATGTTGCTACTGGATACAAGAACTAAATTTGGCACAGAAGATATCCCATGCAAGAAATTTTGCTACTGCACTACTATGCTTTCATACTCATGATTTCTTTTCACTTGGTAATGGGTGAACATTTAATAGTAATTATATTTACAGGTTAAGGAATATTTAAATGCATTTTTAAAACCATTTTTATCAGTGCATTAAAGTAATTGTACAAGACAAAGATATGTAAATAAGTGTATTCTGGCTTATTGATTACATGCGTTACTTGACACGACATTGGGCATTTAGAAATTGTTTTTGTTTCCTAGAAAAATTATATTTGTAAATATAATAAAATATAATAATATATTTATATGTTGAATCTTATTTTTTTTAAGCAAGTTTTAACCATGGACCCTTTTTACTCAAGTCTTTTTGTCAAAATTTATAATGTAAATGTGAATAATTTGACACTTAATAATATTAGCAGAAAGTAAGAAATTTTAAGTTATTTCTGATCAAATGATTTAACTTGGGTTGAAAATTGCAGCAATTTTAAAATTTGCATAGCTAAAAGACCCACCATTATGATGCAATAACTATGTTCCAGAAATATACAATTGACATCATACTGTAAAATCTGTTGTCATGCGAGAAGCACATGTTGTTTGGCCAGATGGTCAGAATGGCCAGATGGTTCAGTAAGTAATCAAAATTTAGCAAAATTTAGGACAAACTCGTTTCATTGCACAAGCTCTAAAGAGTACCAACACGTCAAAATGATCAGGACTATTTTGGAAATGGTCAGGAATATTTTGGAAAAATACTGAAACCAGAGCCAAGAAGGTGGCCAATCAAGTCTTACCGTTAACTTTTCTTAATAAATTGTCTAACCAGGGTGCCCAAAATGCCAATAATCACCTTTCTTTGAAAGTTATATTTCAGTGGTTTGAAAAAAAAATTTTGATGGGAAATAAACCTGTCTATCGCAGCCCCCTGTATTAAGAAACCACTTTTTATACACCCTTCATTAAGGAGAGTGTATACTTTTGTGGATGGCTTGCACTTGGAACCATATTTATATGGGGTCAAAAGCTCAAAGGTCAGGGTCAATGTGACTGAAACAAGAAATGACTTTTGCACAATAGCTTCAGTTCTCCACCATCTATAGTTACCAAATTTTGTGAATGGCTTGCACTTGGGCAAGGAGGAACCCTATCAATTTCGTAGAGGTCAACTTCACAGAATGAAATAAGAAAAATGGTTTCCACACAATAACTAGAGTTCTACATCACAGACCTTGACAAAACTTTGTCAGTGACTTCCACATGGGGTTAAAAAGAAACCTATTGATTTGGGGGTCAAAGGTCAAGATCAATGTGACTGAAAGAAGAAATACTTTCTGAAGAAAAACTTCAGTTATCTGCATAGAGGACTATTAAACGTGGGGTGGATGTATAATGTGACTTTCAAGGTACTCTTGTGTTGGTTTGCAAAGGTAGATGTAATAACACAGGTTTGATTTATATTACATGTTTATATCATATCTGTGTCTGCTGAACTTGGAGAGTATCACATGTTCCAATTTTACTAATAGTGTTGCACGTTGAGTGTGAAATCATAGGTTTTCATGCAATTTTTTGTCCCATGAATCCCAAATCTAGGTTCCTGTGCACCCACTGGACATGCTTTTTGATCAGGGAAAAAAAAATCATATATCAGCCTCCTATTTTTCTTCAGTGCATGTCTTTCCACATCATTGTTGGTGCTAGCAATTGCCAAAGTTTCCAAATACAATAGAAACTTTCAGAGGGCATTTAATTTCCATTTTAAAACAACATATTTGGCAATCAAGATATTCAAGATTTGTAGTAATTCACCAACTTGCAGTGCAGTGATAGATGTGTCAACCCTAAAGCTAAGTGAGAGCAAGATCCAGAATGATACATTCCACAGTGCAGCTCTTTTCATGTGAACCAGGTATTCGAATGTTCAATGTTTTGTTTTTTTATGTATTACTTGAGTACTTCATAAAACATGTCACAGAAATGTAAATGTCCAAGGAAAAGATGACAGCAAGTGCATATGGCAAAGTTAAGGTTGCAAAACTGTCAAACTGAATGAGTTTATCTTGGTTTTCTTTCTTCATTTTATCACTAATAGTGCATACAATATTATCTAGTATTTTTCTTTTGACCCTTTGAAATTTAACTATCCATCAGATTTGAATGACATAGGTATACAGTGTCCCCTGCCTGTAGGATCCTAGGTGTAACAATGACTAGTACCCACATATTGCCCCCAGCCTTTAGGATCCTAAGTGTAAGACTGACTAGTATCCACATACAGCATCCCCTGCTGTTGGGATCTGAAGTTTAAAACTGACTAGTGCCCACATACAGTGTCCCATGTCTTTAGGATCCTAGGAGTAACATGGACTAGTATCCACATAAAATCACACAATTTATATTGTAATTACAACCACAATGTGTGTTAATTTACTGTTTCTAATCTGTTACACAGACTGTCCAAAAGAAAGATATAAATTATAATATTTTTGTTGTTGTGATGACTTTGATAAGCAGAGTCTGATTTTTTCTTCCATTGGCTATTTTTGTACTGCATGTCTGCAGAGACAAATTTCAGACAGCATCAAAAACACTTTGACTACTATAAGATATGTATAAAACTTAAGTTCATGAAATGGCATGCATGAAATTAGTAGTAAATATAATAACATACTTTGGCCATTGTCACAGACATTGACACCAATTTTTTTATATTTAAAGTTAAATTTGAAGATCTCTTGTCAGAGGTGGTGAGTGCTGCAAAATACAGTTGTTTATTTTTCTTCATATTCCTACAGATAATTGCCACATGGGACCATGAATAGGAGTATTTAAAACTCAACAAGTACTTGATAATTCCAAAAAAATGTGATAATATTGATTCCACGTCTGTATATATAGTTTCATCTTATTTTGATTTTGACGTCATTGTTGTGTATTGAAGAAAACCTGGACTTTTGACATTTCCTTTTAATATTTTTGCTCAAAGCCTTGAAAGTAAAATTTTAACACTAATAAAATGGATTACATTTGACTTTGAAGATACATGTATCAAATATTGTATATACTTGCTTATAAAAGTCCGACTGCAAACAGCATGGATCCAGATCTGCCATTGCATAATATGCAGGCAGATCTGGGTCTCTGCAGTTTGCTAGGAGTAATCAGGAGAACAAACAATGTAATTTCTGATCTGCTGGCACATTATGTGACAGCAGATCAGGGTCTATGTTGTTTGCAGCTGGATTTAACTTGTATGCGAGTATATATTGTTGGTTCTGGGCCCGGCATTTGCTGGAGAATTTGAGGGAAATTATTCTCACAGAACTATTATTTAGAGCTATTTCATCAAGATCAGAATTACACACTTTAAATATAACTGAACACCATATTGGTTTTTGTTTTACATAAATGAAAATTACAATTTATTCTGTTACTGGAATAAAACTTCATTGAAAAATTCCATCCATTTACAATACATTGATAATTCACACGTCATATCTAGTTCTTTGATATACCTGCTTTTCATACCCCTGCCTTACTGTATGGAGGTAGTGTTGAGTGTTTCCGTGTCCATTCATTGTCCCATTCGTACTTCATACATTTTTTTTCTGAACAATAACTACTGAAGTGCTTTATTTTTGTAGGAGGCTTCATAAAGAGAAGACCTAGTCAAAGTTTGGTTTTCAAATTATTGGACCAAAATATAAACCCTATTTGACTTGGAATTTTGCCCTTTCATACTGAACCAAGTTTTCTTCAACTGCATTATATTGGGGGCATCCATGTCATAGGGTCTTGTTTCTAGTGATTTATTAAACCAATAAATTTGTTTAAATAACGAGTTTTATTCTGATGATCATTACAGAAAATAAAATCTCACTATTGAGACAGATTTATCAGTTTATATAACCATCAGAATAAATATCTCGTTATCGAGACAGATTTATCAGACTATATAAAATCCATCAATAAAAATATGATTATATAGACGAATTTATCGGTCTATATAACAACCATCAGAATAAAATCTCATTTTCAAGACATATATTAGTATGGTGATTCATATTTTATTTTGTTCACCTTGGTTGATTTGAATTTCATTGTTGTTATGTATTTCACATTCTGAATGACACAATGTTTGAGTTAATAATTCAATTATTCTAATAAAATGTAGCCTGTGACACATGCTCTTGTCTTTCCTTGTTGTTCCCAGCCTTGTTGCAAAGATTGTTTAATTTATTTGGACATTTTTGACAAAGTCGGAATAGGGTAGCAGACCAACTCTAATGTTGTAAAAATGTAAACCCGCAAGTTAAAAATTCTGTGTGTATAGAGGAAGATATAAATGATACATTTCTACATGATTAGTACAGATCCATCTGGCTTGACCCATGCAATTTTGTGATGTTAGCTGTACTTAAACATACATGAATCAGTAGTCACAGTGGCTTGGTGGTTAGTCTGCCTGACCTGTGACCAGAAGAGTATGCATTTGAATCTTGCAATCGGATCAGCATGGGTCTACTGTTGTCACAGTGGTGTGTCCCTAGGCAAGAATCTATACTATGCTTCACTGAGCACAATATAACCTTAATACAATGCTGTACCATAAAACACCGAACATAAAACACTGAACAAAACAATGATCAGTCAACACTCTACTTGACTTGGTACAATATAACCTTGATACAATGCTGTACCATAAAACAGCAAACAAAACAATCGTCAACATTCTGCTCGACTTGGTATAATATAACCTTGATACAATGCTGTACCATTAAACACCAAATGAAACAATCATCAGTCAACACTCTGCTTCACTGAGCACAATATAACCATGATACAATGCTGTACCATAAAACACCAAACAAAACAAACATTAGTCAGCATTGCATCTGCTGCCAATTCAGTAGCATTTTGTCCTGGCTATAAAATCCTTTTTGCATATTTTGTATATATTAGTATGCATTTTTGTTTAATGGCACCTCCTCAAAAAAAATGGCTATATGGTGCCAATCAAAGGTAAAAAATGAAAAAGTGAAGAGTTGCACAAAATTTTAGGAAGATAAACCTTTCCAAATAAATGTAACAATAAAGTACAAGATAAAATATCAAAGGTGAAGATACTAAAATTCTATAAAAGGTATACAAAATAAAAGATAAAGGTGCTATATTCTGTAAAAGGTATACAAAATAAAAGATAAAGGTGCTATATTCTGTAAAAGGTATACAAAATAAAAGATAAAGGTACTATATTCTGTAAAAGGTATACAAAATAAAAGATAAAGGTGCTAAAATTCTGTAAAAGGTATACAAAATAAAAGATAAAGGTGCTAAAATTCTGTAAAAGGTATACAAAATAAAAGATAAAGGTGCTAAAATTCTATAAAAGGTATACAAAATAAAAGATAAAGGTGCTAAAATTCTGTAAAAGGTATACAAAATAAAAGATAAAGGTGCTAAAATTCTATAAAAGGTATACAAAATAAAAGATAAAGGTGCTATATTCTATAAAAGGTATACAAAATAAAAGATAAAGGTGCTATATTCTATAAAAGGTATACAAAATAAAAGATAAAGGTGCTATATTCTATAAAAGGTATACAAAATAAAAGATAAAGGTGCTATAATTCTGTAAAAGGTATACAAAATAAAAGATAAAGGTGCTATATTCTATAAAAGGTATACAAAATAAAAGATAAAGGTGCTAAAATTCTGTAAAAGGTATACAAAATAAAAGATAAAGGTGCTAAAATTCTGTAAAAGGTATACAAAATAAAAGATAAAGGTGCTATATTCTATAAAAGGTATACAAAATAAAAGATAAAGGTGCTAAAATTCTGTAAAAGGTATACAAAATAAAAGATAAAGGTGCTAAAATTCTGTAAAAGGTATACAAAATAAAAGATAAAGGTGCTAAAATTCTGTAAAAGGTATACAAAATAAAAGATAAAGGTGCTAAAATTCTGTAAAAGGTATACAAAATAAAAGATAAAGGTGCTATATTCTATAAAAGGTATACAAAATAAAAGATAAAGGTGCTAAAATTCTGTAAAAGGTATACAAAATAAAAGATAAAGGTGCTAAAATTCTGTAAAAGGTATACAAAATAAAAGATAAAGGTGCTATATTCTATAAAAGGTATACAAAATAAAAGATAAAGGTGCTAAAATTCTGTAAAAGATATACAAAATAAAAGATAAAGGTGCTAAAATTCTGTAAAAGGTATACAAAATAAAAGATAAAGGTGCTAAAATTCTGTAAAAGGTATACAAAATAAAAGATAAAGGTGCTAAAATTCTGTAAAAGGTATACAAAATAAAAGATAAAGGTGCTATATTCTATAAAAGGTATACAAAATAAAAGATAAAGGTGCTAAAATTCTGTAAAAGGTATACAAAATAAAAGATAAAGGTGCTATATTCTATAAAAGGTATACAAAATAAAAGATAAAGGTGCTAAAATTCTGTAAAAGGTATACAAAATAAAAGATAAAGGTGCTAAAATTCTGTAAAAGGTATACAAAATAAAAGATAAAGGTGCTATATTCTATAAAAGGTATACAAAATAAAAGATAAAGGTGCTAAAATTCTGTAAAAGGTATACAAAATAAAAGATAAAGGTGCTAAAATTCTGTAAAAGGTATACAAAATAAAAGATAAAGGTGCTATATACTATAAAAGGTATACAAAATAAAAGATAAAGGTGCTAAAATTCTGTAAAAGGTATACAAAATAAAAGATAAAGGTGCTAAAATTCTGTAAAAGGTATACAAAATAAAAGATAAAGGTGCTAAAATTCTGTAAAAGGTATACAAAATAAAAGATAAAGGTGCTAAAATTCTGTAAAAGGTATACAAAATAAAAGATAAAGGTGCTATATTCTATAAAAGGTATACAAAATAAAAGATAAAGGTGCTAAAATTCTGTAAAAGGTATACAAAATAAAAGATAAAGGTGCTATATTCTATAAAAGGTATACAAAATAAAAGATAAAGGTGCTAAAATTCTGTAAAAGGTATACAAAATAAAAGATAAAGGTGCTATATTCTATAAAAGGTATACAAAATAAAAGATAAAGGTGCTATATTCTGTAAAAGGTATACAAAATAAAAGATAAAGGTGCTAAAATTCTGTAAAAGGTATACAAAATAAAAGATAAAGGTGCTAAAATTCTATAAAAGGTATACAAAATAAAAGATAAAGGTGCTAAAATTCTGTAAAAGGTATACAAAATAAAAGATAAAGGTGCTATATTCTGTAAAAGGTATACAAAATAAAAGATAAAGGTGCTAAAATTCTGTAAAAGGTATACAAAATAAAAGATAAAGGTGCTATATTCTGTAAAAGGTATACAAAATAAAAGATAAAGGTGCTAAAATTCTATAAAAGGTATACAAAATAAAAGATAAAGGTGCTATATTCTGTAAAAGGTATACAAAATAAAAGATAAAGGTGCTATATTCTGTAAAAGGTATACAAAATAAAAGATAAAGGTGCTATATTCTGTAAAAGGTATACAAAATAAAAGATAAAGGTGCTAAAATTCTGTAAAAGGTATACAAAATAAAAGATAAAGGTGCTAAAATTCTGTAAAAGGTATACAAAATAAAAGATAAAGGTGCTATATTCTGTAAACGGTATACAAAATAAAAGATAAAGGTGCTATATTCTGTAAAAGGTATACAAAATAAAAGATAAAGGTGCTATATTCTGTAAACGGTATACAAAATAAAAGATAAAGGTGCTAAAATTCTGTAAAAGGTATACAAAATAAAAGATAAAGGTGCTATATTCTGTAAACGGTATACAAAATAAAAGATAAAGGTGCTATATTCTGTAAAAGGTATACAAAATAAAAGATAAAGGTGCTAAAATTCTGTAAAAGGTATACAAAATAAAAGATAAAGGTGCTATATTCTATAAAAGGTATACAAAATAAAAGATAAAGGTGCTAAAATTCTATAAAAGGTATACAAAATAAAAGATAAAGGTGCTAAAATTCTGTAAAAGGTATACAAAATAAAAGATAAAGGTGCTATATTCTATAAAAGGTATACAAAATAAAAGATAAAGGTGCTAAAATTCTATAAAAGATATACAAAATAAAAGATAAAGGTGCTAAAATTCTGTAAAAAGGTATACAAAATAAAAGATAAAGGTGCTATATTCTGTAAAAGGTATACAAAATAAAAGATAAAGGTGCTAAAATTCTGTAAAAGGTATACAAAATAAAAGATAAAGGTGCTAAAATTCTGTAAAAGGTATACAAAATAAAAGATAAAGGTGCTATATTCTGTAAAAGGTATACAAAATAAAAGATAAAGGTGCTATATTCTATAAAAGGTATACAAAATAAAAGATAAAGGTGCTATATTCTGTAAAAGGTATACAAAATAAAAGATAAAGGTGCTAAAATTCTGTAAAAGGTATACAAAATAAAAGATAAAGGTGCTATATTCTGTAAAAGGTATACAAAATAAAAGATAAAGGTGCTATATTCTGTAAAAGGTATACAAAATAAAAGATAAAGGTGCTATATTCTATAAAAGGTATACAAAATAAAAGATAAAGGTGCTATATTCTGTAAAAGGTATACAAAATAAAAGATAAAGGTGCTATATTCTGTAAAAGGTATACAAAATAAAAGATAAAGGTGCTATATTCTATAAAAGGTATACAAAATAAAAGATAAAGGTGCTATATTCTATAAAAGGTATACAAAATAAAAGATAAAGGTGCTATATTCTATAAAAGGTATACAAAATAAAAGATAAAGGTGCTAAAATTCTATAAAAGGTATACAAAATAAAAGATAAAGGTGCTAAAATTCTATAAAAGGTATACAAAATAAAAGATAAAGGTGCTAAAATTCTATAAAAGGTATACAAAATAAAAGATAAAGGTGCTAAAATTCTGTAAAAGGTATACAAAATAAAAGATAAAGGTGCTATATTCTGTAAAAGGTATACAAAATAAAAGATAAAGGTGCTAAAATTCTGTAAAAGGTATACAAAATAAAAGATAAAGGTGCTAAAATTCTGTAAAAGGTATACAAAATAAAAGATAAAGGTGCTATATTCTATAAAAGGTATACAAAATAAAAGATAAAGGTGCTATATTCTGTAAAAGGTATACAAAATAAAAGATAAAGGTGCTATATTCTGTAAAAGGTATACAAAATAAAAGATAAAGGTGCTATATTCTGTAAAAGGTATACAAAATAAAAGATAAAGGTGCTATATTCTGTAAAAGGTATACAAAATAAAAGATAAAGGTGCTATATTCTATAAAAGGTATACAAAATAAAAGATAAAGGTGCTATATTCTGTAAAAGGTATACAAAATAAAAGATAAAGGTGCTATATTCTGTAAAAGGTATACAAAATAAAAGATAAAGGTGCTATATTCTATAAAAGGTATACAAAATAAAAGATAAAGGTGCTAAAATTCTGTAAAAGGTATACAAAATAAAAGATAAAGGTGCTATATTCTATAAAAGGTATACAAAATAAAAGATAAAGGTGCTATATTCTATAAAAGGTATACAAAATAAAAGATAAAGGTGCTAAAATTCTATAAAAGGTATACAAAATAAAAGATAAAGGTGCTAAAATTCTATAAAAGGTATACAAAATAAAAGATAAAGGTGCTAAAATTCTATAAAAGGTATACAAAATAAAAGATAAAGGTGCTAAAATTCTGTAAAAGGTATACAAAATAAAAGATAAAGGTGCTATATTCTGTAAAAGGTATACAAAATAAAAGATAAAGGTGCTATATTCTGTAAAAGGTATACAAAATAAAAGATAAAGGTGCTATATTCTGTAAAAGGTATACAAAATAAAAGATAAAGGTGCTATATTCTATAAAAGGTATACAAAATAAAAGATAAAGGTGCTATATTCTGTAAAAGGTATACAAAATAAAAGATAAAGGTGCTAAAATTCTGTAAAAGGTATACAAAATAAAAGATAAAGGTGCTAAAATTCTATAAAAGGTATACAAAATAAAAGATAAAGGTGCTAAAATTCTGTAAAAGGTATACAAAATAAAAGATAAAGGTGCTATATTCTATAAAAGGTATACAAAATAAAAGATAAAGGTGCTAAAATTCTGTAAAAGGTATACAAAATAAAAGATAAAGGTGCTAAAATTCTATAAAAGGTAAACAAAATAAAAGATAAAGGTGCTAAAATTCTATAAAAGGTATACAAAATAAAAGATAAAGGTGCTAAAATTCTATAAAAGGTATACAAAATAAAAGATAAAGGTGCTAAAATTCTATAAAAGGTATACAAAATAAAAGATAAAGGTGCTAAAATTCTGTAAAAGGTATACAAAATAAAAGATAAAGGTGCTAAAATTCTATAAAAGGTATACAAAATAAAAGATAAAGGTGCTAAAATTCTATAAAAGGTATACAAAATAAAAGATAAAGGTGCTAAAATTCTATAAAAGGTATACAAAATAAAAGATAAAGGTGCTAAAATTCTGTAAAAGGTATACAAAATAAAAGATAAAGGTGCTATATTCTGTAAAAGGTATACAAAATAAAAGATAAAGGTGCTATATTCTGTAAAAGGTATACAAAATAAAAGATAAAGGTGCTATATTCTGTAAAAGGTATACAAAATAAAAGATAAAGGTGCTAAAATTCTATAAAAGGTATACAAAATAAAAGATAAAGGTGCTATATTCTGTAAAAGGTATACAAAATAAAAGATAAAGGTGCTATATTCTGTAAACGGTATACAAAATAAAAGATAAAGGTACTATATTCTGTAAAAGGTATACAAAATAAAAGATAAAGGTGCTAAAATTCTGTAAAAGGTATACAAAATAAAAGATAAAGGTGCTAAAATTCTGTAAAAGGTATACAAAATAAAAGATAAAGGTGCTAAAATTCTGTAAAAGGTATACAAAATAAAAGATAAAGGTGCTATATTCTGTAAAAGGTATACAAAATAAAAGATAAAGGTGCTATATTCTGTAAAAGGTATACAAAATAAAAGATAAAGGTGCTATATTCTGTAAAAGGTATACAAAATAAAAGATAAAGGTGCTATATTCTGTAAAAGGTATACAAAATAAAAGATAAAGGTGCTAAAATTCTGTAAAAGGTATACAAAATAAAAGATAAAGGTGCTATATTCTGTAAAATGTATACAAAATAAAAGATAAAGGTGCTATATTCTGTAAAAGGTATACAAAATAAAAGATAAAGGTGCTATATTCTGTAAAAGGTATACAAAATAAAAGATAAAGGTGCTATATTCTGTAAAAGGTATACAAAATAAAAGATAAAGGTGCTATATTCTGTAAAAGGTATACAAAATAAAAGATAAAGGTGCTATATTCTGTAAAAGGTATACAAAATAAAAGATAAAGGTGCTATATTCTGTAAAAGGTATACAAAATAAAAGATAAAGGTGCTAAAATTCTATAAAAGGTATACAAAATAAAAGATAAAGGTGCTAAAATTCTGTAAACGGTATACAAAATAAAAGATAAAGGTGCTAAAATTCTGTAAAAGGTATACAAAATAAAAGATAAAGGTGCTAAAATTCTGTAAAAGGTATACAAAATAAAAGATAAAGGTGCTATATTCTGTAAAAGGTATACAAAATAAAAGATAAAGGTAACATGTAAAATCCTGCAAAAATGTATGGTCACAATTTATTATATAAACTGCATTCCTTCAAAAAGTCCAAGATTTTCACTGATGGTACATCATCAGTTTCTTCGTCAAATTCACATCAAAATACTTCTGCCTCGCTGTGTGGAAGTCAACACACTCGATAAGTATGTGTTCTGCTGTCAGTGGACAATGGCATGGTATGTGTTCTGGTCAAGGTTCACCCTTCAGAAGGTATGTACAAGTCAGGTATGTGTGTCTGATATGCAAATGACACAGTACCACTTCATCTCTGCAATTTGTTCTGTATGAGGGGTGCCACTCTCCAATAATGGGTTTGATGTTCTGAATCTTGTTTTGCCGAAGTTTAATTCCACATATTTTGCCAAGTATGAAAAACATGCAGATTCATAATATTTAAGGCCAGAATATGGAACCTTCCATTCATCATCAGGTGACTTCAGGGCAGCTTTTCCTGCTTTATCTGCCCTTTGATTACCCTTATTATCAATGTGACTAGGCAGCCAACAATTTTTTCCAGACTGTATGAGCAGTGGTAATTTTGGCTGTAATTTCAGTGGTAAAAATAGAGGCTTCATCCAGTAACCAGCTCGGAAGCTCTGGTAACCACAGTAGTGATTTGGGAATACAGAATTTTACAATATTTACAACACTGATTTTTGCAAAAATGTGGAATGAATGGAAAAAACACAATGACTCTTTTGAATGAATGGAAAAAACACAATGATTCTTTTGAATGAATGCAAAAAAGACAATGACTTTTCTGAATGAATGGAAAAAACACAATGACTCTTTTGAATGAATGGAAAAAACACAGGGACTCTTTTGATAATAGCTTCTCTTTATTTCATGAATCCCTTGCTAACAAGTGTTCAATGTGGACTACAACTTATTATTGTAGAATGAACCAGGTATACCTCGAGACTGATACCTCTCTTATAACATGTTTGAGAACCAAGGGTGGTTGTTTTTGTTTATCTAAATAAAAATATTTTAGTAAAGCATGGGGGTAAAGAGCATATTATTGCGATTTGGACTTGAACTCGCAAGTGCTTGGTTTGGAGGTATTTCTACTCAACCAAGGCCATTACACCTCACTGGGCAAAAACTGTTCACATGACTACAGGTGAAACACAGAGACTGTCCATTTTTGTCCAGCCTATGACTACAAGTGAAACACAGACTGTCCATTTTTGTCCAGCCTGTCTTGGCAGAAACTCAACATATTAATCACTTTGGCATCTATGTGTATGTCTATATGCCTGTCTGCACTCTAGATAAAGGTCAATCTTAAAGTAATTTAGATTAAGCTTAATGTTAAAGATTTATACTTTTACAGCTATATAAAAGCTGTGCTGCAAAAAAATGGGGTCTTGTATACTTATTTGGAGAATGATCTTGCTGAATTGTAACTTTATATTGATACATATGGGCATGGAACGTATTAAAGTGACTAATGGAGACGGGAACCACATGAGCATGGTGCTTAGGGTGCTGGTCTCATGGCTGAAAAGGGTGTGGGTTCAGATACCCAGGCTTGATACAGTGGTGTGAGTCCTTGGGCACTTGACTGCAATTGCCTTGGTATTAAATAACCTACTTATGTTGCTATGCCATAAAACAACAAACAAAACAAAACCAATCCAAATGTGCATTGAATTTATATAGTAGCTTCTGACTGCTTGAATACCAGTGATGATGTAATCATATGATTATGGATAACCAGGTATTTTTAGGAAACTGGACTCATTTTAACATTAATTAGCTAAATATGCAGATTAAAGTCCATTTCAATGCTGTCTAATATCGATATCCTTCTATTCTAATAGGTATACCCTTCCAGTTTAATAGGTATACCCTTCCAGTTAAATAGGTATACCCTTCCAGTTAAATAGGTATACCCTTCCAGTTTAATAGGTATACCCACCAGTTTAATAGGTATATCCCTACAGTTGGTTTGAAAACAAATACTTCACCAAATTAAAAATTATAACTACAGACCTTGACAACGCATGAGCTCAGTCATTTTGAGCAGGAAAATGAAGGTGAATTTCAGTTAGGGTTGTTCCTTTTAAACATGCATTGTACACAGGGAAGGCAGTTTTGAAGACAAAAAATATATGACTGGGTACTCCGATTAAATATATGCCTAGATACTCTGATTATTCAAAGAGTTCATGCCTGGGTACTCTGATTATTCAAGGAGTTCATGCCTGGGTACTCTGATTATTCAAGGAGTTCATGCCTGGGTACTCTGATTATTAAAGGAGTTCATGCCTGGGTACTCTGATTATTCAAGGAGTTCATGCCTGGGTACTCTGATTATTCAAGGAGTTCATGCCTGGGTACTCTGATTATTCAAGGAGTTCATGCCTGGGTACTCTGATTATTCAAAAAGTTCATGCCTGGGTACTCTGATTATTCAAGGAGTTCATGCCTGGGTACTCTGATTATTCAAGGAGTTCATGCCTGGGTACTCTGATTATTCAAGGAGTTCATGCCTGGGTACTCTGATTATTCAAGGAGTTCATGCCTGAGTATTCTGATTATTCAAAGAGTTCATATGAAAAATATATGCCTGAGTACTCTGATTATTCAAGGAGTTCATATGAAAAATATATGCCTGAGTATTCTGATTATTCAAAGAGTTCATATGAAAAATATATGCCTGTGTACTCTGATTATTCAAGGAGTTCATATGAAAACAAATTTTTAGATTACATCTATGGGTGACTACTCCACACTGAAAGTGCCTTCCCTGGATCCCAAGTATGTTTTACTGGAACTGCCCTTAGAAGTATAACTTATAGCAGACATCAGTAGATGCGAAAATTCCTGAACAGATCTTCATTTTTGCAAGTTGTGGATAATTTTCTGCAAGGCACTGTGGGTAAAACGGGTAAAATGTTCAACTTTTTCATCCCCTACAGTAATGAAATTTTGTAAAGGAGAACCTAATACTAGTGATACCCATTATTTGAACAAGCTAATACTAGTGATACCCATTATTTGAACAACCTAATACTATTTATACCCATTATTTGAACAACCTAATACTAGTGATACCCATTATTTGAACAAGCTAATACTAGTGATACCCATTATTTGAACAAGCTAATACTAGTGATACCCATTATTTGAACAACCTAATACTAGTGATACCCATTATTTGAACAACCTAATACTAGTGAGACCCATTATTTGAACAACCTAATACTAGTGAGACCCATAATACCTTACAGAAAATTACCCCCAATGCCTTGCAAAAATAGCAGATTTGAACACAAATGTCTGCATCTAACATTGTCTGCTATACAAATTCTACTTTTAACTAAAACTGACATGCTAAAATGCACTGAGCTCTCATGTTGTCAAGGTTTGCAATTATCATTTTTAATTTGTTTAAATATTTTTTCAGAAAACTGGAAGGGCATACCTAGATGACCATGTAGAAATAGACTTTAATACCAGAAAAAAACATTAAGTGGGTAATTCATCCTCAACATGCAGCTCTTGTAACTTATCAGAATATGTTTAACTGAATGTTTTCCTTTTTTCCCTTACAGGGGTCCTGGGTGGCAGAGTTGTCTAAGGCGCTCGCCATTAAAGATCACTCACATCTCACTTCTATTTGTGTGGGTTCGAGTCTCAGCTCGATCAACATGGGTATTGGAGAATGCTTGCCAGGGTCAGTGGTTCTCCCCTGGTTCTTCCTCCACCAAACATACTGGCTGCCATCTATAGCCCATCACAGGCTGAATAATGGCGCTAAACCCCACAAAACCAAACCAAATCATTTTTCCCTTGCATCTCTCTCTCTCTCTCTCTCTCTCTCTCTCTCTCTCTCTCTCTCTCTATATATATATATATATATATATATATATATATATATATATAACCTTCTATATATATCAAATAACTGCATTTGTATAACAATATAAGCATTTTTTGGCCTTTTTAAGTAAAAATTTAATTTGATCATGCAATATTACATGGGCATCTAAAGTCATCAAATGACAAGAGCTTAAATATACCCTGCCTTTATTGTTTGACTTTTTCATTCTTTTGACCACAAATTTTCCAACTTTAATATACATATATTTTTTGTACATATAGGTCTACATATATGTAGATATGACAAAATATTGCAATTGTACCTTGACTATGTAAATGTACTTCAACATGAAGTTTTCCTACAGTGGCAAATATAAATAGGGCTTAAAACCAGTCTGTCTCTAGGTCAAAACTTGTGCATATCTTTTATAAAACTGAACAGCACCTTTCTATTTGTATGGTTTCACTTGTAAAAGCACACATTCAAGTATGCTAAGGAATATGGATGGTAACACACATACAAGTATGCTAAGGAATATGGATGGTAACACACATACAGGTATGCTAATGAATATGGATGGTAACACACATACAAGTATGCTAAGGAATATGGATGGTAACACACATACAGGTATGCTAATGAATATGGATGGTAACACATACATGTATGCTAATGAATATGGATGGTAACACACATACAGGTATGCTAAGAAATATGGATGGTAACACACATTCAAGTATGCTAAGGAATATGGATGGTAACACACATACAGGTATGCTAAGGAATATGGATGATAACACACGTACAGGTATGTTAATGAATATGGATGGTAACACACATACAGGTATGCTAAGAAATATGGATGGTAACCATATTGTAATGTATCATAGTCAGTGTAATTTGTTGGCAAAGTAAAACGTTTCATCTCATGACTTAAAGAGAAGATCAGGTCTAAGTTATAATATGTACTCAATTGATAGTGTTCACTTTATTTATTACATCTGTAAAGTTTGAGCACAACTGGCCAAACAGTTTAGGAGAAATAAGTCTTTAATGTCCCAATTTTTCCCTCACAGGATGTTTGGTATATTCTTATAGAGTACACTGTATTTTTGACGTGTAACGGGCTCTTCCTGCTATTACCATGTTAGCACTGTCAGGTCTACTGAACTCAGTCAACTCAACCTGATCGTCATGTGTGTTCAAATGAGAGATAGCATGTGTATATATTAACATTACAAGTAAGTCAGCTTGCCACACTTTTAGTCACAAATTATCAGATACATGGTTTTCTTACAAACACGATGTAAAAAATGAACAACCGTTATCCATCGATTTCATCAAATTCATGATGCCTATGATCATTACAAAAATAAAGTACTTCATGTGAAGGATGTACAATAAGACAAGTTAGCCATAAAAAATGACACATTCTGTGTATGATCAATATGATGACCATGTTTGTGACACGCAATTCAACATTTTAAATCATAGACCTACTAACACTGTCTAAAAAAAAAAATTAAAAAATACCATTACTAATGTTTCTATATTTTTCATATGTAATTTAATTTAATCTATTTCTAAATTTCTATTTTAATCATAATTTCAATTGAGAAAAGTGGATCTTGTATGGATTTGGTATAAATTATGTATGAAGAAGAATTGAGTTGCCACTTATTACATTATACATTTCTTATGCACACATATTTGTTCCAATAATATCCACTGTAATAAATGCAGTGTGTCAAAAAATATGTAAATACTAAAATACAGAAGTACTCTGAGGAATGTAGACTCAAATAAAAACAGGTAAATCCTAAACATTATCACTAGCGAGATATGCTGGTACGATGTCACCAGATGAGAAAGGGAGTTAATTCAGAGTACCTGAATAGAGCCAAGATGTCGCTACTCTGTGATAATTAAATTTCGGCCCATATCATAATTATCTGATTTGCTATAAATCTGAAAATAGGGTACAACAGCTTAGAATTGAATGAGGATTAATGCAGTGATAACATGACTTGAGGCCTTTCCTTTAATAACACAAAATCATTGAAACATGCTTAAAATTTTGTATATACAGTCCCAAATATACAGGTCTGATATAACTCAATATCTGTGTTATTAATGATATCTCACTGCCATAGGCTACAGGTTCACAGAATCTTTCTAGTATTGTGCACAAAAACTAACATTTGAAACTTTCAGTTATTCTTGGCAACTGAGCATGTAAGAATGCATTTCTACACCAAGTTCACTTTGAGGGCTCTGGGGAGCTACACACTTGCCTCAATCCTAATGTATTATGCTAATAAACTAGAATAGCTGCAAGGGCTAGCCATCACAATCCACATGCATTTTATTACATATTCCAAACCCATACTCACCCCACAAGACCCAATCTAGACAGTGACCCTGTGATCATAGTGCAAAATCTGTCATTCATATGATACTTCATCCTGCTATGACTGCATATGTAAAGTTTGGTCAGAAAATATCTGAAAATGTTGTAGTATTTGAAATTTTTGGATATCTGACCTTAGACAGCCTCTCAGTGACCACAGGGGTGGAAGCCATAGGTGACACCCTTCTTGCAAATGGTTACCCTAAGGGCAACTTAACTACACAGTTTCATAAATTTCTACCCAGTAGTTTAGGTGAAGATGTGGTAACAGACATATGGATGGATGGATGGACAGCAGATAGAGTGTATTACAATATTCCTCACTATAGCACTGGTATAAGAAATAAAATATTTAAAAATCATGCAAAATGCCCAAATTTAGCAATTTAATCCTGGAAATCCAATTCCCACATGATTAGATCCCTCCTCATGAGTGGGTCTTTGACCAGTATGCAGTCACTTTAGTAAAATCCCTGAGAATTAATAATTCCACTATTAGCCCTTAGCCCTGCCCACCCTCAATTGCATAGCAAAATCTTTACTAATCTTACAAAAACTTTGAAATATTAACTAAATCCAATAAATACTTCTGGAGTTATCCAAGCTCCAAAGTTACTACTGTATATATTCTGTACATTTTAATCTACTTTATGGCACCTTGCCAGCTTTTTGCTCCCATATGTTTACCTGTATTATGTAATACTGAGCAGTCACTCAAACCAGGTAAAAGCTGGTGGTCTGGACACTGAGATAAGAATATGAGGTAAGACAGTGCTAAATAACACTAATTTACACTGTGGAACTATTCATACATCTATGAGTTATTGCATGTGATCCTCCAAGTCCGTTATCACATGAGTTTCTCCAGACACTTCAATACACATAAGCATAAGTATATTGCACATATTAACCGAGTTATTCATGGAGATTTAGAAAATATCAATGTCATTTTACACAGCCATCACCTGCAACACATGCTCATCAATATAAAATTTCTCATACAGTATGTCTTTATATGACTAAAATTTCTCATACAGCATGTTCTTCTATGTGCCAAATGTGACAGTATTTATGTCAAATGTTCATTCATGTTACAAGTCATATCTGTTGATCCATCTTATTTGCTGTATATGTTTATCCATGTATATTGTCACATGTGGTAATTTGTGCATATTATCACATATGTTCATCCATGTAATTTTTCAATTGTGTTATTCCATGGTAGTTGTCACATCTGTTCAACAATGTCAGTTGTCAAAGTGTGCCCATCCACATCAATTATCACAATTGTTCATTCACTCTTCATCCAAGACAGTTGCTGCATGTGTTCACCAATGATGTGACCATCTATATCCATCATCACAAGTCTTCTTCCTTGTTTATTGTTGTCATATGTAATCATTCATGTCAACTGTTACCATTTATATCCATCATCAATATCCATTATTACAAATCTTCCTTCATGCTGACCATCACATGTGATCATCCATGTCAACTGCCATATGTGATCATCCATGTCAATTGCCACATGTGATCATCCATGTCAACTGCCATATGTGATCATCCATGTCAATTGCCATATGTGATCATCCATGTCAACTGCCATATGTGATCATCAATGTCAACTGCCACATGTGATCATCCATGTAAATTGTCACATGTGATCATCCATGTCAATGGCTACATGCATTTACCCATGTCAAGAGCTGCATGCATTTTATCCATCTTAGCAGTCACACGTGTTTATTTATGTAAGTTGTAATGCAAGTTTCCCTCAATCCTTGGTTAAGTGTCTGGCAGATGTGATTCCAGCATTGTATTCATAATTAGGGGCTTGATGTTCTGGACCCTAACTATTCCTGCCTCACCTCCACTGGCCAACCAGCAACAAGTGTGGTAATTAGGGTTGACAGCTATCTGCAAATAGATACAAGTTGGATAAAGTGTCATTAACAACAATATATTTATTAGCATTATGATATCATGCCATTATTACATGCCATTTGGCAAACTGACATGACACTTCACTGTTCAACTTGCATTAAGTGTTATAATTGGGTATGACAGCTATTAGACATAACACTTTACTGTTCAACTTGCAATAAGTGCTATAATTGGGTATGACAGCTATTAGACATAACACTTTCCTGTTCAACTTGCAGTAAGTGTTATAATTGGGTATGACAGCCATCAGACATAACACTTTACTGTTCAACTTGCAATAAGTGTTATTATTGGGTATGATAGCTATCTGACACAACACTTCACTGTTCAACTTGCAATAAGTGTTATAATTGGGTATGACAGCTATCTGACAGAACACTTCAATGCTGAACCAGCAACAAGTATTATAACTGAAGTTTACAGCTAGCCAACATAACAGAAAGTAAGAATTAAAACTGCAGTTAACAGCGATCTGACACAACACTTCACTGTTCTACCAGCAACAAGTGTTGTAATTGGGGTTGACAGCTATCTGACATAACACTTCACTGTTCAACCAGCAACAAGTGTTATTATTGGAGTTGACAGCTATCAGACATAACACTTCACTGTTCAACCAGCAACAAGTGTTATTATTGGGCTTGACAGCTATCTGACACAACACTTCACTTTCCAACCAGCAACAAGTGTTATTATTGGTGTTGACAGCTATCAGACATAACACTTCACTGTTCAACCAGCAACAAGTACTATTATTGGAGTTGACAGCTATCTGACAGAACACTTCAATGCTCAACCAGCAACAAGTATTATAACTGAAGTTGACAGCTAGCCAACATAACAGAAAGTAAGTATTAAAACTGCAGTTAACAGCGATCTGACACAACACTTCACTGTTCTACCAGCAACAAGTGTTGTAATTGGGGTTGACAGCTATCTGACATGACACTTCACTGTTCAACCAGCAACACGTGTTGTAATTGCAGCTGACATTTATCAACAAGAGGATTGAATTGTTAGAATTAACATGAGAACAGTGAATGGCACATTATATGCCTGCCATGTGCTTAATAGCCTAAATGCAGATAACTGAAATTGTTGTGCAGAGCCCATCGTTCTTTTTTCAGTCACAGTGACATGGACCTTTGACCCCAAAACAGATAGGCATCTTCCTCAACCTAAGTGCAAGCTATCCACAAAGTTTGGGTCAAGTCTGTTACATAGAACTACTGTTATTGTACTGAAACCATTTTTCTTCTTCGACCTTTTGGCCCCTATATCAATAGGATTCTTCCTTACCCCAAGTGCAAACCACCGACAAAGTTTTGTAACTGCTGATGGCAGAGAACTCAAGTTACTGTACAGAAACTATTGTTCTTCTTTTAGTCATAGTGGCTTTGATTTTTTACCTTTTGACTCTGAAATTGGTGGGATACTTCCTTACCCTAAGTGCAAGCAATCCACAAAGTTTGGTAACTGTAGATGGTGGAAAGAGTTATTCCACAGAAACTATATTTCTTCCTTTAGTCATGGTGACCTTGACATTTGACCTTTTGATTCTGAAATCAATAGGGTTCTTCCTTACCCTAAGTGCAAGCCATGAGCAAAGTTTGATAACTGTTGATGGTTGACAACTTGAGTTATTGTACAGAAACCAACTTGGTAACAGACAGATGGACAGACATAACATAATACTTATGGCAGGAATATAAAAAGAGTTATTTCTTAATTTCCACCTGTAGAGTGAAAAACTTCTCCTAAAACTGGTGTCCTCTGCAGACTGGCCATATTAATTCCAATAAATCCATTTTAATACTTCTGAACCTCTGTATATTGGCTACCTCTACAGAATTGCCAAAATGTTTGGTCTCAACAGTGTCCAATTTAAAAACGTCAATAGTATTAGCTTCATGATATCTTACACTCGGCAATGTAACACCCATACCTGTGATATATCCAGGCAACAGTCTGTGAGGTATGGAACAATATCCTCAGAGATCTGAGCACTTTCTGTGTTATTTTTTGTCAGATTTCATCCACATGCTTTGAAAAGAAGTGACAAAATTTCTTGATTTAACTTTATTCAACATTACTAAGCAACAAACTGCCTGCAAAAATAACTGAAATTATGCTTACTTCTTTTTCTTGGAGGTTTTTTAAGTACAATTAAAACTACAAGTTGTTGTGAAAACTTGTGCAAGGCGTGGTCTTTAATTTCATATCATATGTCATTCAATGTACTGAAGAATAATGAGTGAGGAAACTTTAATTACAAAAAATTATTATTTTGTTGTTGAGAAATCAGTCTCAAGGAGTGTGACTATAACCAAAATTTGGTGAGATTTTTCCACACTCTTTTTGAGATATCACAGGTCTAAATATTTCACTGGTCATCCAGGGACAAAACAAATTCATGAAAGATGAGTCTAGAACGTGAATAGAGGATTTTATGCAAGTGTTCTAAGGAATTAATGGAGCAATTGGTAGAATATGTAACATTGACAGTATAACCATATCATAAATCTAAGTTGAATTAACACATTTTCCAATTTTACACGTATCACTAGATCCAAATCACGTGACATTTCTCAATGACCATGCATTGCGGGATTTATATGTATTATAATAAAGTGTGATGCATGGTTTTTAAGACATGATATTATCATGCCAATATATTCAAATGTAATATGTGATAAAATGTTTATGCAATAAGGTGTATTATTCATCTCTGCTTGCATAACATAATCAGGTAATAGATGGAATGGCACCTACAATCATGACTGAACTAATTGCCACAACCCAAACTTCATTTTATACAAAACTGGAAAGAGTGACAGACTCTGGTACTGATTGACAAGGTCCATAACTCTGTCAATCAGAAAGATAATACTTGAGAGAGGCCTTTTTAGAGATATCCAAAGTTTTGATGTATCTTAAAAAATAAATGTGATGGTTCCGACATGTGGAAAATATAAAGAATGTACTCACTGAATATAATGACCCTAAAGGAAAACAGTCAATATTGGTTTCAATTTCATCTAGAGTTTTTGGTCCCGGTGATTTGGTCTGAAAAAGAAAGAAATGTATTTTAAAATATGCAAATAATACAAAAATCACTGTAAAAAAATTCACACAAATCATATAGACATACTTCCCACAGTGGGTTACCTCCCTTTGGTAGGATAATACAACTGCTACAACTCTAAATCTGGTGGTAAAATTTCTCCAGGACAAAACCAAACATTTTGATAATTGCATCACACTCAAGACAAAACCATACATTTTGATAATGGCATCACACTCAAGACAAAACCATACATTTTGATAATGGCATAACACTCAAGACAAAACCAAACATTTTGATAATTGCATCACACTCAAGACAAAACCATACATTTTGATAATGGCACCACACTCAAGACAAAACCATACATTTTGATAATGGCATCACACTCAAGACAAAACCATACATTTTGATAATGGCACCACACTCAAGACAAAACCATACATTTTGATAATGGCATCACACTCAAGACAAAACCATACATTTTGATAATGGCATCACACTCAAGACAAAACCATACATTTTGATAATGGCATCACACTCAAGACAAAACCATACATTTTGATAATTGCATCACACTCAAGACAAAACCATACATTTTGATAATGGCATCACACTCAAGACAAAACCATACATTTTGATAATTGCATCACACTCAAGACAAAACCATACATTTTGATAATTGCATCACACTCAAGACAAAACCATACATTTTGATAATGGCACCACACTCAAGACAAAACCATACATTTTGATAATGGCATCACACTCAAGACAAAACCATACATTTTGATAATGGCATCACACTCAAGACAAAACCATACATTTTGATAATGGCATCACACTCAAGACAAAACCATACATTTTGATAATTGCATCACACTCAAGACAAAACCATACATTTTGATAATGGCATCACACTCAAGACAAAACCATACATTTTGATAATTGCATCACACTCAAGACAAAACCATACATTTTGATAATTGCATCACACTCAAGACAAAACCATACATTTTGATAATTGCATCACACTCAAGACAAAACCATACATTTTGATAATTGCATCACACTCAAGACAAAACCATACATTTTGATAATTGCATCACACTCAAGACAAAACCATACATTTTGATAATTGCATCACACTCAAGACAAAAACATACATTTTGATAATTGCATCACACTCAAGACAAAACCATACATTTTGATAATTGCATCACACTCAAGACAAAATCATACATTTTGATAATTGCATCACACTCAAGACAAAACCATACATTTTGATAATTGCATCACACTCAAGACAAAACCATACATTTTGATAATTGCATCACACTCAATTTAGACTGCATTTCCTGCAATATTAATAATCCCCATTTTCTCAATGAATTTAACATGGTACACAATTTAATTGAAATCACCGGTTTTCCCTTTTATCTCTCTCTCACTCTCATGTGTAAGAGACAAAAATACATGGAAATCTGTTGAGTGAGAGAGAAAAAAGAATTTGAACTAGATGAAAACGATGAACTTGAACTTACACCAAGTAACCTACAAGAACCTGGTTTGTCGTAATGGTATGTGTAAACTTTCCAGGAGATTTATCTACAGTGTTCACAATACCAATGATACAAAGTTGCTATAGCCTGTTGAGACCGTAGGGTAAATTTCTTGGCTAGGAGGCACACACATACAGTAATCTATTTAATGCTTTGGGGTTTTGGGGGGTTTTTTTTCACACCTATAATAGGTTCTAAAAACAGATCATTTGTCAGAAGGCTGCTCTTCGTCTTTCTCTCTCACTGTGTTGGTTGGTCAGGAAGGAGACTAATCGAATAACAGAGAAACATAGGGATGGACAATAAAAAAAATAATCTAATGGTAAGTGTCCCCAAACCACCACCCCACCCCTCTCTCTCTCTGCTGGTCAGTCTTTCAGCATATCAGTTTTACCTCAGTGTATCTCTCTCACACACTCTCTCTCTCTCTCCCTCTCTCTAGATCATCATTGCAAGCTGCAGTCAAAAATCTGTCAATACACAGTTTCTTGTAGTCAAACTTAACTCCGTTGGAAATGCAAGTGTGTGTATTTGTATGTGATATAAATAAAATATATGTATAGTAGGTACACTGTATTTTTGATATACCTCCTGTATAAATTTTTCATTAAAAGGAAACATGACTTGAAATATTTATACATCTCGTGGTATATCAATGATACAGCATACATACTATATATATATATATATATATATATATATAATTTTCTTCATAACACTGGTCTTTACTTTAAAATATCCTGTTCAAGCCCTAATAATAAGTGCTCTGTGCAGACAAAACTTACCAATGCAATATCTGTCAACTGGTCTGTAATATATAGAGGTTATTTCCTTTTCTACATTAATACTACATATATTTCATCATGTGGTACAAAAAACATTATACTTTAATGAGTGCTGAAGTCATGAGTTAAAATATATAGCTTTTTTGTATTACAAGATAAACTATATCCTGTATTTACATAGGAAGAAATTTTCTTTTTTATTATATACCAAACTTGCTTTCTGAATCAAAGCTTTGAAGATTAAACTCATTTGTCTGCACACTACCCCCACCACCCTTTTTGTAAGTTCACCTCAGTTTCATTTGCCTTTATTGGCTGATCATAAAAATATCAAAGATTTGGCAGAATTGTTGATTTGGTATGAACTAATCTGTTGCAATATATTACATTTTTGACATTTTGTAAACTATTTTACCCTATCTGACCAATTGAGCAATGCAACACACTGGATTTTTCAAATTGTTATCGAGCTAGTAAATGGGACATAACTTCACAAAGAAGCAAACAGTGACGAGTCAGATATCTTTTGCAAAAAATAATTTCCATGCCTGAGGGGTAATGCAAGTTTCATTTATTTCTCAAGTTCACAAAATGCTTGTTTTCTTGCTGCAAATATCGTTTCTACCGGTATTGACACACACAATCAAGTGTTGCATAGCATGATGGTAAATCATATTTTTTTCTCTTATGAAAATATAAGGAAATAATTTGGTCCCCCCCCCGTGAAAATACAGGAATTAAAAAATATGAAATAGATTTCACCAATATTTTTCTGTATTGTACACTTAAGCATACAATAAATTGTAGTACTACAGTATCCAATGTCTGTTGAGTCAGTTTGTACTCTAAAGCATTCAAATACAAACAACTACACTAATGATGCAGTGAAAACTTCATGTGTACCATAGTGTAGTATATACTAACCTCTACAGATTCAATGTATTCCAAGTAAGTTTTCTCCACAGCCTCTTTGTAAGATGAAGGCCAGACTCTGGCTGGCTTTACCTCATTGTCCTTCTTGATCTCCTCATAACCACTGATTTTTCCTTTCAATTTTTTACCCTTTTCTTCTTTTTTCTTAGAATTTTTACTTTTCTCCTGGAGATCTTTTTCTGAACTATCCTCCAAATCCTCATTTTTCTTGCAATCATCCAAGTCTGGCATATTTTCCATGGATTTATCCCTTACTGGTTCACTATTCTTGAAATTATCTATTCCTGGCTCATTTTTTTTGAATTCATCCAGCTTTGGATCATTTTTCTTTAAATTATCAGGTTGATTAACTTGTTCTATCTGTCTTTCATTAGCATTTTCTTCATTTACTTTACTTTCCTCATCTTTAAACTTGAGTGTTGTTTTCAGAACTGACTGAAATGAATAAGCAGGTACTTATTGAATTCTGTCAAAAATTCTAAATAAATATACAGGGCTTGTTATTGAAAAACCATACTGCAGATCATTCCCTAATTATACAAGAGTTACACAAAAAAGAAACAAAAGCCCCTCATAGGGAATGACACTTTATTGGCTGAAAAGAATTTCCATGAATCCATGATAGATGGTTTCTTCTTTTTAACTTCTGAGCAATGACACCATCTATGATACTTCTAAGAAAAGCCAACATATCAAATTTGTTAACAAAAATATTTTCTTACATGTCTGACATAATTTTTTTCACTAGAAACCAATTTTTGGAGTAAAATATATTTCTTTGATACTACCTGCCTGATCATATTACCTTAGGAGTATGACCACTACTTTGCAAACGCAGCTCTTATGAAGCTAAAGTTGTTTGTCCACATAGGTGGCAGTCAGAGAGAGTGATTTTCACTTGATGTAGAGATTGGCACCAAATCCTGTGTGTACTTCAGTTACTACTGGAGCAGAATGCACACTCTCCTAGTAGGATGTTACTGTGGGGAGACTTGAAGGGTGTATCTGTACCATGATCAGGTAAGTATTATTGAACCAACATATTTTACTCCAAAATCTGGTTTCTTCTTCAAATACATTACACGATCATAATACCTTAGAAGAATAGGTAAGAGGTGGAGGGAATTATATCCCCTTACCCCAGAGCGAGGTCATCTCCTGTTCCCTAAGGTATTTGAGGCAGCCTTCAATTCTTGATATACCCGACTGGAGAATTGACTCCACATCGAGCAGAAGCTGCTAGACAACCAGGGAATGTAGCACTGATATAGGTGCCACTAGGTCTAAGTGAGCATTTCGGGATGAAAGATCTCTAAGGTAGAAACTAGAGAAATTCCACTCTGACTTTCATCCCACTGCTTGTATAATATAGGGTAGTTACGCTTGAATGCAATGCTTATCACAACTACCATAACTTTTCAAGGGTAAAAATAGACAATATCTCCCTCTTCATGCCAGCTCGGTTCTTTGTAAGCACCACTTCAAAGCCATCACTGGATCCTGTAGATGACTGTGTGTTGAAGGATCCAGGTTGGAAAGAGGTTTCACCACTAAGACTGATTTGCCTATGAGTGGTAGCCTGTTCCTAGCAATGAAAGCAGGGGCTGTCACGAGTGATAACGACCATCCCATGGAACTGGAGATAGTTCAGTTCGACCAACAAAGCATGTATTTCACTGATTCTGCCTGCTGTAACTAGGATGAGTAGGAAGCAGGTCTTGTATGAGAGGTGAACCAATGATGCTCTCGAGATCTGTTCAAACAGTGCCTTATTCAACCATGTTAGAACCCATGATAGATTCCACTTTGGGCACAAAGCAGGTATGACAAATCAAAATTAGCCAAAAGATCAGAAAGGTCTTTGTTTTGTCCTATATCCTCTCCTCCATGATGACATAGTGTGTCTGAGATTGTGAAACAGTAACATTTTATCATCATGAGAGCCAACTTCTTCACTTCAAAGAGCCATAGTAGAAAGTTAGCTGTTAGCTGTTTGGGTTATTGATGCTTTAAGTGGATGAATGTGTCATCACTCGTACCACTGTGACAAAATTCTCCACTTCCCCATATATGCTTTCAAAGTGGTGGACCTTCTCACCCAAGTCATTCTCTCCATCACTTGTTCTGAGAACTGTTTGTCCCTTAGCCTGCTTGGAATGTGATGGACTTGCATGACACCACCTTAACTTCTTGTTGATGACACCACCTTAGAAAAATCCCAAACCAGGAGGCAGAGGTCTGTGGATTTGGTCCCACCTTACCTTCTGAGATAGTTCATCACAGTGGACTTGTCAGATAGAATGAGCACACCCTTTCCATAAAGCATCTCCTGCTAACAATGAAATGGTGTTTTAGTCTGACCTTCATCTCTAAGATATTGATGTGCAATAGTTGATCTTGACTGGGCCACAATCCGCTGGCCTCATGTGTCCCATTGGGCATAAGAAAAGGCTGTATCATGTGTCACATTAGACATAAGAAAAGGCTGTATCATGTGTCCCATTAGGCATAAGAAAATCTGTATCATGTGTCCCATTAGGCACAAGAAAAGGCTGTATGATGTGTCCCATTAGACATAAGAAAAGGCTTATCATGTGTCCCATTAGGCATAAGAAAAGGTTGTATCATGTGTCCCATTAGGCATAAGAAAAGGCTGTATCATTAGGCATAAGAAAAGGCTGTATCATTAGGCATAAGAAAAGGCTGCATCAGAATCTGTGAAGTTCCTTATGCTGGGATGGGTTATGGGATATGTGATCCACAAATCTTATCCCAACTTGTATCATGCAAGACAGTATCCGAGTTGAACTGGCATGCTCTCAATCTGTCTCATAACTAGCAGGGGAAGTAGACTGGCTGCCATATACTTGAGGTGTCAGGCCTATTCGTACTGCCAAAAAATGTTTGTCAAGTTGGGGCAGCAAAGCTTGAGCTGGAACTGTAGCTGTAGCCAAAAAGGGATCTCCTGATTTGCTTATTGGATGGTGAGCCGTCTGCTTTACGGCACACTTCCATCAGGAATTTATTGACCTATGTGGCATCAGCATCGATGTTAATGACATCCTTGTCACTCAAAATGCATTTCTCCGCTTTCCCTTTCTGCTTAGATTGTCCACTCAGTTCTATAGCCCACTGACTCTCTGTCCATACAGTGCATATTCCCCCGAGAGGCAATCCACACACGCTAAACATGTATTATGGTTATCGTCCATGCCATTCATAAATTTACACAGCTTGCATTTAGTAATGCCCATATTCTATACTCTGTAAATATAAGTAGAGTAGACAATATTTATACAGGTGTAGCCAGATAATATTTATTCAGGTGTAGCCAGCCAAGCATTGCTTTATAAGTAGAGTAGACAATATTTATACAGGTGTAGCTAGATAATATTTATACAGGTGTAGCTAGACAATATTTATACAGGTATAGCCAGATAATATTTATATAGGTGTAGCCAGCCAAGCATTGCTTTATAAGTAGAGTAGACAATATTTATACAGGTGTAGCCAGACAATATTTATACAGGTGTAGCCAGACAATATTTATACAGGTGTAGCCAGACAATATTTATACAGGTATAGCCAGCCAAGCATTGAATGGAAAACAGCAATAAGCAGTTGGAAATATAGACTGGAGTATACTTCCTGTAAACAAGAAACAGTTGGAAATATAGACTGGAGTATACTTCCTGTTGACAAGAAGCTACTCGAACTTACTCTATAGCTGAGTACAACAAACTCTTGATGTTAGTTTGCACAGTCTAACAAAAAAGCATGCTACCAAGCATAAGTGAAGTAGTAACTTAAGTACACATGGTATCTGGTGCCAGTCCCTATATCAAGGGAAGATCACTCTGTGTGACTGCCACATATGTGAACAGACAACTAGTAGCTTCCATAGCTACAACAATTTACGCAGGGAGGGTTGTATTTGTGAGGTAGTGGTTGTACTCCTAAGGTATTATGATCGGCTAATGTATTTGATGAAGAAACCTGTATGTTCAAGACAAAACTCTTTGTCATGGCCATTGACCTTGAATCTGACAGGGATAGAAAATAATTCAACTTGTCATGGACAATGTCAGGATATACCCATGTGCTAAGTTTGGTTACATCTATAATTAAATATATTTTTTTGAAAAATTACAGTTATTTAAGTGTCATCTTTCAAAGTATTCCTCAGATATATCCACAAAATGGATTTGATACAAATCTAGTCATACTTGTTTGTGTTATCATGTTCACAAGACACCACATCTAAAAACATGGGACAAGATCTTTGATCTTAAAATCAATGTCAGAGTGCCAACTATTAACTTATTCATTGGAATGCATTTATATACAAAGTCTGGTCAAAATTCAATTGTGTATACACAAGTCACTGTGTTTGTAGGCTCTGCGATGTATAAAATTGCAAGCAATGACTTCTGACTTTGCTCCAAGGTCAATTAGGTCTGGTTTTCAAAACTCCTTCCCAAAACTGCACATACAGTGGTGGTCAGATCTGCACCTTTTCATTCAGAACCAATTAAATATTGCAAGAAGTGTTTTAGTGAAAACCCATGTCAATGCCATCATTCATAGTGATAACAAGATTTCAAGACAGCCACTATCATACTATGAAAGTGTTTTAGTGGAAACACCTATGTCAACAAGACCATCCATTCAGAAGATGTAGCAATACAAAGATTTTCACGATGACAAGGTAGCCATTGTTGAGGATAGATCACCATCATCTGAATATAGGCATAACTATATATTGCAAGAAAGAAGTTTTGGGGTTTTTTCAATGTTGGGATGGCATCCATTTAGGAGGTGCAGCCATAAAGAGGTATTCAAATTGTGTGAGGTCACATTGGCATCATTTTCATTTAGGACCAAATGCACATAGCAAGAAGTATTTTAGTGAAAAACCCCATGTCAATGTGACCATCCCTCTAAGAGGAGTTGTGATAAGGTTTTCAAGATGGCCACCATTGATCAGCACCATTTTTAATTACCACCAACATCATAAGTCTTTGAGTGGAAACTCCATGTCCATATGACTATCCACTAAGAAGGAGTAGCCATAACAAGATATTCAAGACAGCCACCACAGCAGCAACATTTGATGTCCTAGTGGCATCATTTTAATTTAGGTCTAACTAGGCAACATAAGAAGTCTTGTAGAGAAAACCCTATATGAATAAGACCATCCATTAAGGTGGAGTAGGGATAACAAGATTTTCAAAATAACCACCACTGTGGACATTTGATATAAAATCTGCAACATTTTGATTTTGGACCAATTAGATATCAGTAGAAGTTGTTTACTGAAAACCCCATTTTGATATGACTGTTTATTAAGGAGAATTATCTATACCAAGATTTTCAAGATGGCTATCTAGGTAGACATACTGTATGTGAGATGAGCACCAGTTTCATTTAGGACCAACAAGACTTTATACAAAGTATTTTGGTTAAAAATTCCATGTTGATATGACAACCCATTCAGGATGAGTAGAGAGAACAAGATTTTCAAGATGGCCATCACAGCAACCATATTGTATATACGATCAGAACCATTTTCATTTATAACCGACAAGCCATCATAATGTCAATATGACCATACATTCAGAAGGAGTAGCTAGAACAAGGTTTTCAAAACACATTTGCGGCAGCAATATTGGATGAAAAGATTGGCACCATTTTAATATAGTACCAACTTGACTTTATAATAAGCATTTTGGTGAAAACACCATTTCCATCGATATGACAATCAATTTAGATGGAATAGCAACAACAAGATTTACAAGATGGCCACCATTGCAGACATAGTGGATGTCAGATTGGCACTATTTTCATTTAGTACCAACTAGACACCATAAGAAATCTTCTGGTGAAAATCCCATGTTGATATAACCATCCATTCAGAAGGAGTAATGATAACAACATTTTCAAGATGGCCACCATGTCCAGAGTGATATTTAGTCTAAAATTTTTATTTTAATATTCTTCATTGTTAGCAACGATTTGTATTAAGTTTGGTTTTCCCTTGTATTGGAATCAATTCAATTCATCTCTGTTGACATTGGTTTTCCCTTGTATTGGAATCATTTCATCTCTGGTGACATTGCATTCATGTAGCATCATATATCACTGTTGATTAGGTAGGGTAAAACTTCCACCATTAATTATTTCTTTTACTCATCGATAATTTGCTACTAAACTAATATTAAAGATTCTCTAAACTCTAAATATTCTGATTTACAGCATTTGTTCATGTTTAATGTGTGCACACCTGTGATCAGTGTAGACCTAAATCTACTGGCAAACAATGTGCCGGCAGACCAGTCTCTATGCTATTTTCACCCCTGTGACCTAGATCTACTGGCAAACAATGTACCTGCAGACTAGGCTCTATGCTATTTTCACCCCTGTGACATAAATTTACTGGCAAACAATGTCCATGCAGACCAGACTCTATGCTATTTTTTCTACTTTTTTATATATTGCAGGCACAGGAAATACATAAAATACTGACAGACAAAACATTAAAAACTGAGGGAAGAGCTATATTATATACAGCCAACTGTCACTACAATGACAAACATGGTTGAAAGTAATTTCATCATTATATTGAGTTCAAACATAACATGTTTATTAACTTTTTTCTCATTTACTTTAAACAACAGATCTAAAAGAAAAACAAAGCTGTCAGCTTTCTATACTTGATTATGTTAACCCCTATTTATAAACATCAGTATCTGTTGTTTTGTGCACACTTGACAACATCAGGGTGTTACAGGTAGATCAGTAATCCTGATTGATAATTAGTCTCTTTGCAATAAAGACTAACACCTTGTCAGTATATTACAGCCTTGGGGCACCGTTGTTGTAGTGGTCAGTTTATGTAGTTAATTCGCATGCTTGTTATGTAAAATCAATGTCTGTATTGGAATTTGAATACTCCTTTATAATGGTAAAATTGAATAGTATATACATTTATTCCAATTTTTCATCCTTCAGTGAATATCTTACTTATAATGAATGTTGTTGTACTGAAAGTTGACCATATCATGTAGAATATCAATTATATCTTTTCTTGATTTAGATAAATCACTATGTAATCAACTGTCCCAGATTCTTAAATCACTATATAATCAACTGTCCCAGATTCTTAACTCGCTATGTAATCAGCTGTCCCAGATTATTCAATTACTATGTAATCAGCTGTCCCAGATTCTTAAATCACTATAAATCAGCTGTCCCAGATTCTTAAATCACTATAAATCAGCTGTCCCAGATTCTTAAATCACTATGTAATCAGCTGTCCCAGATTCTTAAATCACTATGTAATCAGCTGTCCCAGATTCTTAAATCACTATGTAATGAGATGTCTCAGGTTTAAAGTTATTTTGGTGTATGTATAAACATTTCCAGGTCTTTTTTTCCATTGGTCATTAGATAAAAAAAAAACTTTGTTTTTAAATGTTATGTTTATTTGCATTTAATTCTATTTAATTATATGTCCTTTTTTTCTCACATCCTAGATAAAATAAAATATAATTAAACAAGTAATTAGTTTACTATATTATAAGCCCTTGCAAAACCTTAATGCTAGTGGTGGCTCAAATGTATTTTAACAGTGATGAGTAAAACAGAGCTCTCTGTAGGGTTTTGAAAAAAGATCTTCTGGTACACTTTTTTGTAAAAACCACAGAAAACATCAGTGTACAAAAAACTGTAGAACAAATTCTGAAAATTTAAGTTCAGAAACAGAAACTGCACAGCCGGATAACAGGACTTTAATTACAGACAGCCCTGCCAGCAAAACTGATATACGCTCCAACCTGTAGTAAGCAAGCATCTCTGAGAAGCAATTAACCCCTCTGTGAAGCAACTAACCCTCTGAGAAGCAATTAACCCATCTGAAAAATAGATAATGCTCCACCTACTTATTTGTGTATCTGTCTCCTACAAATAGGTGATTTTTGTTTGTAAAAATTTTCCTGTGATTGAAACAAGACTCAGAAGTATATTGTGAAAGTTTCATGAAACTTGGATAAAAAATGACCAATTTGAAAATATTGTATTGTAAATTCTTTCTATTTGTCCAATTATGTAATGATTCACACATAGCCCATGATCTAACTGGTTAGCAGGCTGTTGGAATCTGTGATGCAATAGTTGATTTGACAGATGCCACCCTTGGCCAAGGAGTCAAGTCCTTTGGCAAAAGTGACATATAAAGCAAGGTTTGACTATACTTACCAGTCGGTATCTATAAGCTTTGGTATCTGGGTACTGCACAGAAAAGTGTGGACAAGGAAAGGCATAGATGTGTCCCCTGTTGTCAGCAAAAAATGCCATGTTCAGCCAGTTAGACCACCCAAGTGACTGAAATGGTACCGAGACAAGTTATTGAAAAGTTACTCATTTAAGTACAGCATGCTGCCTATCTATATTACAATACTATACCAATTATAAAATTGTTATATCTACATTATAATTATACACCAATTATGAAATTGTTATATCTAACTCAGATGTATAACCCTTCACTAAGCAAAAGGTGAATTAAATATTTTAACTATTGATAAATGCTAAGGAATGAAAAACATAGCATTTACTTGTCATTAGTCACGATGCTTGGAGTAAGCCAAGGGAGACAACTTTCTAAAAATCTATTGTAATGTTAAATTTGATTGTCATGGTTATTATCATTTTAGAAAATAAATATAGACTATCAACAGCAACAACAACAAAACAACAACAAAAAAGTGAGACAACAACAAAACAACAACAAAGAAGTGAGTAGAAGTGAGTGTCAGTATAAACAGCTATTTGTTTTTCACAATTCATATAATGAAACAACTGAAAACAGGTATTTTATTGGTCCATACAGGTACATTAATATAAATAAACAGACCCACAAATCACTTTGGAATGCACAAAGGTATGCTGTGTCTTCTGTTGTAAATAGCAATGGCCTTTGAAATGATACATTAAATTAATGAACCATGCACGATCTCAAATTGCTGGTTGTGGTATGGTCTGTTTACAATAATATTTACAGTTTACACACCACAACTTAATCTTGTTAAACTAGAGTACAATTCATATAAAGTTTTCAATATTACTATAAACTGACATATCAAAGGTCTTTGTCAGCCATGACACATCCCTCCACCAGTTCATGTAACCCAGCATCCTTTGTAGACTGGCCTCAAATTTGGTCCCAATAAACATGCTGTACATTCACTATCAGTGTTGACTTACCCAGATAGCAGCATTGTGGACAGTAAGGAAGTGTTGACTTACCCAGATAGTAGCATTATGGACATTAAAAGAAGTGTTGACTTACCCAGATAGCAGCATTATGGACTGTCCGGAAGTGTTGACTTACCCAGATACCAGCATTATGGACTGTCCGGAAGTGTTGACTTACCCAAATAGCAGCATTATGGACCGTCCGGAAGTGTTGACTTACCCAAATAGCAGCATTATGGACAGTAAGGAAGTGTTGACTTATCCAGATAACATCATTATGGACAGTAAGGAAGTGTTGACTTATCCAGATAACATCATTATGGACAGTAAGAAAGTGTTGACTTACCCAGATAACATCATTATGAACAGTAAGAAAGCGTTGACTTACCCAGATAGCAGCATTGTGGACAGTAAGGAAGTAGATACTATTTCTCATCTGTTCCTCTCTAAGGTTGCATTTAACGTGTCCTGCTTCCACATATCTCGCTCTGTTGCTAACCATCCTAAATATATTATAGCAAAAACAAATAATTATTTGATTCTAAAATTCTTTTGTAACAGATATTAACATCTCAGATAATTGGAAAATGGTCTACCCAATAATATTTCTTAAAGATTAGTGTTTGAAACCTTAAAAAAACTTCATAGTGGTTGGCAGAGAACTTTTCAGTATTTTGGTAATTGTCATGTATACAAGCAGTATTTTGGTAACTGTCATGTGCAAAAGCAGTATTTTGGTAATTGTCATGTGTACAAGCAGTATTTTGGTAACTGTCATGTGCAAAAGCAGTATTTTGGTAATTGTCATGTGTACAGGCAGTATTTTGGTAACTGTCATGTGTACATGCAGTATTTTGGTAATTGTCATGTGTACATGCAGTATTTTGGTAATTGTCATGTGTACAGGCAGTATTTTGGTAACTGACACGTGCAAAAGCAGTATTTTGGTAATTGTCATGTGTACAGGCAGTATTTTGGTAATTGTCATGTGTACAGGCAGTATTTTGGTAACTGTCATGTGCAAAAGCAGTATTTTGGTAATTGTCATGTGTACAGGCAGTATTTGGGTAATTGTCATGTGTACAGGCAATATTTTGGTAATTGTCATGTGTACAGGCAGTATTTTGGCAATTGTCATGTGTACAAGCATTTTTTTGGTAATTGTCATGTGTACATGCAGTATTTTGGTAATTGTCATGTGTACATGCAATATTTTGGTAATTGTCATGTGTACAAGCAGTATTTTGGTAATTGTCATGTGCACATGTAGTATTTTGGTAATTGTCATGTGTACAAGCAGTATTTTGGTAATGGTCATGTGTACATGCAATATTTTGGTAATTGTTATGTGTACATGTAGTATTTTGGTAATTGTCATGTGTACAAGCAGTATTTTGGTAATTGTCATGTGTACAGGCAGTATTTTGGTAATTGTCATGTGTACAAGCAGTATTTTGGTAACTGTCATGTGCAAAAGCAGTATTTTGGTAATTGTCATGTGTGCATGCAGTATTTTGATAATTGTCATGTGTACAGGCAGTATTGTGCTAATTGTCATGTGTACAAGCAGTATTTTGGTAACTCATGTGCAAAAGCAGAATTTTGGTAATTGTCATGTGTACAAGCAGTATTTTGGTAATTGTCATGTGTACATGCAGTATTTTGGTAATTGTCATGAGTACAAGCAGTATTTTGGTAATTGTTCTGTGTACAGGCAGTATTTTGGTAATTGTCATGTGTACAGGCAGTATTTTGGTAATTGTCATGTGTACAGGCAGTATTTTGGTAATTGTCATGTGTACAAGCAGCATTTTGGTAATTGTCATGTGTATAAGCAGTATTTTGGTAATTGTCATGTGTACAGGCAGTATTTTGGTAATTGTCATGTGTACAAGCAGCATTTTGGTAATTGTCATGTGTATAAGCAGTATTTTGGTAATTGTCATGTGTACAAGCATTATATTGGTAATTGTCATGTGTACAAGCAGTATTTTCGTAATTGTCATGTGTACAGGCAGTATTTTGGTAATTGACATGTGTAAAGGCAGTATTTTGGTAATTGACATGTGTACAGGCAGTATTTTGGTAACTCATGTGTACAAGCAGTATTTTGGCAATTGTCATGTGTACAGGCAGTATTTTGGTAATTGTCATGTGTACAGACAGTATTTTGGTAATTGTCATGTGTACAGGCAGTATTTTGGTAATTGTCATGTGTACAAGCAGTATTTTGGTAATTGTCATGTGTACAGGCAGTATTTTGGTAATTGGCATGTGTAGAGGCAGTATTTTGGTAATTGTCATGTGTACAGGCAGTATTTTGGTAATTGGCAGGTGTACAGGCAGTATTTTGGTAATTGTCATGTGTAAAAGCAGTATTTTGGTAATTGTCATGTGTACAGGCAGTATTTTGGTAATTGTCAGGTGTACAGGCAGTATTTTGGTAATTGTCATGTGTACAAGCAGTATTTTGGTAATTGTCATGTGTACAAGCAGTATTTTGGTAACTGTCATGTGTACAAGTAGAAAATTAAACCCTGATTTTAGGTCTTTATACTCTGATTTTTTAAAAACTTTTGCTGAAAAGTCAAGCTATGCACATGTACATATCATTAAGTTTAAATGTATTTCAACTATATCAATAAGGGTATGCAACACATAGCCATGTATGCATATATTTCCCTACTGACATTTTTCATGACAATGCAACTGACAATAAAGTCTATGATCAACAAATATTCTTGATTTAAACAAGAGAACCAAATGAACCTGAGATCACCCACCTGGTTGACATCTGCCTGCTAGAGAAATTAGCCAAGAAATAAGCAGCTTTTTTAGTAAATTATGCGAGCGATAACCCATTCTCCTAGTTTGATAACCAACACAGCTTAGTGTCATGTGATCTGTGACCCCGATATCTAGTTAAGAAGATGATTATTGATTTCTGGTGAATCCAGCGAAGCTAATATGCTGTGCTGACTTTTACCTGGATCTGGTGGTCATTTGGGCTACCACCACAGGACTAACCAGATTCAAAGTTTGTCTCTGCAAAGCTAAATCTCAGATAAAAAATGGAGAAGGTCGACTCTGCATGCCAACCAACAGCTTATATTATGTCTCGGATATCAAAATGTTACATTCAAATGTGAGTCTCTCAGAGATCGCTCTAATTTCATAATCTGAAATCTTCACAAGGAGACTCTGATCTTTTGAGACCTCAGAGTACACTGAGTGTATAGCCAACTTCAGCCACGAAGATAGGGCTTGAGGGGTGATATCCTGCTTCCCTGCTTTCACAGGGAGAAAGAGTCATTTGCATGCGCCAGGACTTGCCTCTGTGCTTCAAGTAGTGCTTGAGGGCATGAACAGTGTCTTGCATGGCCGCTGCTCTCAAGGTGTCTATGGACAAGCGGGAGCATTTGACAACTCTTTGATTGCTGACCAACAGTAACCTATTTTTGGCGACAATGACTGGTTGCATCAAGAGGACCACCGAACCATCCAATCTGAACTGAAGATAGTTTGAGTCAATGGAAAGGGCATGTAACTTGCTCACCCTGCATTCTGAAGCTAAGGCTGTCAGGAAACATGTTTTGTAGGATAGTAGCTTCAGCAAAATGCGGGCTAAAGGCTAAAATTTATCTGAACTGAGTCATGTTAAAATCCAGGACAGATTCCAATTTGGAAACAGGGTGAGGATTTTGGTTGATTCAAATCAAAATGGGCTAATATGTCTGATAGATCTTTATCCTGACCAATATCACTTCTGAAATGATGCCAGAATGTGTCCGATATCATGGAACGGTAGCTTTTGATGGTCAAAGGTTTAAATTCTTTTTCTTGCAAGACTATCCAGACAAGAACCAGGTGTGAAGAAGAAGATGGTCTGGGAAGGGGTGTAACACCTGCAACTGGGGTTGTTTGAGAAAATTTGGACTGGCCAGAATCTTCCTGGGTATATCTATTGCTAGATTGAGTAGATCGGTGACCCAGAACTTGTCCCATCTGAGAATCTTGCAGCTTCTGGATTATTTTTGGTACTTGGACTGTAGGAGGGTAGTGAAGGCCCACAACCATCCTAACTGATTGACAGTGCATCCACAGCCCAAATTTCTGGGTCTAAGAACTAGAGAGAAAAAGGTGGGCAAATTTTGATTCCACCTTGTCACAAAAAGAACGATCATCAGATGCCCACAACATGCACAAATCTGATGAAAGACTGATTGGTGGAGAGACCATTCCATATGAATGACTTGACCCTTTCTGGATAGAGTGTCGGCCAGGACACCGAGTCTTCTGGGAATGTGCCTGATTTGTACATTGGTCTTAAGTTGGTCACACCAACATAAAAACTGCCAAATCAGAACGCATAGGTCAGGTGATTTGGTGCCCCCGTTTGCGGAGGTGGGTCACCACTACATAGTTGTCGACATAATTAAGAAAGTTTTCCCTGAGAGTTGATCATTCCAGAACTGAAAGACATTGATAACAGCCTTCATTTCAAGAAGGTTGATGTGGAAAGGCAGGTCCTTGGGTTTCCACGTGCCGCTGACAATAGCGAAGTCTGGCAACAGGTGGGCACCCCAACCGTACATACTGGCATTGGTACAGCCATTTCCACTTAGGACTTCTCCAGAGGAATCCCTGTCATGAGTCAACCTGGGTTATGCCACTGACACAGAAATGATCGTACCTCGTGCATGATCCTTTTTTAAGGCCACACCCAAAACAAATGATCACATCCCACATCATTTGTATATTGGCTAAAACTATGCAATCCTGTTACATTCTAGTTGCAAAGAGAGAAATTCTCTAAGGATAGAAACAAGACATGCTCTCTTTCCCTAATAGATCATATTCACCCACAGTGATAAAAAAAGGGGATTTTTAATCTGTCAGCTTTACAGTAACTGGTATGTATTCTCATTTACCTATCAATCAAAATACAGTTCAGAATCTGTGTAATTTCATGTAAGTGTCTGTCAAACATCTGGTAGTTGCTTATTCCTCTGAAATGATAGATATTAAGTTGAAAAATTCACTAAAGTGGTTATTTGTCAGTACATCTTTGAAGTTGACTCTCTTATGAAATGCTCATGTATGGATGATGCATGACAGATGAAGGACCATACCAAAGGCTCACTTGGCCTTACAGCTGTATGAGTTAATGAAAACATCTTAAAATGTGACAAATGATTGACAATAAAAACACATCTTGATCTATGATAATACAGTAAAATGTGACAAAACATTGACAATAAAAACACATCTTGATCTATGATAATACAGTTATATGTGACAAATGATTGACAATAAAAACACATCTTGATCGATGATAATACAGTAAAATGCTTTTGAATCAATTATCTTTATAGTCATTAGAAGTTTTATGAATTTTACAACACACATTGCAGTATTATACAAAAATGTATACTACATGTATGGAGGATTCTTTTTGCAGACTTCCAAAATCAAAATATTTGCCTAAAGAGGTGTTTAAAATTTTGTCAAAGTAATATTTTAGCAATTGCAGATAATGGGAGGGTTTTATTTTAGTGGGAATGACCAGATGTACACTGTCTGCAGATGGGACCACATAATACACAATCAAATGCGGTAAAGACACTCACACCATGGCATCATCGGATGCACTCAAAGCTCCTGGGTACAGAAGGGGCCACTGTACTTCATTGAAGGCACTATATCTGTCCTGGAATATAGGATACTCTGTTTCTTCCAAACTCCAAAATTTCAAAAATTTGTCATCACTTGCTGTCACAAAATAATTTTCTGCCATTTTTGACCAGTCACACCCTCGCACAACTCGGCTATGTGCATGGAAAGTATGAAAGGGGAATAACTCTTGGTTGACTTGTAGCATGAGGGAGGATGTGCATAGATCCCATGTTCTTACGGTGCCTGAAAATATAAATATAAAAAAAAAACAAGTTATAAAGGATAGATTGCTTATCATTGAAAAGTCCCAGATCATATACTGTACATATACATACAAATACACCTTATCAGGTCATATACTGTACATATGCATCAAATACACCTAATCTCATCATATACTGTACATATCAGTACACCTTATCAGATCATATACTGTACATATGCATCAAATACACCTAATCTCATCATATATTGCATATCTGTATACCTATACACCTAATCAGATCATATACTGTACATAGATGTGCAATGCACCTTATCAGATTATATACTGTACATACTCATACAAATACACAATCAGATCATATCCTGTACATATGCATATACACATACTCAGATTATATACTGTATAAACTCGTACAAATACACATAATCAGATCATATACTGTACATATGCATATACACATAATCAGATCATATACTGTACATATGCATATACACATAATCAGATCATATACTGTACATATGCATATACACATAATCAGATCATATACTGTACATATGCATATACACATAATCAGATCATATACTGTACATATGCATATACACATAATCAGATCATATACTGTACATATGCATATAAACATACTGTGAAACACTTCAGTTTCGTTGGTCTCAAATTTCGTGGTTTAGGTAAAAAGTACATATTCGTGGGTACCTAATTTCGTAGATCGATCATTTACAAATGTATTTTTAAAAAAAAACAAACATAAGACAACGATGCATATGTCTCTGTAAATGTTAATACTGATATTCATTTCCACGCATTTGCGAGCAAACAGGTTTAATCCGTATTGCAGTTATTAAGTTGATTCATTAAGATATTTCATTGCTCACATCTGGAGTAAATGTGGAGATCTTAAAGAAAATGCCTACTTCTTTTCCACACATGTCTGAGCTAACACATATAATACCACTATTGTAGTCTTAAGTAATTAGGTTCTCATGTGTTCTTAAAGATAGATATCAAAGCATAAAGTTCTCAACAAATAGGGATTAGATGCTGAACAATGCCACTGACTGTAAACTTGTATTGTTTGAAACAATCCTGCCAAAATCGCACCGTGGGAAACCCCATGTTGCTGGGTGACCTTGACCTTGTGGTCCAAATTTGGATTTATAAAGTTAGGATGAATAGCGGTGTTATAAATGCGATGTTGTTGAAGGAATTGTTACAAAATACGCTAAACATAAACTGCAAAGATACCGACAGTGGACATGTACATTCAAATCAGATCTTGGTTGACCTGAAAACATCTACCTCATGCAAAGCAGCTTATCTGCACACATGACAAAGTAGCACTTGGGAGAGACGTGATTGAAATGGGCTTTGAGAAAGCGGGACTAATCTGCTGATTGTTTTTTTAGCAGTTAGTTGATATGTGCAAAAATGTATATATAAATGGGAATAATATGTGCTTTGGGAAATAAAGAAAGACAGACAGTAAGTATATCTGCATTTATTACACACATCAGGTAATCATTACAACCTGACACGAGTTTTCATGCTCATGGAATTTTTGCATTCAAATTTAATTGTAATCAATCAGTTCCAGTGTTCCTTGTCATTCATGCACTTATCCTAATGTATATTTCGCATTCTCAGCACTATAATAGATAGCCATGGTATTAAAACAAATAAAGAAACAGGTGATGCCTTTCAATTGCACGAGGGAGCGGGGTGGGGTGTGATTGTCGGTTTGGTTGATATTTCATTGTGACTTTAAATTTGTGGTCTAGCTCATCCACAAAAACCACAAAAATTGGAACCCAACGAATTTAAAGTTTTTTACAGTAATCAGATCATATACTGTAGATACTTGTACAGTTACACATAATTAGATCATGCACTGTACATAGACATTCAATACACCTTGTCAGATCATACACTGTATATATGCACACAAACACACCTATTAAATCTCTTGTGTGCATCAAGTGATTTTTATGCAATAATACTAACAAGCTTCTGCAGACAGACAGACAGGTATAAGGATGTAGGGATGGACATGACCAAATCAAGATGCCCTAGCATACAATCTTTAAAATTTGTACAGTATTCTTGTATCACAAGGTATCAAGATCTAGATATCCCTTGTTACAATAAGCCTTTAATTTTGCATCTTTGTGGTTCCATGCTTAATCACCCAACTGGATGTGTTTGGTTGTCCATACATGGTGAGTGGTTTTTCTCAAGCTTATTTCCTTTCTCCAACTCCAAAAGTCAATTCATTCCTCCATGTATGCAATGAAATTAATTCAATATAAGTAGCAAAGAACTGTTTAACAGTTTGAACTTTGTGTAAATTCAACAATGAGTTCTCAAAACTTGTACAAATCCTGAAACAGATTATTTTACTAGTGAAATGAAATTGGAATGCAAATGAATGCAGAATGACTGCAAAAACAAAATGAAGAATGAATGCAAATGAAATAATGAGAACCTGACTTTGTTAAATGCCTTTCCATTTCATTCCAAACAACAAAAAAAAACAAAAAACAGAAATGACAAATGGAAATGATAAACACAAAATCAAAATGCATTTCTGATATTGGAAATGAAAACCTACCAGATGATAGCTTAAATACAATGGAATGCAACTGAAATGACTTCTGAATGCATTTCAAAAGCAAATGAAATTTAAGTGAAACACAGAGTTGATATAATTACCCATTGCAGGGCATATATTAAGTGAAACACAGAGTTGATACAATTACCCATTGCAGGGCATATATTAAGCACTCTTGATGATTCCTAAGTTGGCTTAGTATTCTGGAACCTGGAGAAAAAAACAGACCTCTAACATACCAACACTTTACCTTGAAACACACCTCTAATGGGCTAACACTTTCCCTTGAAACACACCTCTAATGGGGCAACACTTTACCTTCAAACACACCAAAAGTCGGGATAGCCTACAGGACTTCTGAGCTGCATAGTGAGTGTGTTATTACTGCCTTATCAGGCCACTTTATACAGTTGACACAATATACACTTGAATTCTAAATACCATCAGAAAAGCCTCCTAGCATGTATTGATGATTGTTGGCACTCTGCCAGGCTAGAGATGAGCATGTGATTGGATGACTGGATGCATTCTGACTGGGCTTGAGAGTCAGTACAGGCTGTGCATGGTACACAACAGGTGGTCCCCCTTCTGTTTTCTGCTGAGACAAACTGCTGGGTTGAGGTACACTGTAATTATATGCGAAACTGGAGGTATTAATGATGCATGCATCACAACAGGCCCTGGTCACTCAATTCTGGAGCGTTTAAATTTTGCATGCATCACAACAGGCCCTGATATTAATGATGCATGCATCACAACAGGCCCTGATATTAATGATGCATGCATCAAAACAGGCCCTGATCACTCAATCTGCTCAGCAGCATCTTAAACAGAGAAACTTGTGTTGAAAAACCAAAGTTAGGAGAATTTTCAGTCAGGGGACATACATGAGGACTTAGAAAGCTGGAAATCCAATCCATTCTAGGTCTCATCAATATAAAGGTGCAAGATGCAAATGTTTGAAATCCAATCCATTCAAGTTCTCATCAATCTAAAGGTGTTTGAAATCCAATCCATTCTAGTTCTCATCAATATAAAGGTGCAAGATGCAAATGCTTGTAATCCAATCCATTCTAGGTCTCATCAATATAAAGGTGCAAGATGCAAATGTTTGAAATCCAATATTCCTTACTAACATTGTGCCACAGAAACCAAATGAAGAGGAAAAATCAGGGGCCATAACTCTTGGAAATGATAATGTGGAACATGGAAATCAAATTCATACAAGGTCTCTTCAGTATAAAGTTACATGCCAGATTTGGTTGAAATCCAACAATCATTAGTAAAGCAATGCTGTATGCCAGATTTGGTTGAAATGCAACATTCCTTGGTAAAGTAATGCTGTACGCCAGATTTGGTTGAAATCCAACATTCCTTGGTAAAGTAATGCTGTATGCCAGATTTGGTTGAAATCCAACAATCATTAGTAAAGCAATGCTGCAGAAACCAAAGTCAGAAGGACAGATAATCAGGGGACATAATTCCTGTCAATGCATGTAAAACTCTAAATTAAATTCTATGTAGGTCTCATCCACATAAAACTGCATACCAAATTTGGTTAAAAACCAACAGTTCCCAGTAAAGTTCTCTTGGAAAACTAAATAGTTGATAGATGGACAGCTGGATGGACTGACAGACAGATGTGATTACTAAAGGGCTCCAGTGACTTCATCAGGTGGAGGCCCTAATTACATTTAATATACTAGGCTGAGGTATATTTTATTTATATATACCTGTGAATACTACCTTTTGTCAGGGATATCACCTTTGAACAAAGTTACACTTACATCGATGAAAGAACAGAAATCTTTTTAGACATCACCCATACTCAAAAAGGTTCGTCTGTTCCCCTCTTGAAGGTAGATTGAAACAAAATAGCCCTAATAACAGCTGCAGGTAGATTTAAATGGAGTAGCCCTAATAACAGCTGCAGGTAGATTTAAATGGAGTAGCCCTAATAACAGCTGCAGGTAGATTTAAATGGAGTAGCCCTAATAACAGTTGCAGGTAGATTTAAATGGAGTGGCCCTAATAACAGCTGCAGGTAGATTTAAATGGAGTGGCCCTAATAACAGCTGCAGGTAGATTTAAATGGAGTAACCCTAATAACAGTTGCAGGTAGATTTAAATGGAGTGGCCCTAATAACAATTGCAGGTAGATTTAAACAGAAAAGCCCTAATAACAGTTGCAAACTTTTATTGAAACTAAGGGAGTCTTAATTTTGGGCAGATTTTTCACATTTCAACAAAAACAGCCCATTACAGTGCAAGGACATGCACCCAAGCACCCATCCAAAATATCATAGCATGATATATTTATTTCATAAACTATTGCTACACAAATGTTTTGAGTGACTGTGAGAGATATTCATGGGTTACAGTCTCAGACATGTGACATTAAACAAACTCATAACCTAAGTAAAATATCTCCTAATTGGCCAGTTGCCATCATATTGCTTAATCAACTAATGTGTTTCATGATGGATTCATTTCATATGAACCAAATTACAGTAAAACACAAGATCTTAGTGTTTTTACAAAGATGGCCAGTCAAATAGTTCCTTACGTAAGTTTATATTATCCATATAGCCAGTACTCTATTTACAAATTCTGCACAAATCACATATTGGTTCACTGCTTAACATCAACTGACATAAAAATACTTTTCCAAAATTAAAAAAAACAGCTGCTCTAAGAATATCATTTTTACATAAATCATTTTTGACTTAAAATTGCTGTCTGATAGTTGAATCTTTTGTGTTCTCTGTGTCTTGTTACCGATTTTGACAGAATACAGAACAATATGGTCATTGCATAAGCTCAGGAATACACAATAAACCAAATGAGCTCTCCTGCAAGTGTCATAAGAGGTAACTAAAATGGAGCCAGAAGACACAGTAGCTCAGTGGTGTGCTGGGCTTGCTACTCTAAGGGTGAGCGCTCAAATCATAAAATTGGATCAGTCAGGGTTGGCTACTGTGGTGTGTCCATGAGAAAGCCACCTTACTTGTTACTCCAACTGCCTCAGCACTAAGTAATCTACTTGTGTTGGTGTGCTGTAAAACACCAACCCATACAATGTGGTCAACACGGATAAAACAAATTTAGTTAGTATGAAGCATGATACAGTGCTCCCTTTCTATAAAGCTGCTCATACAAGTCACCCACGTGTTAAGTGAGGGAACTTGATACTGAGGGATGTTATAACAAGGTTGTAACAATGCATTAAAACATACTTCTCACTTTGGATTATCTCCCTGTATTAAAACATACTTCTCACTTTGGATTATCTCCCTGCATTACAACATACTTCTCACTTTTGGATTATCTCCCTGTATTAAAACATACTTCTCAGTTTGTATTATCTCCCTGCATTAAAACATACTTCTCACTTTGGATTATCTCCCTTGGGCAGGATAACACTACTGCCACAACCCTGTAAATTCGATGGTAAAATGCCATCTGGAGAAAACTGAGAGCTTTAATAAATGCATCACACTCAATTTTGATTGCATCTGGTTGATATATTTTTTGGATAATGAAATACACTCTGAATTTATTCCAATGCTTACAAAGCAAGTTGTACTATGTTGGTACTGAATTATAATGACAAACTGAAGCTCAGTATATGTCATTTACATGAAAAAACCTCAGGATTTTACTGTGATACATATCATATCAGGACCTATGTATCATAATATGTATTGCATTGCAACATCAGTGTTGATACACATACTTATCAGAATAGCCATCCAAATCATTGTTCAAAGCCATTCTCAAAAAGAACATGATATAAAACAATCATTATAAACTTCAGATTAATGAGCTTTAAAGTTCGAGTCATACCTATAAATTCTTATTGTAGAGTCACTGCAAGAAATGGCAAGGAGTCCTAGACGTAAAACCACTGACTGTTCCTGTAGAAATAGAGTGCAAAATTCAAGTACATGACTAGTTACATATATGTTTACCATGGTATATAGAATGTTATGACCATCATGAACCCCATAAACCCTGAGCTACAGGTAAAGAGTGTATGGGGTTCAAACTTGTCTAACAGTTTAAACACCCCACAAACTAACAAGCAATGAATGCTTACAACAAAAACCATTTGCCACCATGCTAACTCTGTAGGTATTAGGCACCATTATAACTCTCTAGGTATTAGGCAACATGCTAACTCTTTTGGCCAACATTTCACTGATAATGTCCACTGCAAATCTCTCAGCTGCCATTATTGGCTATGCAGATCATTGTTTACACAGTGCTAGCTGTAGCAGTTGCCTCCCTTGGGCACCTAAAAAGTCCTACAGAATAACTGATGAATTAGCCTTGTTTAATTAAAAACAAGCCTTTTCTTGAGGAATAATTTCCACTGATAATAAACCACACAGTAACTTATTTCTGTATATAATAAAATAATTTCATATATTTTGATCATAAATTATATATCTCCATTTTAATTTCTGAAGTGGAGGTTGTCCACCATTTAGTCTTACCCAGTTGCATATTGACAGTCATTATGTGACTTACTTACTTACACCCTGCATATAGTTCATGGTCATTTGTTATGACTTTTTGGAGTTCTTACTCCATGATAGAATAATTTTTAACAGAAATATTTGATCTTGTATGTCATGATAACTGACCAATCATATTCCAGGAATTTTGTTTATAAGGTAAAAAAAAAAAGAAGTATAAAACAGAAAATAAAGCGAGTAGTATCGCTACGAAAAATAATATACAAACAATTAAGCAACCAATTTTATTTAGATTCAAAAGTCTAATGTTTTTTTCTAACACAAATCATGAAAAATGAGCCAATACTCTTACTGCTTATTATGACATCTCTAAGTATTGTTGTAAAGAATTAACAATTTGATTGGATATTGATTCACTCATTTACAAATGGATGTTGATGTTGCATTTATGTAACTAATTATCCAACACCCAGGTTATATTCTTGGACACATGACTGCTGGATTCAAACTAATTTCTAAAAGATCAAACCAAAAATTCAACAGAATGTGCACAAATATTTGCAGGCCCTACCTTTGTTTACTTCAATAAATCACTCTGTATTTAGAAAATCCCATATATCTAAAATGGTGAGGAAATTTCACCCTAAATTTTCATTTCTAGAATATGCCCTGTACACCAACACATAACTGCTGAATATAAGATGGCATATCATTATATATTGATGGCATATCATATATATGTATATATATATATATATATATATATATATATATATATATATATATATATATATATATATATATATATATATATATATATACACACACACACAAGATGGCATATCATGTATATATTGATATACAAGATGGTACATCATATATATATATTGATATACAAGATGGCATATTATGTATATATTGATATACAAGATGGCACATCATATATATATTGATATACAAGATAGCATATCATATATATATTGATATACAAGATGGCATATCATATATATATTGATATACAAGATGGCATATCATATATATATATATATATATATATATATATATATATATATATATATATTGATATACAAGATGGCATATCACATATATATATATATATATATATATATATATATATATATATATATATATATATATATATATATATATATATATATATATATATATATATATATAAAAGTGGCTTTGGAAATTCAGAGTATTTTCTATAAGTCTATAAAAAATGTTTAGTTTACAATGAAGAGTTTGTTGTAAACAAGATTTAGTATTTTTAGGCCAGAAGAATTTTTCTTTTCCTTTCAATACAAAAAGCATAATAAACATTGCAGACATTCATGATGTCATAAACATAATGATGTCATATGCAGTGTCATTGAGTACACACATATGCGATAAGCATATCCTACATGGCTTTCTCACATGGGCAAACTGTGTCACACGTATAGAGAAATGACAGAATCTCCAAACCATTCCAAAATAAGATTTGTTATGACTCTTTTATCCTTGAGGACAAAACCATGATCAGACCTGTGTTTGACTGGGGTCTTTTGTTGACTGCCAGCAGCCAGAGGGACACCACTTCATGTCTGTCACAAAACCATAGTCATGTGCAATACCTAATTCCATTTGAGGAACATCAGATCCTTTAGCTCTGCAAGAAACAGGAGATTTTAGTATACAGTATTTTTCCAATGATAATCTGGGGAGGAGCAGGAGATGAGGGCAACATCGTAAAATTGTGTAAAGGGGGGGGGGGGGCTAATAAATTGGAGAAAAAAAAACATTTCATTTTAGAATTGTAAATAATACTGTAAAAATGGGGATGAGTATATCTTCAAGCATGGGTTTATGATAGACATATGGTAAACAACTTGTGGGACCTAGATAGTGCAGTGCTAATGAGCTTGCTTTTCAACTCACTATGTACAATGGTAAGTGGCCATAATGAAAATGATTCATATACATTTATACAACAGTACTAATTTGTTAAAATCAACAATGCATTAAATTTAAAGGCCATCTTTTATATCTAACAGATAAGGGACAAAAACTGGTTCAGATGGTTGTGATTCTTGAAATTTTTTCACAAAATGCTGGTAAAATAAATAAGCCTTAATTAAAATATCACCAACTTATTTCACAAAAGATATGATAAAAACATGTAATAAGATATACTTTTCCACGATAGGTTGCTCAGTGCACAGAAAAGGCATAGTTGCCATATAATCTGAAAAAAAGCCTGACACAATGTGGCAATAACTGACCTTTAAAAAATAATCCAGCAGACATTTTGAGCCCAAACTGCACATCTAAAAATCAACTACAGCTAATTCCATGCCTTGCCATGGCCAATTTAATGCTGACCCTCATCGTCAAAACCATCAAATCATAACGGATGATCGATTACCAAAAAACTGTTGTAAGTATTACATGTCTTCCTGCTTTAACTGCATGTATAAAGTTTGGTACAAAAACATATTAAAAAATGTCACTGTAAGTGACATAAAGTATTGATACATTTTACATTTCGTCCTCTCCCATGCATGCCAGGGAGCCAAAAACTTACTTTTTATTGGAGCTAATGGGAACTCTCCAGATCTGTATCAATCCTGGACCTGATGCCATCTCACTGATGGGGTGTAACTTGTCACGGTCCAGTGAACCTGTAACTGCTAGGTACTGGTCCACTGTGCTGTCACATGGAACTGGACACCATGCAACTCGCCATACTGAGGAACCAGTGTAGAAACTAAACTGACCTGAAGCAATCATGTGACATGGGATTAAAACTAAGAATGATAAAGACATCACAAATCATTCCATACATAGTTGGTTATACAGAAAATCTTTAAATCACATATCAACAAGAGGCACAAGTGGGTCTGAGATTGCTTACCTATTTGATATTTGCCTAATCGACAAACACAATTGCAGTTGGCCAAAAAATCTTAGTCATTAGGATGCTTTCTGCAAAAATGTCTTCCAATGCTGCTAATAAAATATGTAAAGAAAACAAATGTTTCAGGGCTTCTCTATTGTTTTGTATCATCATTCACATCCGATAAGCTTTATTTGTCCAATATTAAAAAACCAGGATGCTTTCTGTCAATGTTGGTCAAAATCTGTTGAGTGGTTTTTATTTAGATACAAATGTTTTTATATTATTAGTAATGGTGGCCATATTTGATGGTGGAAAGTCATCATTTAAAAAATCTGAAAGCCCTTCATGCCAGGGTGCTTTTTGTAAAATTTGGCCAAATTCTGTAGAGTGGTTTTGAGAAACTGTAGTTTTAAGGTTTTTCCATTTCAAGTAACTGTAGCCATATTTAATAATAGATTGACATCATCTGTATAAGTCTTAAAGTCCTTTATGCCAGCATGATCAAATTCTGTTGAGCATTTTTTCATATGAAAAGTTATTTAAATGTTTTTCTATTTTTAGTATTAGCAGAAAGACTTGATGTCAGACTGGCATCATTTGAATAAAACAGAAAGTCCTTTATGCTAGTATAGTGTCAAATTGGTCCTTTATGCTAGGATAGTGTCAAATTTGTCCTTTATGCTAGTATAGTGTCAAATTGGTCCTTTATGCTAGGATAGTGTCAAATTTGTCCTTTATGCTAGGATAGTGTCAAATTGGTCCTTTATGCTAGGATAGTGTCAAATTGGTCCTTTATGCTAGTATAGTGTCAAATTGGTCCTTTATGCTAGGATAGTGTCAAATTTGTCCTTTATGCTAGGATAGTGTCAAATTGGTCCTTTATGCTAGGATAGTGTCAAATTGGTCCTTTATGCTAGGATAGTGTCAAATTTGGTCCTTTATGCTAGGATAGTGTCAAATTGGTCCTTTATGCTAGGATAGTGTCAAATTTGGTCAAATTCTGTTCATGCTAGGATAGTGTCAAATTTGGTCAAATTCTGTTCATGCTAGGATATTGTCAAATTTGGTCAAATTCTGTTCATGCTAGGATAGTGTCAAATTTGGTCAAATTCTGTTCATGCTAGGATAGTGTCAAATTTGGTCCTTTATGCTAGTATAGTGTCAAATTGGTCCTTTATGCTAGGATAGTGTCAAATTTGGTCCTTTATGCTAGTATAGTGTCAAATTGGTCCTTTATGCTAGGATAGTGTCAAATTTGGTCAAATTCTGTTCATGCTAGGATAGTGTCAAATTTGGTCAAATTCTGTTCATGCTAGGATAGTGTCAAATTTGGTCCTTTATGCTAGTATAGTGTCAAATTGGTCCTTTATGCTAGGATAGTGTCAAATTTGGTCAAATTCTGTTCATGCTAGGATAGTGTCAAATTTGGTCAAATTCTGTTCAGCAGTTGTAACAGCAATTATATTTCATGGTGGATTGGCATCATCAAAACAAATTTGAAACACCTTTATGCCAGCAAGCTTTCTGTAAAATTTGGTCAAGTTCATTTGAGTTATTACTGAGAATACAATGTTAAAACATTTTTCTATTTTCAGTAATGGCATCCATATTAGATGATGGATTGGCATCAACTGAACAAATCTGAAAGCCCCTAAGGCTAGAATGTTCCCTGTAAAACTATGCAAACTGTAAAACTGTGCAAACTATAACTGTGCAAACTGGTCAAGCAGTTTTCAAAAGATGTTGCAAATCAATGTGAAATGATTACACAAGACTGATGATAAACCCTGTTTTTAATGCATGGTGTAAATGCCCTGCTTATTCCCATATATGTGACAGAACCATGATTTCAAACCAGTAGATATGCCCATATATGTGACAGAACCATGATTTCAAACCAGTAGATATGCCCATATATGTGACAGAACCATGATTTCAAACCAGTAGATATGCCCATATATGTGACAGAACCATGATTTCAAACCAGTAGATATGCCCATATATGTGACAGAACCATGATTTCAAACCAGTAGATATGCCCATATATGTGACAGAACCATGATTTCAAACCAGTAGATATGCCCATACATGTGACAGAACCAGGATTTCAAACCAGTAGATATGCCCATACATGTGACAGAACCAGGATTTCAAACCAGTAGATATGCCCATACATGTGACAGAACCAGGATTTCAAACCAGTAGAAAATGCCCTGCTTATGCCCATACATGAGACAGAACCAGGACTTACAACCAGTAGATGTACAAATTTTGATCAGTAGATTGGCCTCTAAACCGGTAGATTTGTATCGGCATAAATTTTATGTTTCAAGGGGATGGAAAACAAAACAAGCCTTTTTTGTGCCATAATATGTATTCTCTTCATACTATAATAAAACAGCAAGTTTGAACATGAATCAGATTCAGATTCTGATGGAAAATGTTACAATAATAATTAATTAACAGTAGTCAGTATATGGTAAAATAATGAAAAAGGAAGAGTTGTTTATCTGATAGTTCACTGCAAAGATTTTTCTTTTATAAAATCCAATAGCATTTTTAGTTTACTTCACAACATCACTGTATAGTGACTACCGATGACATTCATTGTGATTATTAAGCTTCATGCTTAACAGGCTCTTAACAGTTCTCTAGTCCAGATTTCCCCATGAATCACTTTGTATTTTGTGAAGAATGCTGGATATCCTCTCTGTATCAGCGTTATAATGTTGTAATGACAGGACAACCATGCTCAGCCTGCAAAGAAATTCTAACTTCAGTTTTCCAGTTGCTGGGTTTGTAAGGTTGCTGACCACTACCTGGGCCTCATCATCAAGGGCTTCTTCCTCTTCATGACTCAGATCCAAAAATCTGTTGGCAAGTTTTGCCACTGAAAATAAAAAAAATAAAGACGGATTTAAACTTGAAATAAAAATGAAAATACATGATGTATTTATGCTTTTATGAATAATTTATCCAAACTTTAAAATTAATCATCTTGTAATATATTTTTAAATGATATATTTTACCTAGGGCTTGAACTTAATGTTATGTGCATGAAAACTTCAAATAGTTTATGAAATACAAAAGACGCATACCTTTGAAACACACAATGCAAACTCAGAACCTTTGCTACTCACCTGTACACACTTAAACTCTGATATTCAAGCATTGTTAAAGTTGTAATATTTCATAGCCATTTGTTTTTAGAATTGGGAGAAAGCACACGTTCCAAATTGAACAAAAAATGTAAGAGCTGCCCTCTTAAAATGTCTTGAACAATACAACAACAATAAACCAAGTGAAAAATCTAAATACTTACTCTAGTGCGTCTGCTGAAATAATATGTTATGGTCGGTCTCTTCGTTTTATCTCCCCTCCGCCAAGGATCGGCCGATTTTCATCGAAGGCTCAGAAGACATCATGGACTACCTTTTGTCCCTTTATTACTTATCTCAAATTCTAACAATAAGGTAATCAATTAGCAGCTTGCTGTGTACACATATCAGCTGTTCTTTAACAATTCTAATCATATTGCTCTGCCACGCATCATCGCACCAGTCATTGCAGTGGTGGAGCATTTCCGGTCCCCAGTAGACTGGTTCTGGCTGGTTTCTCTAATGTGTTGATAGAATGCGTAAACATACCGTAGAATCACATGTATGTATGCCTGACTGATATTTTTGAACAAGTGCTCTGCAGAACATGGTGTCTTACTTGTGAATGGCATTATTATGATGGGCATTACTGCTTAAGCAGGCGAGACAGAAACTATAAGAATGCACTTTTTTCCCTCTTCTTAGTAGAAAAATAAAAATGCCAAAAAATGTAAAATCTGACTTGAAAGACCATTATTAGGAGACCATCTGTCATTTATGACCAGGTCTGGAGATCATATAACTTTGAGCTAGAGTTTCCAGTATCAGCCAACCAGAAACAACCTTTCAAAGGTAACATCATCCATGATTGGCTGAAACAACCTTTCAAAAGTAACATCATCTGTGATTGGTTGAAACGATCTTCCAAAGGTAACATCATCTATGATTGGTTTTAACAAAATCGCAAGCTCAGTAGTTTTATGATTTCAGACCAGTTTCTTAATATGTGCATCAAAAAACCCAACTATTTTTTTAAAGATCATTTCTTGTTGGCAGAAGGGGTGATCTCGCACAACAGATTCTACTGTAGTAAAATCATTTGAAAGAAAATAACAAGTATTGTACATACTCGTTTATAAGTCGAGTCCAACTGCAAACTACACAGACCCAGATCTGTCATTATATTAAGCACATAGCCCAGCAGATCTGGATCTATGCAGTTTGTTAGGAGCAATCAGTAGAACAAACAACATAGACCCTGATCTTCTGGTACATTATGCATTGGCAGATCTGGGTCTATGCTGTTTGCAAGTTGGATTCAACTTTCAACTTATAAATTGATAATACTCTCAAATTTGACATTCATCATCAATCCATAAAAGTTTAAATTATTTTGATTTTCTTTTGTCCTCTAATTTTTTTTTTTAGTATAGAGACCTGTTTCTTTCTTAACATTTTTCCAATTTTATGTACCTAAGAAAATGAATATGAAGTATATATAAAATTACAGAAAATGAAGTAATAAAATTTCTACACACTAGCATACATCACACAAAATGTCTACACACTTGCATATATCACACAAAAATTTCTACACACTGGCATATATCACATAAAAATATGTTACCACTTGTGACTCTTCCCTCAAAACTTTCAAGACACGTGGTGTTCCCCATTTTTCCTGTGAATTTAAATTCTGCGGACTTAGAATGGTCTGGTAGATATTTCTTGGCTTCACTGAAAATGGATATATTCAAACCTCTTGATATATGAAATAAAAAACATTTCCTACTGATGTTCAACCATAGCTATAATTTGTAAAACCCTCGCTACATCCTCATAATTTAAATTTAAGTTCCAAACATTTGATTGCAAAATTAAAGTGAAGATTTGGTGTTTTATACAATCATGCAATTCTTTAATTAATATGTGTGTACCCATCCAAATAGAAATGCCAGTTATCTTTAACCAACCTAAAGGTGTAATGCACCATAAAAACTCTTACAATCAATACTAATTAGGGATTTCATAATTGACTTCAATGACATCACAGTGCTACTCTTGTAATCAATACTAATTATGGCTTTCATAATTGACTTAGATGACATCAAAGTGCTACTCTTACAATCGATACTAATTAGGGCTTTCATAATTGACCTAGATGACATCACAGTGCTACTCTTACAATCAATACTAATAAGGGCTTTCATAATTGACTTAGATGACATCCCATTGCTACTCTTACAATCAATACTAATTAGGGCTTTCTATGTGGAACAACTGTATTTATTCATGTGACAGGAAGTGATTTTTGGAAGAAATGTATATTGTTCACGTAATTCTTCTTTAAATACATGTGTTTAAAAATATATAAAGACAGCTGTCGTAATTTTGTGCATTCTTACACACACAGACACTGATGCTCTCATAATTACATTCTCTCTCTCTCTCTCTCCATACAAATGCTGAAAAAAAACTTTTCTTTCACATCTGCAAAAACCTCAGTAAACTGAAAACTTCTCAAAATTTAAACAAATTTGGGTCCCATGGGATTTTAGTTTTGAGGGGTTTCACTGCATTACTTAAACACTATGTACATAAAGTAATCACAGCACAGTACCAAACTTCACACTTTATTGATTTGCAGACAAAACCACAGAATAAATGTCACGTCAATGAAATCTCCTGATACACACAGGCATTTGCCATGTAAACAATTCCAAAACCACAAAATTATACAAGTCCAGCTTTCTCAAAGCCACCGATAATTTGGTCTGATTTCTCATACATTTTCTCACAAGCCATGATTATCCATTTACCATGAACTGGCTTAAGTGTTAATGCTTGAAGTCCATTGATAAAGTGCACTGATCTTCACCAGTGATGTCATCCTTTTCCTTGCATGGTCTCTATGACCCATTTTGCATACCAATGATGTCTTCCTTTCCCTTTGATGGTCTCTGACCCATTTTGCATACCAGTGATGCCATCCTTTTCCTTGCATGGTCTCTATGACACATTTTGCATACCAGTTATGCCATCCTTTCCCTCGCATGGTCTCTATGACCCATTTTGCATACCAGTGGTGTCTTCCTTTTCCCTCATGGTCTCTATGACCCATTTTGCATACCAGTGATGTCTTCTTTTCCCTCGCAGGGTCTCTATGACCCATTTTGCATACCAGTGATGTCTTCTTTTCCCTCGCATGGTCTCTATGACCCATTTTGCATACCAGTGGTGTCTTCCTTTTCCCTCATGGTCTCTATGACCCATTTTGCATACACATATGGTTATTTGTAGATATTAATCCACAAAATTAAATACCTTTAAATATGCAAACTAACACAGAAAAAAATCCATGAATTCAGGACCCATGAAAATGTCTTTTTCCCCCATAAATCAAAGAAAATTGATATCCACAAAAATGAAACTACAGGAAGAATGTTTTTTTTATTACTTCTATCCATTACAGAATCTTAACATTTTATTGGTTTTGATAAGCTATTGCATTGAATCTATGTATTCAGTCACAGCTAATTCAGTCAATTACATTGATGTGGCCTAAAGTTTAATGTTATCGGTGTTCTAAATATTGTATTTCTTAAATCCTTTTTAATCCTACATAAATAGTTTAAAATTGCACAATATTTGAAATAATTTATCTTTAATTTAAAATATTAAAAATATGAAAGTAGTTGTGACAATTTTAGTAATAAATGCAACTGAAAAATCAGCCATGCAGAAGGACTGGTGACTTGAGTTTCCCACTGGTCTGATAAGAAAATAACTGGCCTTGGACTGATTGTCTAGTTGTATATTTTGCATGCATTAATCACCGAGGCATGAAATCTGAGTTAGTGACCTAATTTTGTCTGAATGTTTTAGTGCATCTCGTGACAAATCTACATATCAAGTTACATTACTGCAGCAATAGTGTCTGAGAAACTTAACTAAATGCAAAAACTTAACACCAGTCACTTGTGTGTGAAATAAAGGTTACAGTGACCTAATTTATTCTGAAGTGCAGTGTTTCTCATGACACAGTTACATTACTGTGAAACTGAGCTAAATGCAAACCCTAGCCTACATGTAAGTGCTGAGGCAGCCAGACAGAGAAACGGACATCACTGATATATAATACAGAGTTGCTTTATCATCCTACCTAAAAACAAGGGACATCACTGATATACAGTACAGAGTTGCTTTATCATCCAACCTAAAACCAATGGACATCATTGATATATAGCACAGAGTTGATTTGTCATGTGACCTAAAATCAATTTTATAGATTTTAGTTTGGTAATATTTTTTCCCACAATTAAGCATGTTTATTCAGTAAAACACATTTGGAACAAAAATCTCGGAATCCCCTACAATTATTTTGTTATATTTATAAATCATTAGATCCCTCTTTTTATGTATTATGATGGGTATGTGAACTCATTTAATACTGACCTTAAATTCATACCATTTATGTATTATGGTGGGTATGTGCCATTTATGTATTATGGTGGGTATGTGAACTCATTAAGTACGGACCTTAAATTCATACCATTTATGTATTATGGTGGGTATGTGAACTCATTTAATACTGACCTTAAATTCATACCATTTATGTGCTATGGTGGGTATCTGAACTCATTTAGTACAGACCTTAAATTCATACCATTTATGTATTATGGTGGGTATGTGAACTCATTTAGAACGGACCTTAAATTCATACCATTTATGTATTATGGTGGGTATGTGAACTCATTTAGCATTGACCTTAAATTTATACCATTTATGTTTGCACTAACCATATTTTACTGTACACATGTGAAGTCAAATCTTGCTAACTCTACTTAAAGGACTTGAGAAAAGTTGTCTTATGGAGGTCTTTGTGACAAATCTGAGTAAGACTGATCAAAAGAGTTGGTATGCTGAATTTTCAATCATTTTAAGGGGTCTTAAAACTGGAATGGTTGCAAGTCAGGTTTTTGCTGTATAAGTATATACATAATACCTTTCACTAAGCAGGGTCCAGTCTGACACATATGGGAGCAGATGGGGGTGGACAGGCCTCAGGTAATTCTCTTCAACATACTGCAATACTTTATCTATTGCCACATAAAATTTAGCTGTGTCTGGGTGTGCTCTACGTCTGCTGAAACCTGAAATACACAATAAAAAAACTGTAATTTACTACAACAGGTTAAAACAAAAACATCTGGGTTTCAAAAGTACATCATAGACATCTGACAAGGAAAATCCTAAAATCAGCCCTCTCATTGGCTGCTGGCTCAAAAAAACTACTTTATACAATTTTAACATTGTAACCATCTAGATATTTCTAAGCATTTTGATCTGAATAATATTTCATCGGATATGATTATATATATATATATATTAATATATAAATATATATATATATATTGAGAAAATATTCTTGTTTAAAAAAATCCAATAATATATATGCTTTCTTCTTAAAAATTAGTGAATTTCATTTGGTAATTTTCAAATTTCTTTGCATTAAGCACCAACCCAACAATAAAATGAGCAAGATATCAAGTTTTCATTTACCAATTTTGATTGCGATATTTTAATGTTAGTTCATTAGGAGTCTTTATTTTGCCTTTTTATAAAGAAATAAAATGGGATCCACACCTGCCTCCACATTATATGTGGGTTCATGAGTTATCAGGACACACTAAAATGAGGGAGTGGTGTATATACAAGTCACTGTTCATGAGGTACATGAGAGTGGTGTATATACAAGTCACTATGTTCATGAAGTACATGAGAGAGTGGTGTACTATATAAGTCACTGTTCATGAGGTACATGAGAGAGTAGTGTATATATAAGTCACTGTTCATGAGGTACATGAGAGAGTGGTGTATATACAAGTCACTGTTCATGAGGTACATGAGAGAGTGGTGTTTATACAAGTCACTGTGTTCATGAGGTACATGAGTGGTGTATATACAAGTCACTGTGTTCATGAGGTACATGAGAGAGTGGTGTATATACAAGTCACTGTTCATAAGATACATGAAGGATAAATATGCAAGCAGAATTGGTTTTCAATCTTGTTCACAATAGCATAAACATGTTAATGGTCAGATCTGTACCATTTTCATTCAGGACATGCTACATATTGTTATCGTGCATTAGTAAAATGCCCATTCTGATACAACCATCAATTCAGGAGAAGTAGTCATATGAAGATTTTCATGACAGTAGTGATAACAAGAGTTTTTGGATGGCCACCATGGTTGCCATGTTGCAGGTCAGATCAGAACCATTTTTTATTCAGGACATGCTACATATTGTTATCGTGCATTAGTAAAATACCCATTCTGATACAACCATCAATTCAGGAGAAGTAGTCATATGAAGATTTTCAAGACAGTCATTAAGGCAGCCATTTTGAAGGTTAGATCAGCATCATTTTAATAAAGAATTAACTACATATGGCACAAAGTGTTTTAGTGAAGTTGATACACCCATCCATTCAGAAGGAATATTCATTATAAGATTTTCATCATAAACACTGTCACGGAAATATTGGAATCTGCACCGTTTTTATTCAGGACCAATTATATATCATAACAAGTATTTCAGTGAAAACCTCATGTTGATATGTCCGTCCATTCAGGAGAAGTAGTGATATACAGATTTTTAAAGACGTTGTACATCATATCAGTAGCATTATCAGACCATCCACATTCAGGATTTTCCCAGAATGCAATATAAACTAAAATCTAGCCTGGGGTGGATAGGATGAAAGGAGAGGAAAGGATGAAGAAAGTGAAATTAAGATTGAGGGGGGGGGGATATGGTGGGTGTTAGATTTAGCAGTGAAGATTTATTACAGTTCAAGAACTAAAAATGTATTCATCAGTTGCTGAAAACTGATCTAAATGCAAAACTTAACATGAGTGTAATTGATGGATGGACAAGGGTAACACTCTATGCACTACCACAGTCGATGGTCCATACAAATACAGAGTAATAAACTATACCCTACCAGTCAGTGGTCCATATAAATACAGAGTAATAAACTATACCCTACCACAGTCAGTGGTCCATATAAATACAGAGTAATAAACTATACCCTACCACAGTCAGTGGTCCATACAAATACAGAGTAATAAACTATGCCCTACCACAGTCAATGGTCCATACAAATACAGAGTAATAAACTATACCCTACCACAGTCAGTGGTCCATACAAATACAGAGTAATAAACTATACCCTACCACAGTCAATGGTCCATACAAATACAGAGTAATAAACTATACCCTACCACAGTCAATGGTCCATACAAATACAGAGTAATAAACTATGCCCTACCACAGTCAATGGTCCATACAAATACAGAGTAATAAACTATACCCTACCACAGTCAATGGTCCATACAAATACAGAGTAATAAACTATGCCCTGCCACAGTCAATGGTCCATACAAATACAGAGTAATAAACTATACCCTACCACAGTCAATGGTCCATACAAATACAGAGTAATAAACTATACCCTACCACAGTCAATGGTCCATACAAATACAGAGTAATAAACTATACCCTACCACAGTCAGTGGTCCATATAAATAGAGTAATAAACTATGCCCTACCACAGTCAGTGGTCCATATAAATAGAGTAATAAACTATGCCCTACCACAGTCAGTGGTCCATATAAATAGAGTAATAAACTATGCCCTACCACAGTCAGTGGTCCATATAAATAGAGTAATAAACTATGCCCTACCACAGTCAGTGGTCCATATAAATAGAGTAATAAACTATGCCCTACCACCGTCAGTGGTCCATATAAATACAGAGTAATAAACTATGCCCTACCACAGTCAGTGGTCCATACAAATACAGAATGATACTCTATGCCCTACCACCGTCAGTGGTCCATATAAATACAGAGTAATAAACTATGCCCTACCACAGTCAATGGTCCATACAAATACAAAGGTCCTATTTTTCCTATGCTAAACAGCAATAAAAGTTAAATTTCAAGAAAAATATGAACAATGTATGTACTTGGTTCCAAGTTGGTTGTAAATGCTCTACATCAAGTCCAAGAGTATAATCAATAATTTCAAAAGATATTTAAGCCATTTCAATGTAAATGTACCCGAAATCCACAAGAGAAAGTACACTTGACTGACCAAGTGGCAAAGTGACACACTGGTGGAATATTAAATTACTATTTCATATATGTGTAGGCAGGACACGTCATCTTTTTGTGACAGCTGTTTTAGTTGGTTAAGATGGGGTCAATCACAGACCAGTGCAGAATTAAACTGTTACATGTGTATTTTATACATTCATCAATAAGGCTTCTATGCAGGCATGCATATTTGACCATTTGTACAGTCTACTGTCAGATACATGTGTTTGATAAAAAGAGTCTGTGGAAAGCATTTCATACTTAAATTACTCATAAATCTCAGTTATTATAAATTTTCATGTCCTACTGTGATAATAAAATAAAGTTTTCACATGAAATGTGTATTTGTTAATTTTTAATTCCTGTCATTTCTGAAAACATTACATTCCAGACTGATCAAAATGGGACATTACTCGTTAACATACCTAAAAAAATGTAAAGCTTTTTTTTATCATTGAAGTACATAAAACTATGGATGTTTCTTGCAATCTTGTGTATTCTCGTTTCTAACCTGTAAGCATTGTCTTGCCAGTTGGAAAAATAATTTTAAAAAATCAGATTTTTATTACCCCCTGTTTTATGTGATGTGTCTGTCCCATTGGTTACATGATGTTAAACAACTTTCCCTGTCGTAATACTTTCAATAAATTACATAGTAAGATATGTATTTGGGAGTCATTTTATATAGTATTTGAATAAAGAAAACTGAAATACTTTTATTCATTCATTATTTGACAAAATGATGAATTTATGGAAACACTATCAGTGTCTGTCCACTTGCACCGTTACGTGAGCTAAGTTTTGGTTCTATTTTTACCACCAAAAACCTTTACAGTGCACACGACATTCAGTTTGCACATGGCACACTTGTTCCACTGTCATTCAAGAAACATAATTTTACTCATTCGAGTTATTTACAGTTTAGTAGGATGCTTGCTGAGGATGTCCATAAGGATGTTACATGAGTGTTATGTGAGAAGGTAAGTTACGTGATATGCGACAGAATGAGAATTTTTTTAAACGAGTAGCAAATAGACTTAACATAAGTTGTTTATCTTTAATTACAAATATATGATGACCATTAAAATGAAAGGATTCAGTGAAGAAACATCAGTATTTTCTTGGCACTCATGAGATAATGATTTCTGACCGACTTTGAAATCAGCCTCACGTAGCTTTTACGGACCGAAGTGTCGGTCCATGTTACATTGGTGTGTATTTTCATTAAACAGCTGTTATTTTAAGAAACATAACTGAAACTATTTACTGATTTACCGAATTCACAAGCCCGACATTAGCCTTAATATTGACATTTGCCAGTCTTTATGCGGTACATTGAATTTTCTTTTTGACAACCTCATGTAACATTTACGGAACAGAAATGACAGCCATATAGTTATGTGATTCTTGTCTATTATTATTTTTTGAGGATAGCACCCACCAATTATTCATGTACCAAAACCTCATTAAGCTGATGTGAAATAAATAGTGCATTGCAAAATAAATGATTGTTTATAAACCTGATAATTATTTTTGTATATTTTATCAACACAGTATGGATGGAACTTTGGGGGGGGGGGGTAAATGTTACGTGATTAACTTAAGTGCTGTGTAAGTTTCTCTTAAAATTTGAAATTTTTAAAAGACTTGTATTTATATCAAGAATTAAAGAATTTAATATTACATATACCTTGTTTAATTCATTTATTTTATCATGTAATTGCAAGTTTCTGTGCATGTAATATTTTGTGAAATGATAAATCAATGTTAAAAAAATAGGAATATATCAATACTTGAAAGTACAAATTATTAGTACATTTTATCAAATTAGTTTCATGCAACATAAATTGAAGCAAAAACTAACATATTAATAAATTACAGACCAAACATACTATACAATTAATACATTGTAAATAAATATTTTTGTTTTCATCAGAATTTACATTGGGGCCACCCTTTTTCAAGAAAGTCATCAAAACTAATTATGGGTCATGGAAGAAGCCAAATATGAAATATTCTCATCTGATGTCATGCAGATACTCCATGAACCAAACCAGTCCATTGCTGGCTCCGGACTCTTCTATGAATTTGAACAAGTCAAATAAAAATTTGTGGAATACAAATTTGATTGTCCGTCCTTGTTACATGAGTTACATTGTCTTCTTTAATAAAGTTTTAATACTATTTCATGGAAACTGAAACAATGATGTCTCTTTTTTATTTTTATTGCAGATTAAAAATTGTCACTAAATTTTTTAAAATTATTAAGAAAATGTTTCACATGAGAATATTTGTAAAATCCTAATGTAATGTTGGAAGTTGTTACTCGATGGATAATAAATACATGATATATGGACCCATTTTATATCTCTATATCATATTGATGTAGCTGGTGATGCTGCTTTTATTTATTATGCAGTTGTAATAGATTTATGTTGATTATTTTCCATATAGCACAAGAAATCATCAGTTGAATATCTAATTTGTCTGTCCAGTTACACGAGTTACAAGTATATGACAGCGATGATTTGACAAGCAATATTTTGAAAGGAAAACTGACAGTTATCTTCCAACAGTTATTTTAGAGAAGTTGGGATACTAGACCATTGATCCATAGCAAAGTTGATGTGAAAATCAAGCTTTTAAAATTTGAGGTATTTGTCCCATTTGATTGGCTGAAGAGCATATTTTGTGTCATTTACAAGTCCTTGTCATGTCAATCTAGACTGAATTCAAAATTTCAAAAAGGCTTCTATGCTTCTATGCAGACATGCATATTTACAAGTTCTTGTCATGTCAATCTAAATGAATTCAAAATTTCAAAAAGGCTTCTATGCAGGCATGCATATTTACAAGTCCATGTCATGTCAATCTAGACTGAATTTTAAAAAAATTCAAAAAGCTTTATATAGAATATATCTTTGTGGGATAAAATTCATAGGATCTGCAGTGAGTAATTTGGAGCAATGACTTTAACTGTAAGTCATTAGGCAAGTAAGATTTACTTCAATTATTGTACAAGTCATACAGGGCATGTAGGCATTGAGTACCGACTAATTCAATAATGGGTGTAATTTTTTAGAATTTGATAACACATACCTTTAAATGGCAATTATTCACTTTATTTTGATCCTCATACATCCACATTCCTTGGAAGGTCATTATTTACACGCCCCAAGAAATACAAATGGCAACATCAATGTTAAAGTATGTGGACATTTTTGGATGAGGTCAACCTAAAGGTGCAATCCAGTACAAACCATTTGAATGTCGTGAACTGTGATGTCTCAATGAAAGCTGTATGTGTTGCAACAAATGTGTACTACCCTGTTATTTGTTATCATTAGGCCTGATGTCCTCTTTTCTCGGCCCAGCTTAGTAGATGGCCACCATTTTAAAAGTCCATAGCAATCAATAATTTTCATCTGTAAGCTTTTTGTTGACAGTTAAGGTGCATAGCATTCAACAGTCAGGATTGAATAGGCTTTGGTTAAACTATATTAGTATTAAATTTTAGAACAACAATTAATATTTAATTTACGATGAGTAAATGTGCCTATGTTGACATACACTTCAGATACAAACATGTAAGGGAGTGCTACATGACCATGTTGACATACACTTTAGATACAAATGTGAAAGGAGTGCTACATGACCATGCTGACATACACTTTAGATATAAATGTGTATGGGAGTGCTACATGACCATGTTGACATACATTTTATATACAAATGTGTAAGGGAGTGCTATATGACCATGCTGACATACACTTTAGATACAAACGTGTAAGGGAGTGAACTTCCAACTATACTAACCTCTCCAGCCTGGGCATCCAACAGAGTCTGAAAAATTTACAAATGATCCCTTAAGTATAAAAAGTAGGTCACCAGCTCCCCTCTTGACAGCAATAAATAGTCTTAATGAAGCAAGTCTTAATGAAGCAATAAATAGTCTTAATGAAGCAATAAATAGTCTTAATGAAGCAATAAATAGTCTTAATGAAGCAATAAAGTCTAAATGAAGGAATAAATAGTCTTAATGAAGCAATAAAGTCTTAATGAAGCAATAAAGTCTTAATGAAGGAATATTCTTAATGAAGCAATATAGTCTTAATGAAGCAATAAAGTCTTAATGAAGGAATAGTCTTACTGAAGCAATAAATAGTCTTAATGAAGCAATAGTTTTAATGAAGCAATAAATAGTCTTAATGAAGCAATAAAGTCTTAATGAAGGAATAGTCTTAATGAAGCAATAAATAGTCTAAATGAAACACTAGTCTTAATGAAGCAATAAATAGTCTTAATGAAGGAATATTCTTAATGAAGCAATATAGTCTTAATGAAGCAATAAAGTCTTAATGAAGGAATAGTCTTACTGAAGCAATAAATAGTCTTAATGAAGCAATAGTTTTAATGAAGCAATAAATAGTCTTAATGAAGCAATAAAGTCTTAATGAAGGAATAGTCTTAATGAAGCAATAAATAATCTTAATGAAGCAATAAATAGTCTTAATGAAGCAATATACCCTTCCTAATCAATTACAACAATATTTCTGCCTTAAATATATTATCTGACTTTTGTTTTTTTATTGTTCCTTCTTTCCTAAAAATAAATGAATCAGATATAGCAGGTGCCTTCCACTGAGTAACCTTAAAATTTCATATATATGACATGAAGATAAAAGCCTGCAGTTACTGTATTTGCTGTGTATATGATATTTTGCCACATATTTTGTCCTATAATTCTATATTACAAGTACGACAACTTTTTTTCAAATGCCTATTCCAAACATTTGCTACTAGTAAAAAGACATCAAAGTCTTAACAAAAACACCAAACAATTTCTGAACTAAAGTCAAGAAAATATATATGATAGATGTAAATACCCTACAAACAAACAAATCCAGTAAAACTTGCCTGAAAGATATGATCTTTTAACTAGATATTCACATGTGTTAAACAAACCACACTTTTGAGACCTCTTTTACCAATTATACAAATAAACCTTTAATAAGCAGCCCCCTGCCTTTCTGAGGCCAATTTTTCATTTCCTAGTTAGCTTATTAAGACAGATTTGACTGCATCTACTTTTATCTCTCCAGATTTGACTGCATCTACCTTTATCTCTCCAGATTTGACTGCATCTACTTTTATCTCTCCAGATTTGACTGCATCTACTTTTATCTCTCCAGATTTGTTTTTTTTTACATGTTCTCTACAAATAGTCTAAGCAGGCAAATCAACCAGACACTGCCTTCACTGATTACACTGAATTATCAATCAACCAGACACTGCCTTCACTGATCACACTGAATTATCAAATCAACCAGACACTGCCTTCACTGATTACCTTCATTATCAAATCAACCAGACACTGCCTTCACTGATTGCCTTCATTATCAAATCAACCAGACACTGCCTTCACTGATTACCTTAATTATCAAATCAACCAATTCTACCATTCATTATCTTCCCCCATCTCTCTTTTACAAAATCTTTCAAAAAGTGTTCTTAACAGACATTACAAATAAAGAATATGTAGTGTTGCTAGCACAATTATATACAAATAAAGAATACATAGTGTTCCTAACCCAATTATATATAAATAAAGAATACGTAGCGTTGATAACATAATTATATACTAGTTGAAAACAGCAGAAAGCAATCAAAGACTTCTCTGTGAAAAAGGATGTAAAAAAATGTTATTCAATTCTAATACTGAGTGCATACTTTGCTGATGAGCAGACTGACTCATGATTTTAACTTCTGTAAATTACAAGTAGACAAAAAATTCTTAAAGCATGCTGTTAACATGTTAACCATTACTTTTGGAAATAGAATACCAATATATTAACATTCTGAAGTACTGTATATTTTGCTATACTTTACTGGACATTTTGCTATACTTTACTGTACATTTTGCTATACTTTACTGTACATTTTGATATACTTTACTGGACTCTTAAGTTTTTCTAATGTAATGTTTCTATGACTTCAGTGTAATATTTTTGCAATCGTCAATGATTAAACAAAACATAATCTGATCATTTTATTAATTTATTTGTATCCTATTTTTTAAATTCCTTTATATATCAATCCATGATTTTATGATTGGCAAGCCCAGAACCCCTTATACTGCCTACCTTGTTATAATGCCACTTTAATCTGTTGATAAATTTTGGCATTATAATGGGTTTAGACTGTAAATACAAAGAAACACAAGACAGTGTGAGTACACTTCCACAACAAACTTACTTATTCTATGTTCGTCACCAATGTCATCAGAATCATAATCATCTTCGTCACTCATCTCATCCTCAAGTTTAGCATCTGGGTCCTTGTCATCATCAGAATTCCCTTCTTGGTCACCGCCTTTAGACAGGTCATGTAACATGGCAGATGCTCTGCAAACATAAGAAATCAGAATAAAATTCTGATTTGAGTTCCTTTTTGTCTTAGATGCAAAATCAGTATGAAACAGGATCACTATGTCACTTCAGTAGAATGCCTATTATCTGAATCACATTAATCGATGTCCCTTGAAAATTTGAATACCCAATTTATTTAAAATTTGAACCTCAACAGACTGAAAATTAAAACATTCTACTTACTGAAAATTGTAATCCCCAAGTGATTTAAAATTTGAATCTCCAATTAATTGAAAACTGTAATCCCCAATTGACTGAAAATCTGAATGCCCAACTAACTGAAAATCCAAATCATAGTACAAAATCTTATTCCCTGAGGGTTTGAGTTCCCTCTCCTCTTTAAAAACTGTTCCTATCACATGTATATATCATCACTAAAAGAGTTAGATTCCTTTGGTTGTATTGCTATCTCTTCACTTTGATGGGAAAAGGGAGGGGTACTCTCTCTCTCTCTCTCTCTCTCTTTCTCTCTCTTTCTCTCTCTCTCTCTCTCTCTCTCTCTCTACACCTCTACACAGACATGCTGAATAAAACACATGTAATTTCTGAGAGTGATTTAACCCTCAAAATTAAAGTCAGGACATCCACCAGGTATGCATGGTAGTAAGTTCCTCAAAACTTCAATGTTGTGGGAAAGTTTTAGTAGCTATTGCCTCTATGTGACATGCATGGATTGAGACATGTAGCTATTGCCTCTGTGTGACATGCATGGATGGAGACATGTAGCTATTGCCTCTATGTGACATGCATGGATTGAGACATGTAGCTATTGCCTCTATGTGACATGCATGGATTGAGACATGTAGCTATTGCCTCTATGTGACATGCATGGATTGAGACATGTAGCTATTGCCTCTATGTGACATGCATGGATTGAGACATGTAGCTATTGCCTCTATGTGACATGCATGGATTGAGACATGTAGCTATTGCCTCTATGTGACATGCATGGATTGAGACATGTAGCTATTGCCTCTATGTGACATGCATGGATTGAGACATGTGCACTCACATTTTTAACAGAGATTTGACCAAAGAAGAGTGTTTGCACTTATTAATGCATGTATCGATATTATGTAAAATATTGTGTTTCAACTTATATATAGTGTACATTATTAATGCATGTGTCGATATTATGTAAAATATGGTGTTTCAACTTATATATAGTGTACATTATTAATGCATGTGTCGATATTATGTAAAATATGGTGTTTCAACTTATATATAGTGTACATTATTAATGCATGTGTCTATATTATGTTAAATATGGTGTTTCAACTTATATATAGTGTACATGTCAATAAAGGACACATTTTTGTATCCCTTGAGTGGCCCTTCTAGACAGGCTTTTTTGTATCCCTTGGGTGGCCCTTGTAGACAGGCTTTTTTGTATCCCTTGGGTGTCATTTGTAGACAGGCTTTTTTGTATCCCTTGGGTGTCATTTGTAGACAGGCTTTTTGTATCCCTTGGGTATCCTTTGTAGACAGGCTTTTTGTTATCCCATGAGTGTCCTTTGTGGAAATTCTTTTTGTATCCCATTTTGTATCCTTTGAGTGTCATTTGTAGACAGGCTTTTTTGTATCCCTTGGGTGGCCCTTGTAGACAGGCTTTTTTGTATCCCTTGAGTGACCTTTGTAGACAGGCTTTTTTGTATCCCTTGAGTAGCCCTTGTAGACAGGCTTTTTTGTATCCCTTGAGTGGCCCTCGTAGACAGGCTTTTTTGTATCCCTTGAGTGGCCCTTATAGACAGGTTTTTTTGTATCCCTTGGGTGTCATTTGTAGACAGACTTTTTCTATCCCTTGAGTGGCCCTTGTAGACAGGCTTTTTTGTATCCCTTGGGTGTCATTTGTAGACAGGCTTTTTTGTATCCCTTGGGTGTCATTTGTAGACAGGCTTTTTGTATCCCTTGGGTATCCTTTGTAGACAGGCTTTTTGTTATCCCATGAGTGTCCTTTGTGGACATGCTTTTTGTATCCCATGAGTGTCCTTTGAAGATAGGCTTCAGTGTACAATAAATTCAGCACATACATTTTGTAAAACTTCCAAATATAGAAAACTTCTAATTTTGCATCATACTACAGTCAAATCTGTCAATGGTGGCCACCCATGGCAAAAGGCCAAATTGGTTCCTCTTTCAAACATAGTTTTGAACAAATACCATGCATCGAATGCAAGTATTATTATTATTATTATTATTATAAACAGATTTAATTTAATACACTATTCAGCAAAATCATAAATACATATATATGTTGTTCTCTCCCAAAGTTATGCACCACACAAGATTACTGTATCCTGCTCACTTTATTCCATCCTATAAATTAAATAATCACTGAAGCTTTAAAAACAAACAAGAAATCTGACCTTTGTAGTATGTACCAATTTGGGCCATTGCCTCACAGGCATGCTGATTGCTCGATTTTTCTGTAAGTCGGAAAAATCGCCAATGAGGCCAAGTCTTATATCAACGACATGGCGACATTTCAAACCAGCTTCGATGTGGCATGAAACACATTCTTGTCCACTATATAAAAAGGCGGGACAGCCATGTGGACAGCCGCTAAATTCTTATCCTGAGCTGGGCGTTCAGTATGGAAGGCGCCGGAGTATGTTTTGCATCAGCACGATGAGATTGTCGCTGGTACTTGGCTTTCAGAAAAGAAAGCCTTACCCTTCCTTGGATCACAGACTCGTCCAGACAGACGATCAATTATCTCCCTGATCTTTGCTGTCTGGGAAAGCAGCTGGAAGGACAGAGTCTGTTCCTCATTGTCGATATCTACCAAAGCCTTGACCTTATAATCATGTGTGTCGGTAGGGGGGTGGAGGCATTCTGAAAGCGACAACACCAGGTATATCTCTTTGATGGCAGCCTTAAAGCTGAATTCAGTCTGCTCCATTGCTGGATTTGAGTAAAGCTGTTGTTCAGGAGTATCTTCATACACACTGTGTGTAGTGTCCTGTTCTGGTTCTGCCTCCCTATCTGGATAAACCATCAAGGGTAGCATAGATGACACAATGCCATCATCTCTATGTAAGTCACAGTAACTTCCCTGTGGGTAAGCCGTGAACATACAGTTAAACCGGCTCTGCCAGACGAATGTGTTGTACCAGTATGGACCACTGGTTCGGTGGGAGTATGGTCAGCATGGTTACCAGCCATGCAGAAGGCGGTCCGGTGGCTGCCAGGTACTGGACGTGCTTGTTGGCATGATTGAACAGACAGATCTATCACTAAATTCCCCGTCATAATATGTATGTGCAGCCATATGCACAGCGAGACGGACAGATCTATCAGTAAGATCCCCATAATTGTATGTAGCCGTAGGTGTGGTAGGATGGACAGATCTATCATTAAGATCTCCATGATTGTAGAGAGATGAAGCCGTAGGCCTGGTGAGACGGATGGATCTATCACTAAGATCCCCATAATTGTAATTGTATGTAGCCATAGTATGGAAGGACAGACAGATCTATCATGAAGATTTCTGTAATTGCAGGAAGATGAAGCTGCAGGCCTGGCTAGACAGATGAATCCTTCAGTAAGATCCCCCAATTGATACCGCTTGACTGGCTGGACGGTCGGCTCAGTTGGGTGGACGATCATGGATGGCTCTGGACGGTGATACGGTAGTATAGAATGTATCCATTAGATTCATTAAAACCCCATGCGCCCTGACCTACAGGCCAAAAGGCCATGTTCGGACATACGGGGGACTTACACCACCTAGGCTGCCTAAAAATGGGGGTACACTCCTCCATTGTATCATATTTACCTATCCATACACTCTCGGACCATATGGTGCACACACTGCAAGATACTGATGAAGTAAATTTTATTTACGCAAGGCATCGACTCAAGCGTGTCTTCCCTGGCCTGGAACTTGTTGTATTTATACATTTCATCTACATGTTTCACTCAACTGACTTAATAAAACAAAACACAACAAAAAATCTGTGAAATAACAATGCAGCGTGTTAATAAATCACTAAAACAACATCCGTTACTGAGTGAGCAAACAATAGACAGTGTGCACGAAACCATGAATCACAACATGCATCAACAATAAGGTGTTGTACCATGCAGTCTAAAAAAACAAAGTTTGTGGAACTAACAAATTCATGAAAATATTGGAAAAATTGCAAAAATAATGTATACCACCTGTAGTTGAATGATTAATACACACTATAAATCCAAATTTCTGGATAGATGGTTAAAATTCACATTGATATTGGCATGAATTGACAGGAGGTTTTTCGTACTACGCTGACTGTACGAAAGCAAAGCTTAAAAACTAGCAACACCTGGTGGTGGCAAGGGGAAGTTATGGGCAAGAGTTACTGTCCTTTGTCTATATGATATAGACACAAAAGACGAATTTTCGTCTTTTAATAGGACTTGATTCGGGAGGTAGCAGGTTTATATCCCTAACGTTAATGTGATCAGGGAACGTATTTGAAGGAGAAACTCATGAGTCACTGCTTTGGGTGCAACAGTGCAGAGGACTTTGTTTTGCCAGCTTGCATAATTAGGTTTATGAACAGATGTTCTCATTTCAAAACAATATCTGGATTAACCAGTTGCTCAGCTCACCAAGATCAAACGAGTCAGCTTTGTGTGAGAGGCTGTGATGAATATGGAATGAGAAAATAAGCTTGATGTGGCCATTGTTATTAACACATGACCCTAATAAAATAGGATGAATTTGTATCTCTCCTCACAGATTAACATTTTTCATCAGATAAAAAAAAAATTAAGATTTCAAACAATACTTCTCACACTGTCACAAAAGGCAACTCTCATTTCTGCTGTGACTATATGACTACGTTTCCCACTATCCAGCTCACAAATTGCTTCAACCATCTCTCTCTAAAATGATAAAAAAATGCCTCACTTGCAAATCCAACCTACTGACACTTTTGGGTAATAATGACAGCATGACTGGAGTACGCTGAATACAAGAGATAAGAAATGTGTACACATTGATTCATATGCTATTCCTTTATCTAAACAATGTTTAATCTGCATGCAGAGAGCAGTCACTGTTGATACACTCCAGTGACTGCTTAAAGCAAGGAGAAATCATTATTTGGTTAGGAAACACCTGGCCGCTGACTGTATTTTTAGTGGTGGAGAAATTTTAGCAATTTAGCTGTCTCAGAATGAGATCACAGAAATAAATTCCATCTAAATTTCTCACCTTAGACATTATAACCTACATAATATGCACTGATTACAATATAACTCGCCAAAATCTAAGATGTGCCTTTTTTGGACAAAACTGCTAACTTTTATGTCCAAATAAAACCAACAGCTATACCGTGGTTTCTTCATGAAATTTGCAAATACTGTCCATTTTTCATGGGAAATCTGCCTATTGATGGCAAATATCACTGTGCCTATTGATGGCAAATATCACTGTGCCTATTGATGGCAAATATCACTGTGCCTATTGATGGCAAATATCACTAGTCCTATTCTGCCTATTTATGGCAAATATCACTGGTCCTTAGGCTTCATTATCAATAGATTCCACTACCTTAAGACTCAGTTGCTTAATAAGTGTAAACGTGACTTAAAAGATGCAGATGATTCATTCAATATATTTCTCACTTTTCTGCTGCTTTACGTTTCCGTTTTTTGCCACTGCTGTCATCTTTTCCATCCTCCTCTTCTTTTACAAGTTTCTCTTTTTCTTGAAAGATGCCAAGTTCTATTTCCTCTTTCTTCTTTCTGCAGTAATCTATGTGTATCTTCTTCCAGCGTGCAATCAGTTCACCGCCACATAATTGACATATGTATGTCTCATCCTAGAGAAGTACAAAAATGTATTCATATTATTTATCATGCAATGTCAATGCTGTGAAATTACTTTAAGGTATTATTACACTAATTAAGTTTGTCACACAATGTCAATGCCATGACATTACTTTAAGGTATTACTACACTAATTAGGTTTGTCACACAATGTCAATGCCATGACATTGCTTTAAGGTATTACTACACTAATTAAGTTTATCACACAATGTCAATGCCATGACATTACTCTAAGGTATTACTACACTAATTAGGTTGGTCACACAATGTCAATCCCGTGACATTACTCTAAGGTATTACTACACTAATTAAGTTATCACACAATGTCAATGCCATGACATTACTCTAAGGTATTACTACACTAATTAGGTTTGTCACACAATGTCAATGCCATGACATTACTTTAAGGTATTACTACACTAATTAGGTTTGTCACACAATGTCAATCCCGTTACACTGCTTTAAGGTATTACTACACTAATTAAGTTATCACACAATGTCAATGCTGTGAAATTACTTTAAGGTATTATTACTCTAATTAAGTTTGTCACACAATGTCAATGCCATGACATTACTTTAAGGTATTACTACACTAATTAGGTTTGTCACACAATGTCAATGCCATGACATTGCTTTAAGGTATTACTACACTAATTAAGTTTATCACACAATGTCAATGCCATGACATTACTCTAAGGTATTACTACACTAATTAGGTTGGTCACACAATGTCAATGCCATGACATTACTCTAAGGTATTACTACACTAATTAAGTTATCACACAATGTCAATGCCATGACATTACTCTAAGGTATTACTACACTAATTAGGTTTGTCACACAATGTCAATGCCATGACATTACTTTAAGGTATTACTACACTAATTAGGTTTGTCACACAATGTCAATCCCGTGACATTGCTTTAAGGTATTACTACACTAATTAAGTTATCACACAATGTCAATGCCATGACATTACTCTAAGTTATTACTACACTAATTAGGTTTGTCACACAATGTCAATGCCATGACATTACTTTAAGGTATTACTACACTAATTAGGTTTGTCACACAATGTCAATCCCATGACATTGCTTTAAGGTATTACTACACTAATTAAGTTATCACACAATGTCAATGCCATGACATTACTTTAAGGTATTACTACACTAATTAGGTTTGTCACACAATGTCAATCCCGTGACATTGCTTTAAGGTATTACTACACTAATTAAGTTATCACACAATGTCAATGCCATGACATTACTCTAAGTTATTACTACACTAATTAGGTTTGTCACACAATGTCAATGCCATGACATTACTTTAAGGTATTACTACACTAATTAGGTTTGTCACACAATGTCAATCCCATGACATTGCTTTAAGGTATTACTACACTAATTAAGTTATCACACAATGTTAATGCCATGACATTGCTTTAAGGCATTACTACACTAATTAAGTTATCACACAATGTCAATGCCATGACATTACTTTAAGGTATTACTACACTAATTAAGTTTATCACACAATGTCAATGCAGTAACATTACTTTAAGGTATTTCTACACTAATAAGGTTTATCATTGTGAAATTACTCTAAGGTATTCCCTCACTAATTAAGTTTATCACACAATGTCAATGCCATGAAATTGCTTTAAGGTACTACTACACTAATTAATTTTATCACACAATGTCAATACCATGACATTACTTTAAGGTATTTCTACACTAATTAAGTTTATCACACAATGTCAGTGCCGTGACATTACTTTAAGGTATTTCTACACTAATTAAGTTTATCACACAATGTCAGTGCCGTGACATTACTTTAAGGTATTTCTACACTAATTAAGTTTATCACACAATGTCAATGCTGTGACATTACTTTAAGGTATTCCTTATATATTTCCTTCATTTCTCTACATCTGTAATGACAATAAGAGCATTACCATTTATACCTGCTTATAAGTCGTGTTCAACTGCAAACTGCACAATGCTCTCGCAAATTAGAGTCTATGCTGTTTGCAGTTAGACTCTATTTATACATGTATATATGGTAGTTAAAAGTTGGACTACTTATATATGTATATATAGTTATAAGTTGGACTCTACTTATACATGTATATATAGTTATAAGTTGGACTCTATTAATACATGTATATATGATAGTTATAAGTTGGACTCTTTATACATGTATATATGGTAGTTATAAGTTGGACTCTATTTATACATGTATATATGGTAGTTATAAGTTGGACTCTATTAATACATGTATATATGGTAGTTAAAAGTTGGACTACTTATACATGTATATATAGTTATAAGTTGGACTCTACTTATACATGTATATATAGTTATAAGTTGGACTCTATTAATACATGTATATATGATAGTTATAAGTTGGACTATTTATACATGTATATATGGTAGTTATAAGTTGGGCTCTATTTATACATGTATATATGGTAGTTATAAGTGTGACTATTTATACATGTATATATGGCAGTTATAAGTTGGGCTCTATTTATATGTGTATATATGGTAGTTATAAGTTGGACTATTTATACATGTATATATAGTTATAAGTTGGACTCTACTTATACATGTATATATAGTTATAAGTTGGACTCTATTAATACATGTATATATGATAGTTATAAGTTGGACTATTTATACATGTATATATGGTAGTTATAAGTTGGGCTCTATTTATACATGTATATATGGTAGTTATAAGTGTGACTATTTATACATGTATATATGGCAGTTATAAGTTGGGCTCTATTTATATATGTATATATGGTAGTTATAAGTTGGACTATTTATACATGTATATATAGTTATAAGTTGGACTCTACTTATACATGTATATATAGTTATAAGTTGGACTCTATTAATACATGTATATATGATAGTTATAAGTTGGACTATTTATACATGTATATATGGTAGTTATAAGTTGGGCTCTATTTATACATGTATATATGGTAGTTATAAGTTGGACTCTATTAATACATGTATATATGGTAGTTAAAAGTTGGACTCTATTTATACATGTATATATGGTAGTTATAAGTGTGACTATTTATACATCTATATATGGTCGTTAAAAGTTGGGCTCTATTTATACATCTATATATGGTAGTTATAAGTTGGACTCTATTTATACATGTATATATGGTAGTTATAAGTTGGACTCTATTTACACATGTATATATGGTAGTTATAAGTTCATATGCATCAATACTATCCTATGTTAGGCACTGACCTGGACACAACATATAAAAATCAGCATAGGTTATGTCAAATTTTCTAACCTGGACACAACATATAAAAATCAGCATAGGTTATGTTGAATTTTCTAACCTGGACACAACATATACAAATCAGCATAGATTATGTCAAATTTTCTAACCTGGACACAACATATAAATATCAGCATAGGTTATGTTGAATTTTCTAACCTGGACACAGCATATAAAAATCAGCATAGGTTATGTTGATTTTTCTAACCTGGACACAACTTATACAAATCAGCATAGAGTATGTCAAATTTTCTAACCTGGACACAACATATACAAATCAGCATAGGTTGTGTTTAATTTTATAAAAACAGTTGCATTTGAATGAAATTACTGGAAATGTTATTGCAAGTGATCTTTCCAGGCCAAATCACACGTTTGCTTTGTCATCCCACACAAAAGCCAAGAGGTTTGACTCAACAAACATGTAACTTTCTGTTTAGATTTGAATGCTCCTTTTCTATTTAAAGCAAGTAACATCCTTTACTTACTGGTTAGCAAATCTCCATGAAATATCAGAGAAAAAATATTAACGATTTTCCAAGTGACTACAACAGTATGTGATAACAGCTGACAGGCCCAATTAGTGTAGTGATACCATTAACCAATTTCAGACTTGTTGTATTCAACTCATTAAATACCACATTACAACTAAAACTTACATAACTTATTTTTGTTTCGTTTTTGTTGATTTTAACGGCACATTTAACACATTATTGGCTATAACTTGCAGAAGAAATAGGAAACAAGTGCCTTTCCCATGGACACACTAAGGCAGCCGACCCAGGCTGGATATCGAACCCATGACCTTTGGTTAAATGTGATACTGTCATATCACAATAGACACATGTAAGAAGTAAAGATTATTTTTGAGCTTTCATATTATGAATACAGTTGCTTGTATGTAAATTTGCAATATCCTTCAGGGTCTATGTTGTTTGTTCTACTGATTACTCATAACTCTGGCAGATCTTTATTAATACGGTGTAATTTACCTCTCTTCCGCACCACTCCAGATGATTTTTGTAGTAGTGATGATGATTGTGACGCTTTCCACATCTGGGACAATTCAGAAACTTTTTTATCTGGATAACCTGACGTAAAGAAGTCAGGTCAGTTTTTCCCTCAGGACAATCTGGTGCCCACTAACAAAACAAGAAAAAAACACAGTAGTAGGCAAATCAAGATGAATGACACCTTTGGTCATTTTTTTATTCCTCTGAAATTTTTTATCTAAACCATGGTTTGTACAGTCCCAGTGAGCTGTTTTCAACAACTTTTCATGGAGTTTTTAAGGACTTCAAAATGTTTTCAAGGACTATTTCTTTTCTTACAGAAATTAAATTTTCTTTATATGTTACTTTATTTATCACTGTCTAAACATAGAAGATTAAACAAATAAACACACCAATACAGCAAAGGAACACTACTCCAGTTGATAACTAACCAGGTTATGGATCAGCTGATCAATCAAATTTTATTTATTTTATTTTTTGAAAATACATAAATAACAAAATATCTGCATTTGAAAAGTGATGTATATTCACTGTTACTGTTTATATTCCCTCATATATATTCAAGCAGTTTGGGGCAAAATTCAAGGAGTTTTTCAATAAATTCAAGGACTTTTCAACATTTTCAAAGACTTTTGAAGAATAAAGCAATTTTTTTTAAAAATTTAAGTTTACAAGGCAACTCCTCACATTGAAGGATTTTTCAAGATTGTACAAAACAATGTAAAGTTTATTTATTTGCAAAATCAAGAAGGCCATGACCTGACCATGCTAAAATGAAAAACCAAATCTTAAAAAAAATATTGACAATGATAATGCTGCCATCTCCACTGCAGTCCAAAAAGTGACCTCTACTGTCTCACTTGTCAACTAACAGAAGCTCAACAGAAATGCTCATCTAAATGGGCATGATTAGGTGGCAACAAGGCAGGGACACATGATTCTTGGCTGCAAAAGAAAAGTAGTGCTCCAATGGAGTGCTGGAGAGAATACATCTAGAGCAACAAACCTCTATTCTCAAGCCCAGTGTTCGAAATTAACGTCCAGAAGCTGCTGGTCTTTTTGCCAACAATATGTAAACAAATAGTAAAAATTTTTGAAAAGTTACTGGTCTGTCCCAAAAGTTGCTGGTTTGGGGCCATCAGACAGGTGGCAATTTCAAACACTGCTCGAACCACAAATTTTTTATTTATGAAATAGTAACACTCTATAGGAAAAGTTAATAATGTTAATCTTGGAATATGTTAATCTTCATTTATCAGCTGTTTATATTAAAGTAGCGGAATGAAAAACATCCTTTGGATATCTGTTGTAATTGTAGAATGAATTGTGTAAAAGAAATTAACAGGAATTAGTTCTCAACCTGATCCTACAAAAATGTCTAGTCTCAATTTTTTTTTTTTTTTAAAATGGAAATTGTTTGAAAATTGTAATTCACCTCTTTAACTATAATTGTTTGTTTATCTAAAAGAAACATTATTAAAACAATACAGTGAATGTATATATTAAGCAATGTTAATAAAATCCCATACTTAGATTATGTACAATCTCTGAGTATTGCTGTATGCAAACAGTTTCAGAATGCAAATTGTAAATTGCAACAGTGGTAAGTTTTTTGGCACTCTGACCAAAAGTGTGTTGTAACTGAAAATCACTGAACCAGAAATATAGCCTTTTCATGTGCAAAAATGGGTAGAATAGGAACAAAGATGGTGATTTCCAGTACAGTATCTTGTGTCAGGAAATAAACCACAGTTAAACTTGGCTGCCACATGTGTCTACCATCTTGCTTTTGTTGAATCAAGTATAAATCATGGTTATACTTTCATTGGACAAACAAGGTTGCTAAAATGGCCAACCAATGATCAAAGTGAAACATGTTTCTGATCTGGGCACTGCCAAAATGCAGCACTGGTATTTTTTTTTTTACTAGCAGGTTAAAATTTGATTTTCATGCTTGACAAAATAACTTGGACTTCAAGAATCTCTGGACAATAAATACATGTTATTATGTGACAGCAGATTAGGGTATATGTTATTTGCAGTCAGACCTAACCTATGAGCAAGTACATACGATATATTCATGGTGTGACATAAAAAAAGAAAAAAATTCAAAAGTTGAGTATCTTTAAAACACTGCAACTTACCAGTGTTGGGTGCTTAAACGCCAATGCTTGGTGTTCAACTTACCAGTGCTTGGTGTTCAACTTACCAGTGCTTGGTGTTCAATAGCCACATGATGTTTTATCCCAGTCTTGCTGACTAACTGCTTTTGACAGTGAACACACTCAAACATCTTCTGGGGACCATCCATCTCCTCTTTGTTCTGAAAATCATATATAATAAAAACAAGTGTTCAGCAAATCCTGGTATCTCACTGCTGTTCCAACCACAACTTAATTGCTCCATCAATCCATTTGACGGTTCCACCACACACCACAAGATTTAAAATACTCCTATAAATATTAATGGTAAAGCGGATAAAATCTTTTTGATGATGATATCCCACTGCTTGTATGCCTGTTTACAGTGCTAACAAATATCCGATAGCCTGGGAGCCCCTCTAATTTCAGACTGGGCCTCTCCTGTATATCTGAGTAAAGTGCCCATCAGGCTTGTCAAAAAAAGTTCTAATTTGCCTGAGAAAACTTTGAACTTGCTGACAAAATGTGGAATTTTATTTTCAAATTGTTGAAGGACTAGTAAATTAATAACATTTATCCCCATGTATGCCCCTTACCCATACAAAGATCGCCTACTAACCATAGTTCTATCAAAAGCTGTTAACTTTGAGTACAAAGTGAAGCATATGACATATGAATGGGAAACAGATCGCCTGGGTTACCTATAATTAGTGCTCACTTGGCTTTAACGTACATGTGATTCTACCATCAGTTGGACAAAAAATACAGTTTTTAAAGCCATCTACCGCACATACTGTTTTATAGTTGAAATCTACCGCTTTTGAAAATTAATTGATTTTTTTTAAATGAAAAAAGAGAGAAAAAATAAATACCCGGTATTTTCACATGTTCTCTTCACTCATTACAGAAACGAGTCTACTGAGGACTTAAACTGTTCCAGCAGTCATTGCAACCAGTGCAGTGGTGCATGGCTGAGTAATCAAATTAAAGCTAACATATGTACACAACAAGCTGTTAATTGATTACCTTACTATTGTAATCTGGAGAGTATAGGCCAAATGCAAGATGTTTTTTTGAGGTGTTATAAGTAATAATGGGATCAATGGTGGTCCATGATTGCTTCCAAGTCTTCAATTAAAAATAAGCCACCCTTCGGTGGAGGTGGAATGGAAAGGAAAGACCGACAAAAAATGACTTTGTTAGAAACACTTAAGTAATGCAACACTCGTTAAACAAATTAAGCGGCACATATGAACAACATCAAAAAGTGTAAAGAGCAACTGTATAAAGCAAGCCACGCTTCAGATGCTAATGAATATCAACATTACTGATCCAATGAGGAAGGAGAAACTGTATAAAGCAAGAAACACTTCAGATGCTAATGAATATCAACATTACTGATCCAATGAGGAAGGAGAAACTGTATAAAGCAAGCCACACTTCAGATGCTAATGAATATCAACATTACTGATCCAATGAGTAAGGCGAAACTGTATAAAGCAAGACACGCTTCAGATGCTAATGAATATCAACATTACTGATCCAATGAGGAAGGAGAAACTGTATAAAGCAAGCCACACTTCAGATGCTAATGAATATCAACATTACTGATCCAGTGAGGAAGGAGAAACTGTATAAAGCAAGCCACACTTCAGATGCTAATGAATATCAACATTACTGATCCAGTGAGGAAGGAGAAACTGTATAAAGCAAGCCACACTTCAGATGCTAATGAATATCAACATTACTGATCCAATGAGGAAGGAGAAACTGATCCAATGAGGAAGGAGAAACTGTATAAAGCAAGACACGCTTCAGATTCTAATGAATATCAACATTACTGATCCAATGAGGAAGGAGAAACTGTATAAAGCAAGCCACGCTTCAGATTCTAATGAATATCAACATTACTGATCCAATGAGGAAGGAGAAACTGTATAAAGCAAGCCACGCTTCAGATGCTAATGAATATCAACATTACTGATCCAATGAGGAAGGAGAAACTGTATAAAGCAAGACACACTTCAGATTTTAATGAATATCAACATTACTGATCCAGTGAGGAAGGAGAAACTGTATATTTACCAAGCCACACTTCAGATGCTAATGAATATCAACATTACTGATCCAATGAGGAAGGAGAAACTGTATAAAGCAAGCCACACTTCAGATTCTAATGAATATCAACATTACTGATCCAATGAGTAAGGAGAAACTGTATAAAGCAAGCCACACTTCAGATGCTAATGAATATCAACATTACTGATCCAGTGAGGAAGGAGAAACTGTATAAAGCAAGCCACACTTCAGATGCTAATGAATATCAACATTACTGATCCAGTGAGGAAGGAGAAACTGTATAAAGCAAGCCACACTTCAGATGCTAATGAATATCAACATTACTGATCCAATGAGGAAGGAGAAACTGTATAAAGCAAGCCACACTTCAGATGCTAATGAATATCAACATTACTGATCCAATGAGGAAGGAGAAACTGTATAAAGCAAGCCACACTTCAGATTCTAATGAATATCAACATTACTGATCCAATGAGGAAGGAGAAACTGTATAAAGCAAGCCACGCTTCAGATTCTAATGAATATCAACATTACTGATCCAATGAGGAAGGAGAAACTGTATAAAGCAAGCCACGCTTCAGATGCTAATGAATATCAACATTACTGATCCAATGAGGAAGGAGAAACTGTATAAAGCAAGCCACACTTCAGATTCTAATGAATATCAACATTACTGATCCAATGAGGAAGGAGAAACTGTATAAAGCAAGCCACACTTCAGATTCTAATGAATATCAACATTACTGATCCAATGAGTAAGGAGAAACTGTATAAAGCAAGCCACGCTTCAGATTCTAATGAATATCAACATTACTGATCCAATGAGTAAGGAGAAACTGTATAAAGCAAGCCACACTTCAGATTCTAATGAATATCAACATTACTGATCCAATGAGGAAGGAGAACATTGATAGAGCAATTGGACAATGGTTGACATCAAGATACGGAGGAAGACATTGCTTTACGTGAAATATTTTGAGATCTGAATAAACACACAAGTCAATTTAATATGCCTTTTTTATTTCTTTTCATAGTAAAAATAATGGCCCTTTTGGGCATATGGAATTTTAGTCTGGGCTCGTAGAATTTGAGTCAGGGCTTGTGCTTTTTTTTGAGTCACCAGCCCTGGGCCTGTGTCTGAAATTTGTTTTCTTTCAGCACTGGTTTACCACTACCATTTCAAAAAGGAACTCTGGAGTTACTCTGTTATTACTATTATTATTATTATTATTATTATTATTACTATTATTATTGTCATGTCTTAACAGCCTAATAATGGTATTTTTTACAGGTCTTTTCCTTGTCTGGAAATTGAGCCACATTCTGTGGCATAGAATCCCAAAAACTTTGTACAGTATTCTTGCTCTTCAATGAGTGCTACTTTATGCAGTAGGTCTGACTTCAGTGGTATTTTCAGTTTAATAATAATAATAATAATAATAACAACAACAACAACAAAACAACAACAATAATAATTATTATTATTATTATTAGTGATACCTGTATCGCATTATTTGTTATCGACTGCTCACACACATTAATAGTATTTCACACAAGCAAATTTTATGACAGATTGTACAAATTACATAACACATGTGGAAAGCATGGAATATAAAGAAATATTTAATGGAGCTCAATCAAAGTCAGCATGGTAATAATTGATCCAAGTGAAGACTTTGCATAAAAATGACTTAATAATCACTCTTTTGCACATACCTTATGCAAAAAATTATTTATTTGTAGTAAAGTAGATCTTCTTGAGTTAAAAAAGGTCATAATCATAATAATTAGCATGCTGGAATAAGATTGCAAAATCACATCAATTTTTTTTTTTAATTTGGTGCAGTCAGTATATCTAGGTTTATTAGTACAGTAAAACATCAATTATTCAGACCCAACAGTGGACAGAGATTTGTCCACATAATTGATCATCCAGATTTTGTCATATTTTCGTCAAAAAGTAGATTGCAAGTATCTGGATTAAACTAATAATCATATAATCCTAACTTTATATATGTATGAGTAATTAAGTAAATCTTTATATATGTATGAGTAATTAAGTAAATCTTTATATATGTATGAGTAATTAAGTAAATCTTTATATATGTATGAGTAATTAAGTAAATCTTTATAATTGTATGAGTAATTATGTAAATCTTTATATATGTATGAGTAATTAAGTAAATCTTTCCATTTTGAAGACAGTTGACATGCTTATAAGCAGAACAAATAGAAAGAAAAACAAAATTATTCAGATATTTGAATTAAATACAAAGCACCTATTAGAGATCTGCTTGGACTATCTATGATGTAATGACAACATAACTGTAATTGACTGTCATTTTATCAAAAGGCTTTAATCAAGGTAAGCTTGGATAACATGGATTCTTTTCACACCTGTGCTGGTAGTTGATTAACTTTTATCACTACTGACCACTGATCCACAGTTAATTCAGTAGGCTTGGACTACAAAATGTCTTTGATTGGACCGCTGAGTGTGTTAAAAATGCTCAATTAGCTTGAGATTTCTGTATGACAAATTACATATCGTCATAGCGGCATTCACTTAGCAACAAATGAGTGTAAAAAATAAACTTTCCCTCTGTGTATCCCACACTTTCCCTCCCTCTCTCCTAATTACATTTATTTTTTTTTACTTTAAACAGATAATTTAGTTATTCATAATACCATAATAATTATAATTGCATGAGATTATATTTGACTGTGTTTATTTCCAATTTCTGTTACTCTGTTTAATGTTGGCATCATGATCAGCAAATTAGTTTCATTTATAGATTCATGTACCCTATAATAAGAAACTATTTCAGGGGACTTGGTAGTAATTTGGTTAACTGGCATCCATATAATCGATGTTATACTGAATATCTTCAATTATAAAATTCTTAAACTGCAAGCCCCACCTAAACTATTGATCTTGAATGAAATATTACAAGCTACATTTTATACTACCTCCAGACTTTTCCTTTTCCCCTTTTTTGCGCTGTCTCCCTTCATTTTGTTCTTTGTTCTTGAACATTTCTCCTCTTCCCATTCCTCCTCTTCCTCATCATCTTCCTCCTCCGAATCAGCCTCTATATAATTATAGCTTATTCTCCTCCTCTTCCCCACACTGTCTTTTTCTCCCAGACATGTATCGGGACTGACCGATTCAAATTTTATTTTTTGACATTTTTTCATTGTGTCTGGGGGATGGGTCTCATCTTTGCGTGGACGACCCCTTCTTCTTTTCACTGGGACATCTTCAAAAATGTCCTCTACATGTCGTGAGATATTTCCCTTTGTTTTACTTGTCTCTCCTTCTGTCACCAACTTGTCATCATTTTCAGTGTTGCTGATCTGAACCATATCTGATTCTTTATTATATCCACTGCTATCTAGAGTCTCTCTTGTTCTGCCTCCATTTTCTCTCATACTGTCATTTGGAGTTTCTAAAGTGAAATATAGCAACAGCCAAATATCAACACAAGAAGCAAGTGCATTTAACATGCATGAACATTGTCTTCTAAATTAAACAATACTGACACTACCACTAAACCAAGTTGAGACAGCAATAATTGCAAACTATATAAACACCTGAAGTAATACATAGTACATGTTTAGAGAACAAATTCAGGGATAAGTTTACATTTTGGAACAACTTAAGTTGCACTTTACAGCACTGACATGCATATACAAATCTGATACTGAGAAAATGCACCTTGGAAGAAATACACATGCCAATATACTACTACATTACCATAACAGTAATTGTACTATTGCTAACATCCTAACAGTAATTGTACTATTGCTAACAGTAGTTGTACTATTGCTAACAGTAATTGAAAAACTATTGCTAACAGCAATTGAAAAACTATTGCTAACAGTAATAACTGAACTACTGATAACAGTAATTGAAAAACTATTGATAACAGTAATTGAAAAAGTATTGCAAACTGTAATAAATGAACTATTGATAACAGTAATTGAACTATTGATAACAGTAATTGAACTATTGATAACAGTTATTGAACTATTGATAACAGTAATAACTGAACCATTGATAACAGTAATTGAACTATTGATAACAGTAATTGAAAAATTATTGCTAACATATAAAGCACATGATATATAATAACTAGAAATGTCTTCATGCTACAAGAATTTCCCTTCATAGTGACCTTAACACAAAACTTAAACTGATGTAAGGACCAACATATGGATAGATGAACAGATAGACATATGATAGTGACACTATACACCCTTTAAAATTTGTGGCGGGGCATAACAAATCTTTGACAAGGAAAGCGATACCTATAGTTCTGTATGATAATAAATCTTTGACAAGGAAAACGATACCTATAGTTCTGTATGACAATAAATCTTTGGCAGGGAAAGTGATACCTATAGTTCTGTTTTATAGCTCAGATAGAAAGTTCTTGTCAGAGGAAAACTTACTCTGTTTCCTGGGTCTTCCTCGTTTCCTTGTAATGCTAGTTTCTGAAAGGCTCACTTCCAAAAGAGACTCATAAGGCACAGATTGGTCTCCATCAGCTGATTTATCTGAGAATTTCTTGGAAATATCTGTTTCATACTCATCACTGAAATACTTGGGTGGTTTTCTCTCTCTCCTAGTCCTCTGGTTTGGATCCGGGGTTTCTGTATCACTGGTTATTTTTCTATATTTATTGGCATCTTCTATCCCTGATATATTCCATATAGAATCCTGTAAAAAGTCTGAGTTTCCTTTTTTTTCCTTTTTAACAGATTTGTCTGAAATTTCATGAACAGCACCTGAAGTCTCTAAAATATCATCAGAACTTATGTTTTTCTTTGGTCTACCTCTTTTTTTTCTACCTTTTCCAATCTCTTTATCCTGCTTTTCAGATTTTTCACTTTCCTCTGCCTTGACCAAAAAAAAATCATCAGACACCTCTGACAGGTTACTACAATCGACATCTTTAGTTTGTCTGTTCTTATTCTTCCCTTGTATGGTCCTGTCATCATGACTATCAGACTCCTTCATCTGCTTTGACTGTGATATAGATGATGGTAAATCATCTAAAGTTTCTAATAAACCAATGGAACTTACTTTTTTCTTTGATCTGCCTCCTTTCTTTCTCTCTTCATCATTCTCTCTATTCTGATTTCCAGATTTCTTTTCTTCGACTACGAGACCATAAGTTTCTGACAAATCATTCAAAGTTACACTTTCACTTGATCTGCCTTTTTTCTTTTTCACTTTGTCATTTTCACCATCATAACTTACAGATACTCCTCCTTTCTGGGCATCTGAGTTAAGGTCATTATTATTTGATTCAGAACAACTTTTTATAGATGACACAGTGATTGCTTCAGTAGTCCTCAATTCAGTTTCTAAAATGAGGTAACTATCAACTTCATTCTTAGTCTCTTCATTGCCTTCATTTTCACATTTATTTTTCCTTGGTCTACCTCTTTTCTTTTTTTCATTACTTGGTGGTTCCTTCTTACCATCATAAGCAGAATGTACAGAATGGTTGCCAGAGTACAATTCGGTACTTTCATCATGTTGATTTGATTTTTCACAAGAGTTTCGTATTCCTCCTTTTTGCTGCTGGCTCTTTGCAGGAATTGGAGTTGAGGTCAGGAGAGGTTTACCAGCATTACGTTTACTCATGGTGACTTGTCAAGAAGATCCAGTCTCCTCTACTTCTTCCAAATTGTGAAGCAAGTTAATATGTTTCAAAAACAGTAAGTCAGAATGACCCCATTGGTCATCTTGTTGGACCAAACATAAACAACTCTTTAGTTTCCTTTCATAAGTTAGAGTTATCTGAAAAAGGAGTAAAGTTGGTTCATAATAATTATATATTACATGACAATGTGAGACATGGTTTTAGAAGGTTTCATTTTAGTTATTTATTTTTTTTTGTCTGTGCTTGCTTTTTTAAAAAACATATATCATGTAGTATCAAATCGCCCACTCTTGGATTTTTTTTTTTTTAGCAACTGGACATGCTTTTGACACAAAAATTTGATGAATTGGAAATAACATTTTCATGAGTAAATTGCTAAAGCTTGGAATTCTGCATACTTTTCAAATATTTTACATCGGAACTGGGGCCTATTTTCGGCCTCTGATGGCCATTAAAAAAAACCCAGCTTTTACTGTATAGAACGTAGAAGTTCTCATTAACTTATCTACCGGTATGATTATAATTAAATGTTTCTGCATAACAGCAGAAATTGTGTCTTTCCTTTTTTGTTCTGCAAGAGCATTTCAACTGAAAAATGACATAATCGAATCATCTTTACCGCTACATGAGTAACCCTGTGGACTTGGTTGGATGTTGTGTACTGTACAGTGTAATGGTGCAACATCTCTGAACAACAGTGTAGTCAACAGTACGCTACTCTCTATACCTATAAAAATTACAATGCAACATAATTACTTAGTTGGTTTTCCCTCCACAAATTAATGAAGAAAAAGAGATAAAATCTGGATGTTCTGCCTCCACTACAAAGTTACCCAAACGAATGGCTTTCATTGGGTCTCGAACCCACACGCAACGAGTGCCATTTGCATTGAAACGTGAACTGATGGGTTCCTTACTAATTCTGTAACATATCCTTGTAATAATCAATTTTTCAGACACCAGTCTCTAGCGGAATAGGACGGAATAACGCACGGACAGGCGTCTCATGTGAAAATTCGCCACGGAATTGACGCGAAGCATTACTATAGCAAATTAATTTTTCCCTCTTTGAAAACGACACAGATTTATTGATAAACAAATAACAGCGTGAACTGATTTTTAAGATACGCTGTTTGACTGATAGTTGATTATGTCTTAGGTGGTGACGGTAGTAGTCGTGGCTTCCTAATGCATTAAATGATCAACACACAATAAAAATAATTGCACATTTGTTTCAATGAAAACACTTTCTTTTTCGACACTTTGTGATATTTTTATATTTTTTTTTATTACGCATCGTGTAACAATGTAACAGATCCGAGCAGGTTGGAGTATGAAAAGGACAAGCATGGTCGCAAGATTTTGGGGCTCGTGTGGCATAACATAAATTGTTAAGAACCATAAGATCTGTTTCCATCTATTATCTTTCATAGAAATCAATTTCACCGCATCTCAATCTCGACATTTTTTATTTTTATTTTTTGCATCTATTAGTGACCTTAACCTCGAACTGAATAGAGGCATATCCTTATCAATGTATATATTTCACATAAATTGTTGAAGTTGTAGTGGTAAACGTACCAGCAGTTTTGTCTTGTAAGCGCCAGAAATTCCACTTTATCAGTAATATTCATAAAAGTGCTGTATATGATGGCTGCATAAATAATGAAACGTATTTACATAATGTAAACTAAAGTTTAAAGTCAAATCAGTCCTATAAGTAAGGTTTGCGGTGCAATGGAACCTTCACAATGTCTTTCTTTTTATGTTACCGTAAGGAGTTACAAAGTACAGCTTAGTGTGGATTAAGAAGTTGAGCGGAACTGTATAGTTAACAGCGAAATTTACTGGTATTCTGTTGTGGTCACGTTATTGACCAATGAAGAACACTGTACTGTATTTAAATTTTGTTTGTTTGCTTGTTTTTTCTTCTTTCTTTTTTTTTTTTTTTTTTTTGAAGAGGGGTAGCATTTTTTTGTTTGTTTTTATTTAGTGTAAAACAACATTTTGGGTTTTAATTTTTTCTGTTATAACCAAAAAAAAATAAATACGGAAGAAACAATCGTCCTGACTAAACTGTGCTTTTGTGTATACATTTTTCATTTGGCAAACTTTGGCATATTGTTCATAATTATTTATTTGATTTCGCTATGTTGAGCTGTTATTCAGTATACTGTGTGTGCCTGTTATTCAGTATACTGTGTGTGCCTGTTGTTCAGTATACTGTGTTGAGCTGTTATTCAGTATAATGTGATGAGCTGAAGGCATGAATAAGAATTGTTCCTTAACGCTTGGTGATTATTTTAATTGCAGGAAATTTGTATTTCCGTTTGATATGTCTCACTATATACTTGATTTAATGAGGAAGTCGCCACCATACATGATTTATACTCCAACAATTCTGATGTTACTGAGAGTAAAGTATAACATAATTGGTGTGAATTAAAAACATCACCACTAAAACTGATCGATCCCACGTTAAAAAGCTACATGACATTTTTTTCTGTAAGACCTGTTCCTGTTGTAACAATAGCATAAGCTTTGGAAAAGTATTAATTAATCTTTGGAAAAGTATTAATTAATCTTTGGAAAGGTTAAGATTGTTATGTGCATTTACTATTAAGATAAGATAAGATTTATTTAAAGTCGGCATGATTTAAAACAACAGTTCAACATAAGCTCTAATGAGCTTTTTACCGACGTGACTATTGAATAGTCCATCCATCTATCTATTTGTTCGTCTGTCTGGTTAATTATCTGTCAGTTTGTCTGTTCTAATTATATGAATTCTCACTCTGTGTAGAGGCACGACATCAGTATAATTTTAAATCATCTGAATCCGATATTGGACGTGATCCCATAGCTTCCCCAGTCACGTGATTTGGCATTATCATATAGCTTCCTTAGTCATGTGATTTGGCGTGATCGTATATCTTCCTCAGTCACGAAACACGGCGGATTTAGTAGATATAGATGCCTTTTGTTTCCAACGGAATATATATATATATATATATATATATATATATATATATATATATATATATATTGTTACGACTCTATGGTCTAAGAAAAATGTGACAGAAAGAAAGTGAAACCAACAAATCAAGTAAAAATCAACAAGCAATTTATTACTAGATAATTAAAATGAAAAATCAAAAAGTCACTTACAGTAATGTGTTTATGTATCCTAATAATCCAATAAGAATGATTGTTCTAATCACAAGTCCTAAATATAGAATGTGTCCTTGAATGTTATTATGTGCCAATGGTCTCCAAAGTCCTGATGTACTAGAAATCTTGATGTGCTGAAGTCAAAATGAAGTAATCCAAAATCTCTGAATAAGTTCACATAAATTCCAAAATTGTCAATCAAAATCCAAAAGTTTATGAGCACTGTTATAATCCAATGAATAATTAAAATAATTCCTCTCTTAGAATTTGGAATGAATTTTCACAACTGTAATAGCTCTTTACAAGACTGATGGTAATGTCGAACTGAACAAAATGTCTACCAAACATGGTATATATAAAGATTGGTCACATGACAGAATGTTCTAGATTGGTCACATGACAGAATGTTCTAGAATGTGAGTCATCTTAATGGAATTCTAACTGTAAACAAAATCAACCTTGACCTTCAAATTGAGAAAACATATTGATCAAAACAACCTAATTCAAGGACACTAGTTATACATGTTTTTCCTAACAAATATAAAGATTTAAGCAAATATTAAAGTGAAGAAACATTTATAACCTCCCAAAACACATATACAACATTATATAAACATCATACATAACACCTTCCCTCATAAAGAAAAAGAAAGATTTATATAATAAAGCTTTCTTTTGAATATACATCTAATACTACAATAACCAAAATTACATAAGAACATGTTTTACGATACTGGACTTAATTACATCAAGCAATATTACATTTCTAGGCACGTGAGAGTGCATCTGCAATCACATTGTCTTTTCCCCTGATGTGTTTAATGTCAATGTTATATTCTTGCAATATCAAACTCCATCTCAACAATCTCCGATTTTTATCTTTCATTTTGTTGATGAAAGTAAGGGGATTGTGATCACTGTACACAATAATTGGAGAAAGAGCTGAGGTAACATACACTTCAAAATGCTGTAAAGCCAATATCAAAGCCAAACATTCCTTCTCAAATGTGGAATAATTTTTCTGTTGCTTGTTTAGTTTTTTAGAAAAATAACACACAGGGTGATCCACACCACTTTTGTCTTCCTGAATCAATACTCCACCAACCCCTACATCACTTGCATCAACAGATAATTTAAATGATTGGCTAAAATTTGGTGCAGAAAGAACTGGTGCATTCTTAAGCATGGCCTTTAACTTGTCAAAAGATTCCTGACACTTGTCAGACCAATAAAATTTGGTTTTCTTACTCAATAAACTTGTTAAAGGTTCAGCAATTTTGGAAAAATTGGAACAAAATTTCCGATAATATCCAGCCATACCTAGAAATCGCATCAGTTGCTTTTTGCAAATTGGAACTTGAAATTCAGAGATAGCTTTGACCTTAGCTTCTATAGGTTTAACTTGACCTTGTCCCACAATATGTCCTAAAAATGTGACACAAGCATGGCAAAACTCACTTTTGCTCAAATTAATTGTCAGATTCGCATCACTGAGTCGATCGAAGAATTTTCGAATGGTTTCCAAATGATCTTCCCAGGTGTTGTTGTAGATAATGACGTCATCGATATAAGCGTCACAATTATCAAGACCAAATGTTATCATGTTCATCAGACGTTGAAACGTTGCAGGCGAATTTTTCATTCCAAACGGCATGACTTTATATTGATAAAGTCCATCTGGAGTTGCAAATGCTGAAATTTCTTTTGCCCTTTCCGTCAGTGGAATTTGCCAGAATCCTTTTAAAAGGTCAAACTTGGTGACATATTCCGCATTTCCAATTTTATCAATGCAATCGTCCATTCTTGGGATTGGAAATGAATCAGTTTTGGTGACACTGTTGACTTTTCTATAGTCAGTACACATACGGAATGTATTATCTGGCTTGGGAACAAGAATACATGGTGAACTCCAGTTACTTTTACTTGGTTCTATGAAATCATTCTCCAGTAGATACTGAATTTCTTTCTTCAGATAGTTCTGCTTGAGAGGATTCATCCTATAAGGATGTTGTTTCACAGGCGCAGAATCTACAATGTCAACGTCATGATAAATTTTACTTGTTCGTGTTGGAACATCAGGAAACAAGTGCTCATAGTCATGTAATAGCTGTTTTAGTTCATTTCTTTCCTGTTGTTGTAGATGTGAAAGTTTCTGGTCTAGGTTGTTCAATATTTCTGAATTCCGAAGATTGGTTATACCAGAGTCATTATAGTCTGATCGTACTCCATCGTTGATATCTTCACTGTGTGGGACAGGTACAACTAAATTAACTGAATAATTAGCTGAGCTATCTCTGTCAAAATATTCCTTTAACATATTTATATGACAAAGTTGTTTCTGTTTCCGTCTCCCAGGAGTGTTAATGATATAATTTAAGTCATTTACTTTCTTTTCAACGGTATAAGGACCATAAAATTTAGCCTGAAGAGGATTTTGAGGTATGGGAAAGAGAGCCAGAACTTTGTCACCAGGTTTAAAACTCCTTTCCTGTGAATTTCTGTCATACCTTAATTTCATTTTTGACTGAGTAGTGTGAAGATTAGTTCTTGCTACTTCACAGGCCTTTGACAACTTGTATTTGAAATCAGAGACATAATCAAGAAGATTAATCTTTGAATCTTCATTTGAAAGAAGTTTCTCTTTCAATAATTTCAATGGTCCACGGACAGTATGACCAAAAACTAGTTCAAAGGGACTAAAACCCAACGACTCTTGAACTGATTCCCTAACAGCAAACAACAACAAATGAACACCCTCATCCCAATCCTTTTCTGTATCAAAGCAATATGATCGAATCATATTCTTCAAAGTTTGATGAAATCTTTCCAAAGCACCTTGACTTTCAGGGTGATAGGCAGAAGATTTAAACTGTTGGATGCCTAATTCATGCATAACTTGTTGGAAAATTCCAGACATAAAATTTGACCCTTGATCCGACTGGACAGATTTGGGAAGGCCAACAAGTGTAAAAAACTTCACCAAAGCTTTCACAATAGTTTTAGTTTTTATATTTCTCAGAGGAATTGCCTCTGGAAATCTTGTAGATGCACACATGATGGTCAACAAGTATTGGTTGCCTGACTTGGTTTTAGGTAAAGGACCAACACAGTCTACTATTATTCTACTAAATGGTTCATCAAATGCAGGAATAGGTTGCAAATGAGCCTTAGGTATCTTCTGATTGGGTTTTCCTACCATTTGACAAGTGTGACAAGATCTGCAGTATTTAGAAACATCACTTTTGAGTTTCGGCCAATAAAAATGATTCAAGATCTTGTGATAAGTCTTACGGACTCCTAAATGACCAGTCAAAGGAGTTTCATGGGCTCAATTAAGAATTTCCTGTCGATATGACTTAGGAACAACAATTTGATAGCTCACTGACCACTCGTCACCAGCGGGTACATCAGGTGGTCTCCATTTCCTCATAAGGACCCCATTTTTCACAAAGTAACACACTGGAACTTGTGTGGCTTCAGTTTCACTAATAGCCCTCTGAAACAAACAAGATATCTCGGGATCTTGCTCCTGTTCAACGACAAGAGATTGTCGTTTGTCACCCTGAGTAGAACAAAGAGAATGAGTTGCCAAAAGAGGATCACTGTGATCAATACCATTTGACTGATCAATACCTGAGGAAAAAGTGACCTCATCAAAAAACTGACCAATACATGTGTCAGCTAAAGGAATAATATCCTGATCAACATCAATCTCAAGAGCTCTTTTTTCCATAGCTCTAGTAACTGCACAAGCAGGGTACAAATCAGGGATTTCAGTTTCGACAGGATCAACTTTCTGATCCAAACAAGGCTTGTCAGTTACAAGTGGATTAACCACAACCTTATCTCCAGCTAGGTCATTGCCTAGTAATAAATGAACACCCTCTATGGGTAAAGAAGTCACTGCCCCAACAGTCACAGGTCCAGAAACTAAGTCTGATGCCAAATTTACACAATGGAGAGGAACATTTACAAAGCCGCACTCAACTCCCTGAACAAGAACACTTTCACTTGAAGAAGACTCCTCAGACAAAGGCAAAGTACCTGATAATAAAAGACTCTGAGAAGCTCCAGTGTCCCTTAATATTTTAATTGGGATAGGTTTGGCAGAATCACCAATAAGTGATATAGAACCTTCTGACATGAATGGTTCATAAGCCTCCAAAATAGAATCAGACTGGGGTTTGTTTGACCCAACAAATGTATTGCTTTCAATACAAGACCGTGACCTTGACCTCGTAGAAATAAGAGCATTTAGAAAAGCTCTGTCTTTACTCTGTTGCTTATTTTTCAACTTGAAGCAATCAGAAATAACGTGCCCTTTCGTTTTACAATAAGTGCACGTAGGAATAGATAAGGATTTCTGATCAGTCTTATCAGATGTTTGATTCCTAACAGTTGTGCTGTTGTGAAATTTGGAAGTACTCGAATGAGATTGAAATGGTTTTTTACCAGAAAACTTCTGAGAGGACGACTTATTGCCAAATGAAATTTTGTGAGTCAAGGAATAATCATCAGCCATACGAGCAGCATTTTCCAAAGTTTCCACATTCTGCTCGTCAAGATAGGTTTTAACATCACTATGGATGCACCTCTTGAACTCTTCAATTAATACGAGCTGTCGGAGGTTATCATAACCTTGATCAACTTTCTTGGCTGAGCACCACCTATCAAATAGTTGTTCTTTATCCCTTGCAAATTCGACATGAGTTTGTCCAGTTTCTTTTCTACAATTCCTAAACCTTTGTCGATATGCCTCTGGTACCAACTCATAAGCTTTCAAGATGTACTCCTTAACCAAATCATAATCAGTGCTTTGTTGTACTGACAGTGAAGTGTAGACTTCACGAGCTTTGCCAATAAGTACACTTTGTAATAACAAAGTCCAATGCTCTCTGGGCCATTTCAAGTTTTCAGCTATTTTCTCGAAATGAAGAAAGTATTTATCTACTTCTTTTTCCTGAAAAGGGGGTACTAACCTAATATATCTAGTAACATCAAAACCTGGACTTGTGTTTAAAGGAGTGGAGTGTGCTCTGTTTGCCAGTTCTAATTCTCTTAACTTAAATTGCATTTCCCTTTCTTCTCTTTGCATCTGCATTTGTCTCTCCTCTTTCTCTCTCTCCCTCTCCCTCTGCATTTGCCTCTCTTCTTTCTCTCTCCATCTGCATTTGCATCTGCCTCTCTTCCTTCTGCATTTGTAGCTGCCTCTCTTCTTTCTCTCTCTCCATCTGTATCTGCCTCTCTTCTTTCTCTCTCTCCATCTGTATCTGCCTCTCTTCTTTCTCTCACTCCATCTGTATCTGCCTCTCTTCTTTCTCTCTCTCTCTCTGAATCTGAAGCTTTACCAATTCTAAATCAATCTGGTTCTTTAACTCTAATTCCCTTAATTTCCTGTCAGAACCAGATACAGGCTTTCTCTTCAAACTTAAAGCACTGCTATCAAAAATCCCCTTTCCTACAAAATACTGAATCAAAATAATCTTTATCTCCTGTTTTGTCAATGATACTTTTGCCTCAGATAGACTGTATTTTCTGGCAAGCTCGAGCAACTCATCCTTTCTCATGCACTCTAACCCCTCCTGGGTAGGTTTTGAAATGAAATTCTGAACATTAGATGCCATTGTAAATGCTTGTTGGTTTCACACAAAACAAATTTCTTTATTAAAAATCTTTGCCAAAGACAAAAAGAAATTCTCCGAGACAAAATCAATATGAATTTCAAAGATAAATTTAATATCTCTAATATGCTTTAAAGAAATTCAGATCCCGGACGAGCCCCCAATTTCTGTTACGACTCTATGGTCTAAGAAAAATGTAACAGAAAGAAAGTGAAACCAACAAATCAAGTAAAAATCAACAAGCAATTTATTACTAGATAATTAAAATGAAAAATCAAAAAGTCACTTACAGTAATGTGTTTATGTATCCTAATAATCCAATAAGAATGATTGTTCTAATCACAAGTCCTAAATATAGAATGTGTCCTTGAATGTTATTATGTGCCAATGGTCTCCAAAGTCCTGATGTACTAGAAATCTTGATGTGCTGAAGTCAAAATGAAGTAATCCAAAATCTCTGAATAAGTTCACATAAATTCCAAAATTGTCAATCAAAATCCAAAAGTTTATGAGCACTGTTATAATCCAATGAATAATTAAAATAATTCCTCTCTTAGAATTTGGAATGAATTTTCACAACTGTAATAGCTCTTTACAAGACTGATGGTAATGTCGAACTGAGCAAAATGTCTACCAAACATGGTATATATAAAGATTGGTCACATGACAGAATGTTCTAGATTGGTCACATGACAGAATGTTCTAGAATGTGAGTCATCTTAATGGAATTCTAACTGTAAACAAAATCAACCTTGACCTTCAAATTGAGAAAACATATTGATCAAAACAACCTAATTCAAGGACACTAGTTATACATGTTTTTCCTAACAAACATAAAGATTTAAGCAAATATTAAAGTGAAGAAACATTTATAACCTCCCAAAACACATATACAACATTATATAAACATCATACATAACACCTCCCCTCATAAAGAAAAAGAAAGATTTATATAAAAAAGCTTTCTTTTGAATATACATCTAATACTACAATAACCAAAATTACATATATATTAACAAAACAATATTTTCAGATTATACAGAGGACACGGTCGTCGTTGTCGTGGAGGACTGATGCGCTTGCAATATAGCAATAAAACTACATAGAAAAAGATATGATTTTTATAAGCTTCCATGGACAGATATGTATTTACACGTGATTACGGTCACTATGACATATATGTATTTACACGTGATTACGGTCACTATGACATATATGTATTTACACGTGATTACTTACACTATAAAAGATATGTATTTATACGTGATTACGTACACAATAAAATATATGTATTTACACGTGATTACGTACATTACAAAAGATAGTGTATAGAGAATCAGATCAACATTAACGACAATACGCCCGGTTTGATCAAAATTAAATCCAAGAGTAAACGATTGGGAACAGACAAAAGATCGATGCAATTTACTCTCGGAATGATAACAAATCGAAACGATAATTGATCGACAGGGCATGAGATCGACACCGCAAAACATCAATAGAAATATCGACTAAAATATTGACAGTTAATAGAAGCTTGATATCATAAAAACTCCTGTATTTTAAGCTTTACCAAGGCTACTTGATATCCTGCATTTTAAGCGTTACCAATGATATTTGATATCCTGCATTTCAAGCGTTACCAAGGATACTTGATATCCTGCATTTTAAGCGTTACCAATGCTACTTGATATCTTGCATTTTAAGCGTTACCAAGGCTACTTGATATCCTGCATTTTAAGCGTTACCAAGGCATACTTATTTACCATCTAACTGTAATGAAAAGTGTTACCAAGGCTAATTGATATCCTGCATTTTAAGCGTTACCAAGGCTACTTGATATCCGTCATTTTAAGCATTACCAAGGCATACTTATTTACCATCTAACTGTAATGAAAAGTGTTACCAAGGCTAATTGATATCCTGCATTTTAAGCGTTACCAAGGCTACTTGATATCCGGCATTTTAAGCATTACCAAGGCTACTTGATATCCGGCATTTTAAGCGTTACCAAGGCTACTTGATATCCGGCATTTTAAGCATTACCAAGGCTACTTGATATCCTGCATTTTAAGCATTACCAAGGCTACTTGATATCCTGCATTTTAAGCGTTACCAAGGCTACTTGATATCCGGCATTTTAAGCATTACCAAGGCATACTTATTTACCATCTAACTGTAATAAAAATTTACTTTAGGAAACGTTCTAGTGGTTCTGTGCTCATTTTTAGGAAGCGGCCCCCCCCCCAATCCGTCCCTGTATTTCCTATTACATCTATCATGATGTGAGATGACTCTTATCAACATTAATGTCAGTACCTCTGACATGATGACTGAAGTCCATGGGTTCATAAATGCTAGTACCTCTGACATGATGACGGAAGTCCATGGGTACATAAATGACAGTACCTCTGACATGATGACTGAAGTCCATGGGTTCATAAATGCCAGTACCTCTGATATGATGACTAAAGTCCATGGGTTCATAAATGCCAGTACCTCTGACATAATGACTGAAGTCCATGGGTACATAAATGCTAGTATCTCTGACTTGATGACTGAAGTCCGTGGGTACAAAAGTGGGAATAAGATACCATATAGCGGAAATTTTTCCGGCAGTTATATTGCGCGGTGTTTACGGGCATCGCTAAACGAATTTAAAACGATTACGAAAATGTGCCTATGCTTGATACTTCTGGAGCACGAAAACGTTTATATAACGCGACGGCGAATATTTCGCGGTAAAAGTATTAACAACAGCAGAAAATGTGTCATAGGTCAGGATCTCTGAATGTCGTATAGAAATAGAAATAACTATCTATACCGAATTTGTCGGACTAATGAATAAATTTACTTGTTTAAGATTTAAATTCTTTAAGTTTGCTTTTCTTATAATTTGAGTCCAAAGACAAATAGACTGGGAAATTTACTCCTAGAATTTTTGTATGGAAAATTGATACAGTTTTCAGACCAAAGTATTTACTGACCAGCATCATTTAATAATAATAATAATAATAATAATAATATTAATATTAATAATAACTATTATTATTATTATTATTATTATTATTATTATTATTATTATTATTATTATTATTGACTAGACTTCAAGTACGTCGAGGTGAATGGGACAGTGAACATTGCTCCAGTTAATTCTATAATTTGTTTATGTGTCTTAAGTAAGTGGTAATAGTTGGGTTTGTGCACGTATTAAATTTATTAACAATACTACGAAAATATGTGTGCGTGTAGTGATATTTTCTTGTGGTGTGACTTTATTTGGAAAACAACCTCGTGCACGGGTAGCTAGAGGTCAGGCAGTAAAGCGTATACTGTTCGCCAGATTTAATGCACTCAGCATGGGGACAGGAATTTTAAAAAAATTGGCGATGTCGATTTGGGTGTTAGGAGCTTTCAACAGAACAAATCAAACATATCACCATGGAAACTGGCGGAATTTTACTGCCGCTAAGATATTTATTTTTTCTTTCTTTTTTTTCTTTTTTTTTTTCTACTTCTTGCCTGTGCATGGTGTAGTATGAAATTAACCCAGACCCTGATCCCAGAAGTAGAAGACACAAAAGTACCTAACTAACTAGGTCAAGTACAGCAGGGTAGAGAAGCCCAAATGGTTACAGACGGTATCAGAGTGCCAATGAACACAGAATATACGGTCTTCAAAGGACGTTGGTAATGTGCATGGACAACTACCAGCAGAGTCATTTCTCCCCGACTCGGTGTCAATCCCGGCCAGTGTATCGGTATTGTCCCACCAGATGGATAACTCCTAGCAGGGTCAGTTTCCATCGCTCAGTCTCAAGTCAAGGCTAGTGCATCGGTATTGACCAAACGGAGTACGCCCCACGTGTTCAAGACATCTTTTACAGAGTCGAAACAAATTCTGGTGATATTAACGATGCACCAGAGACAATGACTGTCATTAGTTTAAACACCTTAATGCTAGAAATACGAAGTGAAGTGAGAAAAGTGAACAAATTTATATTATTTTTCTAATAAATGGTGAAGATAAGATCATTCTTGTTGAAGGTACAAGCAAAAATGGAAACAATACCAGCGAAATATGTGAAATCTTCAATAATATTTATGTAAATGTGGCATAATACATTAATAAGGATGTTCCTTTTGACACTTTACCTCATCAAAGTATCAAATCTATTAAGGATAATAGTAAAATAGGTACATTTTTGGAATTGTTGAAGGTTAACCGCGATGAAGTGTATAAAATGATAAGAAGTTTGAATTGGAAAAAGCTGCTGGGGTGGGGGAATCAAATTCCTGTTAAACTGTTAAATCTTGGGCACCAATGCTTGGTCGCCATGTTACAGATCTAATTAACAAAATACTACAATTTAATATTTTTCCATATCGTTTGAAGGTTGCACAAGTAGTTTCGATTTTCAAAACGAACTTATCTTGATAAAAGTAACTACAGATCAATTAGCATTATATCCAAACTACAGACCAATTAGCATTATATCCAAACTACAGATCAATTAGCATTATATCCAAACTATAGACCAATTAGCATTATATCCAAACTACAGACCAATTAGCATTATATCCAAACTACAGACCAATTAGCATTATATCCAAACTGTTAGAAAAATCAATCGAGAGCTAGTGGAGCATCATTTTTTGAGAACATTTTTAACAAATATTTTGGTACTTTTCGAAAAGGTCATGGATGCCAGACGACTCTTTTACGTTTACTCGAAGACTGGAAGAAGGCAATTCTGATGGACTTATGTTAGGCTTTTGACCGTCTCCCTTGTGAGTTAAGGGCTTATGGTATATCATGTGACTCAGTAAGTCTCTTATAGAGCTATCTGTCAGATCGTAAGCAACAAATTAAGATGCAGGGTGTCTTGAGTAACTGGACTGACATTCAAAAAGAGGTCAATCCTCGGACCTTTACTCTTTAATGTTTTTTATCAATTACATTTTTTCTTCTCATTATATATGGTTCTATATATAACTATACCGATGACAACTCTGTTCTTTTCCTTACCAGACTTTGACAACCATGATTGACACACTTGAAATAGAGTTAATGGCTCTAAAGGCTTATCAAATTCTGAATAAGTGTGCTCCCCAATGTTTGGATGATTTGATATGTTTTAAACACAATTAATATAACTTAAGATATTTCAATATTTTAGATGTCCCAAGAATTTAAACCTCAACACATGGCAAAAAGTCTTGCAGGTGCCATTTTATGGAATGAGTTACCAAATCACTTTAGAGAGGAATCAACTTGTATTCATTTAATTTTATCTTGGAATGGTAAAGACCGTAAATGTAATATCTGCAAATAATACTCCCACCCAACCAAACTTTCGTCGTGCACCGTTTGTTTTATTATCTTTGTCTTATGAACCGTCAAGTACCCTACTGCTACCTTTCTTTGTGTTTCTTCTTTTGAAAGCAAGGCTTAATTTGCATCTTAGCATGCTTTTAGTCCTAACTGGTGCCTGACATTTAATTTAATTTAATTTAATTTAAAATGTAACTTATAATTTAAGTTACCTAGATGTTAAATAATTTTTATTATTTTTATTATTATTATTATTTTAGCATCCTTAAGGACCTAACTGTGCTTTTATTAGTCACCTGAACACACAATTCAGTTTTAATAACTGTCTTTTTAAAAGCATTTGCTTTCTTATATTTTAAATTATGTGCTGTGTGATGTGTCCCAATGTGTTGTGTTGTTTTTATATGTCTTGCAAAACATGTTGATTTAATGTCTTTCTTGCTTTTATGTCATGTTGGTAAAAAGATCATTTGAACTTATGTTTAATTGTTGTATTAGTCACGCCGACTATAAATAAATCTTATCTTATCTTAACGAACCATTCCACCGCTTTGAAAACGCCCTGGATGAACTAAACAGAAAAGCGAATATCTTGCAGAAACAGTAAACCAGTTAGAAACACGGCTCCAGAAAAATGAGGAAGATCTGGAGTACCTAGAGACACAGTCAAGACACGATAACCTTGTGTTTTATGGACTTCCAGAAAAAGGTACTGAGAAATGGGCGGACACCGAACAAACGATCTCACAATATGTAACCAATGTACTTAGATTGGATGCAGAAGAGATTGAAGTGGAATGAGTGCACAAGCTAAAATCAACAATGAAACCTCGACCAGCCATATTTTAAATTGTCAAAATACAGGGACAAAGAGAGAATCTTAAGAAGATATGGGGAAATGAAGAAGAAATCACGTGACATTGCCGTAGCGTGAGAACCGACGTGAATGTTGCGTCTAATGAATAAATAATTTGGGACATTTTCTTTTTAGATGGTTTAAACGTCATTATTTAATGTTTAATTGCTGACTGCATTTTCAGTTATCAAGTTGAAGTGCAAAAACAAGTCTCACTGATAATTGTCTTCATAATATTTCATATATATATATTGGGGGTCTTACTATATACATATCCACCCATTTGGGTACATTTACAAATATATATAAATATATATTTATATATTACTGAAAAATGCCTTACATTCCTTTACAAAGTCCTTTATACATTTGTGGCAACCAAAAATGGTTTGGAAAGTCTCTAGTGTTATATGCCTTTACGTTACCCTTCATGTTACTGTAAAAGTTTTCTGTCTCAACATAGATATGCAATGAATCAATATCAGTCTTGAGTATTCTCATCCTTTTCACAATATTTGTTTCTTCAACCTGTTGTAGTAAAATGTATACATTAGCTATTACTCTGACACTTTAAATCCACCATAGAATGGTTTGGATAATGATAATTTGATTTTGATGTTTTGAAAATGAACACCAAATAATTGTCCATAATTGTTCCCATGGCCTAGCAAATGGTAGATCTTTCTGGTATTTGAAAATTATTTTCATTTTTACACATTTTAACCTTTTTCTTTCTGATATTTTCCATCTGTTTACTGACTACTGGTACAATGTAGTTCAACATTTTGAAAGTCTTCCTCACAATCATGTTTCCTTACGTCTCAAATTTGTATTCATTTCAGCGTAAGATTTCTATCATGGTTGTTATTCAAACAAGACAACTCTGTATCTTTTTTATTTTAAACTTAACTGTATGTAAAGGTTTTAGTTTCTATTGTTAACAAGAAATATCTTCTTGTTTTTCAATGTACATGTACTTAACAGTTTTTGTACAGTTCATTTTGTACCTTTGAAATAATTTATCAACTTCTATTTCAAGGGAGATAAGTTCTTGAAATAGTCTTGATAATGTAATTGAATTGCCAAATTCACTTAAAACATGCCACCAGTATCATAGTCATCTGATATATCAAAAAGATTTCCTCCTATCATGCCTTGCACTGGCTCTGCATTTGTATGTGATATTATTGCCAATCACACATCTTACTCCACTCAAAATCATCAGGAATATGCCATAATTTGTTACCAATTTAAGTTTGACACCTAATATCTTTAAACTTGCATCATGTGATAATCCAGGAAAACTCTGAATAATGTAACATGATGAACTCATTGCATATAGATTACATGTACCCATATCCAATGAACCTCGATATGAAAAATGCTACATCTTCTTGTTAATGAAAGATTTAATTGTCTAATGAATTTATGGATAAACAGAAGTGCTAATTAAAATGAAGTTCAATAACTTGACATATGATGGCATATGGGGATGTGCCATTTAATTGGGCTTATTATTTTATGCTTGGAGGTACATCCCATGTTATTATCCTAATATCAAAGTATATGAGTGGGTCCTTATCTTAGACTAAAGACTTGTAATTGGTCATCTTTGATTTATAATTTGTGATCTAGTTCAATCAAATCAAACAAGATTGGCAATGGGTGGCACATCTGACCTGGATCCAATTTGTTTGCACAATACTTCTAGTAATATTACTAATGCTTTATTTATAGAGTGTGACTCATTTAATCAAAAACTATTTTCCTTCGAGGCCCTCTAAGAAAGTATAACTATATACAGGATAAAAAATTTTAATAGTAATTGCTGTTTAGTTTAACATATCTAGAGTATAATAAATTTTACTAAAATATATTCATAGCATGTACATGAACAATATCTTTTTTTAAATAATGTAATATTTTTTGGTGATTTTACAGGCAATCAGTGGTGTAACTACAGTCCCTGCATTGTGGGGGTGGGTGGGGTGTGTGCCACGTGAGGAGGTCCAAAATCCTGCAGTGGGGAGTGGGGCCCACAATTTGAAGTTATGCCACTGCAGGCAATGGAAGCTTATTTCCACAGAACTGTACCAGAGTATTGTATACTTTTCTTAAATTGTTCTACTCTTGGCTTTGATGGATGAAGTTTTCCATGTGATGTTGATCTCAACTGGTAATGTGTTGAATAAGTCCTGAATAAATCCTGTAGATACTCTGGTGCAGCTCCATGTAGACATTGATGTACAAGATGTTTTGTGAAAATCAATCCTTTCATATTTTACAAGCCATTTCAGTTCTGTAAACAAGGCTTTTTGTTTAAACATATTTTATTTCATAAATGTGTAGTTGGAGATCAAAAGTTGTACGATCCAGACGGTAAATGATTAGAATGAAAGCCAATATCTTATAATGTTCTTTCCATTTTGATGATAACAAAAATTGTAAATATATGTGAATATATGGCAGACAATATTGAGTTTTAATGACAACATTTTAAAATTCTTGAATAGTCATGTTTGGTTATGGTTTTGTGGTGCTAAACACCACTGTTCAGCACATGATAGGCTATACATGGCAGCCAGTATATTTGGCATTGGAAGAACCCAGGAAGAACCACTGACCCATGGGAAGCTACTGGCAAACGTTCTCACATCTGGCCAGGTCTTAGTTAAACATCAGCATCTGGCCAGGTCTTAATTAAACATCAACATTTGGCCAGGTCTTAGTTAAACATCAGCATCTGGCCAGGTCTTAGTTAAACATCAACACTTGGCCAAGTCTTAGTTAAATATTAACATTTGGCCAGGTCTTAAGTTAAACATCAACATCTGGCCAGGTCTTAGATAGACATCAACATCTGGCCAGGTCTTAGTTAAACATCAACATTTGGCCATAGTATATAAATCACAAAGCTGAACAACAAAGGAGTCCAAAAAAGATGAGAATAAAGAAAAGAAAAAAGATAAAAGGAGATAAAGTTGAGAAAATACGGAGGAAAAAAAGGGGAAGAAGAATAGGAAGACAGAAAAACAAGGGAGATTTAAAGTGAACAGTACTTCATTGTAGAGAGAGTTATATCACTGAGATTGTATGTAGATGTATAGATTGATAGACAGATACATAAAAACACACTTTATTTTGCATCAAGATTTCCTGTTTTTTTTTATAGCAAACTCTAAACTCATATGAATCTTACCTTCAAACATGATTATCTAATGTCGTTACATGGTATGTTTCAACAAGGCAATAAAAAAGAGCACACATTAAAATTAAAATTTCTTTAATCAGCATAATATTTCATCGGCAACACTCAACAAATTTGTATTGTTTATTTTGTACATTCTTCAACATTAAGAGACATGCTTCAAGTATAGTTCCTAGACTGACTATACCATGTTTAGGGTGCAATACAGCAATCTATACAAGCACTGATCATAATTAGGACTTTACTCAGTAAACTTCATCAGATGTGCAAAATGAAATATAAATAATTAACTGTATACATATTTTTCAGCAAAAATATGATACAGAATAAGAGTAAAACAAAAACTGTCTTGTCAAGTTTTATCAAAATCGGATGAGAAATATGGCAACAAGCTCAGCCAATAAGATGCAAGATCACCTCATTAATATGCATTTATATTGCTCATTATCAAAACTGTCCGAGATCTTGATTATGATAAGCATATATATTCCAAATCTGATCACAACTGGACAATAAATCTGGTCTCCAGAGTGGTAACAAGGTCAGCCAATCAGATACAAGATTATCGCATTAATATGCATGGATTTCTTTCTTTACTGAACCCATCCAAGATCTTGATGACACAAGCCCACGTTTCAAGTTTGATCAAAACTGGAACAGAAATATAGCTTCCAGAATGGTAACAAGCACAGCCAATCAGATGCAAGATCACCTCATTATTATGTGTGTATCTCACTCATTATGGAACTCAGCTAAGACCTTAAAAATATAAGCATATATTCCAAGTTTAATCAAAATCAGATTCGACATACGGCCTCCAGAGTTGTAACAAATTCACACAATCAAATGCAAGATCATCTCATTATTATCCATGGATCTCGCTTATTATCGAACTTGATTGAGATCTTAATGATATCGGCATATATTCCAAGTATGAGAAAAATTCTATAAGAAATATGACTTCTAGAGCGATAACAAGGTAGCCAATCAGATACAAAATCGCCTCATTAATATGCATGGATCTTACTTGTTATCAAACTCGTCCAAGATTTTGATGTTATAAACCCATATTCCATGTATCATTGAAATCAGATTCGAAATATGGACTCCACAGCAGTAGAAAGCGACTGCTGAAGCATGGACAACGAGCTATACCATAAGCTATGGCCAGGTGAGTTAAAAATTTAAAAGGCGAGAAAATACAATATAAATTTCTGCTCAAGGTACACAATGTACAACTGATGACTGACAACTCACTACAAATGAAGAACCATATCAAAAGTTCACTTTTATGTAAGCAATAGGATACTGTGAATTCATATCTTTTTGTGGTTTAGTGAAAAATTACATTTTCATGGATACTTAATTTTGTGGACTGGGTAATGGATCCTATTGTTTTCACAAAATAAAAGGACACCTCCTGCACATAGAGATAAAATATAAAGGACTTAATGGTGTGTGAGAAGGTGCATGTGTATGTATTCATTATTAGCGAGTAGGACTGATTTTAGATAGCAAAAGTTTGGTGATCCTAGCAGGAACCATGCTACAGATAAGAGGCTTATGTGGGTATGGGACCACTCACCTGGCTGATGAAAGAATTAGGGTGCAAGGTTAACTTACAATAACTCTGAATCAAACTCTGTATCTCGAGGTAGGAGTGATACAACATCCAAAAAAATGAGACTTCTGTACAGTCTTTTGTGAGGTATTAAAAAATCTGGTACATCTTGTAGCACAATGTCTTAGGTGTGCACTTTTGTTGCAGTTCATATTAAGCATAAGAGGGTCACTACCAATGCAACAGACCCCAAAATTTTGGGTATTTTGCAGATAAATGACAATTCAATACCTAAACAAGAGTCTCTCAAAGGAACAGTTGCTCTATTGGAGCAAAAGAATTTTCAGGACATCAAGATAAGTGCATTTTTCTTTTTTAACTGTTGAGTGATGAAACCATCTCTGATATTCGTGAGCAATAACAAGATTTTCAAATCAGCCACTGTGGCTGCCATATTGGATGCAAGATCGGTACCATTTTCATTTAGGACCAAGTAGACATCTTTTGAAATCTTCTAGTGAAAACCCAATGTCAGTATGGCCATCCATTTAGAAGGAGTAGTGATAACAAAATTTTCAAGATGGACATCATGGCAGCCATATTGGATGCAAGACTGGCACCTTTTTCATTTAGGACCAATAAGATATCATAAGAAATCTTTTAGTTAAAACCTATTTAGGATGAGTAGCAACAAGATTTTCAAGATGGCTGCCATACTAGATGCTAGATCAGCACCATTTTCACTCAGGACCAAATAGACATCACAAGTCTTTGGGTGAAAACCCTATGTTAATATGACCATCCATCAAGAAGAAGTAGTGATAACAATATTTAAAATATGGCCATCATGGTGGCCATGTTGGATGTCCAAACGGCACCATATTCATTTAGGACCAACTAAACATCATAAGAGGTCTTCTGGTGAAAACCCTTTTTTGATATCACTTTCAGTTACGAGAAGTAGCTATAACAAGATTTTCAAGATGGCTGCCATTATGGCCATATTGGTCATCATTGGCACCATTTACATTTAGGACTAATTAGACATCATCAGAAGTCTTTTAGTGAAAATCCCATGCTGATATTACCATCCATTTAAGAGAAGTAGCAATAAAAAGATTTTCAAGATGGCCTCTGTGTCAAATTTCATGGCAATCCTCTAAGCAGTTCATTAGGATTAGCAATAATAAACATGTGCCCATGGATGGCTGTGGACAACAGGCCAATACACAAGATCTTATGCTCTAAGACCAGAAAAGTTAAAAATCAGAGGCCTTCCAAAATCATGGAACAAGTCTACTTGTACATAATCACTATCATGAATGAGCTCAGTGTAGACCCTTCCAGACAACAAATTATGAATGAGCTCAGTGTAGACCATTCCAGACAAAAATGTGAACCAGATAGGTATTCCGTTTCCCGGTCAATTATATACAGTATTTGCCTGCATATAGGTCGATGTGGAGTATAAGTCGAATTCACTAATTTCATCAATTTTCATTTCTTCATCCATATATAAGTCGATGTGGAGTATAAGATGAAGCCAGATCAACACCTTGGCTTCGTCTTTTTCGCTAGTAACTTCCGGTTTCATTAATATTAATAGTATCATTATGCTGTTACAGAATAATTGGGAAAATGATTAAGATGGTCTGAACATTATTTATAGGTATTATTTATTGATAGATTGTACACAACGATATGAAGCCCTGTTGTCAAAAAGTTAAGTGCAAATTGTATTCTTATACCAACAGTAACCTCATTATCAAATTACATGTACAATAATAAATAAAAGAACTTGATCAAGACTTGTTGTTTTTAGTGAATGCATGTTTGTGTGTGTGTGTGAGAGAGAGAGAGAGAGAGAGAGAGAGATGAAACAACACTGTCAGTGTGTAAGAATATATGCATTCAGAGCAGTTTTTACTTGTAGCTTTTGGTGAGAGAAAGACAGGGAGAGAGAGAGAAAGGTTACAGGGAGGTTGTAATATGTATTGTTGAGTGATGATGATTGTGATCTTACTCATTAAAGTGGCATTACTATATTCCATTATCAATTAATATCTCTGATTAAACAGTTCATTCTTGTTTTAATTACAATATCCATTGTCAGAAGAATCACATGGCTTTGCAGTGTTATTTACATGCTAATTAAATATCAAAATAATTTGAATATATGCCCATCACTGAGTGATGCCCCCAATATTTACAAAGTTGCATGGCAATTCACTGAAAACTGGAACTAGTTGCATTAACATGAGTGTGTCGGATGGATGGATGGAAGGACAGATGGATGGACAGACATGATGGTTCCATAAGGTGCTGAAAGTACACCAATTTTCTGTAGTTTAGGTTTTTTCCTGTTGCAGCCTCTTCATGTTCATTAGTTTTGTTTGGAGTTTGTGGCAAGGTGGTCTCATAATGGTTTTAGAATCCATTGCTGTTTTACCTGAAAGACAGAGGATTAATACTCCATCCCATAATAATCTTACAGGTGTTGGGCATGTTTTGCTTCTACTGTCATCTGAACTCAGTTTGTACTCAAAATTGCCTATATTTACAGGTGTTGGGCATGTTTTGCTTCTACTGTCATCTGAACTCAGTTTGTACTCAAAATTGCCTATATTTACAGGTGTTGGGCATGTTTTGCTTCTACTGTCATCTCAACTGAGTTTGTACTCAAAATTGCCTATATTTACAGGTGTTGGGCATGTTTTGCTTCTACTGTCATCTCAACTGAGTTTGTACTCAAAATTGCCTATATTTACAGGTGTTGGGCATGTTTTGCTTCTACTGTCATCTCAACTGAGTTTGTACTCAAAATTGCCTATATTTACAGGTGTTAGGCATGTTTTGCTTCTACTGTCATCTCAACTGAGTTTGTACTCAAAATTGCCTATATTTACAGGTGTTGGGCATGTTTTGCTTCTACTGTCATCTGAACTCAGTTTGTACTCAAAATTGCCTATATTTACAGGTGTTGGGCATGTTTTGCTTCTACTGTCATCTCAACTGAGTTTGTACTCAAAATTGCCTACATGTCTTGAAAGTTCCTTCTCTGATTCATTTTGGATTCATATTTAATTAGTATCTACAGGGTGACCATGTTTATAGAAATTGCAATTTTTCCGTGACCTCAGCTGTCGTTTTGTGGCGGAATCAACAATTTTGCTGATTTTCCTTAGCTACATATATTTATGTCATTTTTTAAGATTTATTTACTTTTCTTTGCACTTTGCATGAATGAATACAAAATTATAAATCCTGAAACCAGTTTCAATGATTTATATCAAAATGTTGATAAATTACATGAAAAAAGAACATTATTTATATTCCATTATCATTATCATATTTATATTCCATTATCATTAAAATGTTGATACATTACATGAAAACAAAAACATTATATATATTCCATTATCATTTATAAATGACTTTACTATTAAATCTGTGCAGACCAGTCAATTCAAAACAAAACTATTGATCTATATTATTTAGCTTCATTAATTCTGATAATTTCTTTGAAACATTAAAAAAAAATACATGTTTTTGTTGAGTGTTAGGCAATATATGGATACTCGATCACTCATTCACAAAATAGGCATGTCACACAGACAAATATGCCTTAATGTCAGGAGTCCAATACTGCAAGGATGCATAAATGGATTGGATCAAAAAAAAGAACTATACAGTATCATCATAAAAAAGTTGTATAAGCAGATAGCATGTACATGAATGTGTAGACTTGCAGCACATCATGTTAGATAGCATGTACATGAATGTGTAGACTTGCAGCACATCATGTTAGATAGCATGTACATGAATGTGTAGACTTGCAGCACAGCATGCTAGATAGCATGTACATGAATGTGTAGACTTGCAGCACAGCATGTTAGATAGCATGTACATGAATGTGTAGACTTGCAGCACAGCATGTTAGATAGCATGTACATGAATGTGTAGACTTGCAGCACAGCATGCTAGATAGCATGTACATGAATGTGTAGACTTGTAGCACAGCATGTTAGATAGCATGAACATGAATGTGTAGACTTGCAGCACAGCATGCTAGATAGCATGTACATGAATGTGTAGACTTGTAGCACAGCATGTTAGATAGCATGTACATGAATGTGTAGACTTGCAGCACAGCATGTTAGATAGCATGTACATGAATGTGTAGACTTGCAGCACAGCATGTTATGCTCAGGTATCAGATAGCAATTTTATAAAAAATTGCATGGACCAATGCTAGTCCTACAATGTAAGAAGTCCTCCCTGATATTTACAGTAAAGCCCTGCTATAGCATGCATTCAAATATAACACAATATTGGCATGGCTCCCGAAATTTCATATATTTTTTCGTACATGAACAAATTAATATTTTTTTCAAAGTACAAAAAATAATGTGTACAAAATTAATTATCATTTTGAGGTAGAGATCGTGTATGAATTTGGATATAACACGATCATGGCGTGGCTCCCAAAATTTTACAATAATTTCAAAAATTTCTTGAAGTAATGCAAAAGTGTTAATCTTATTATTTTGAATCATGAATAATAAAGCCAGCAAGTCTTCTATGCGTTTTTATTCAATGCATTCTGTGTTCAATTGTTGTTGAAAAGAAAGAAGATTCTCATCAGAATTTATAAATCAATTAATTTAAGTAATTGCTAATCATCAAAGTAAATCGCGCTGCTAAAGGTGATTCAAATTATGTGGCAATGATTTATAAAAACATTTTTTTTAAAAACCGCCAACACGCGCATGTGGCTTTGCGGTGTTATCAGACAATCATCACGCAATCAACTGACCAGCGAATAATATCATGCATTCCCTATATTACTGCTAAAGAGAAGCTTGAAGCCCTGGGCAGGATTAAGTCTGGAGTTAAACAAATGCAATTAGCTTCAGATTTAGGTCTTCACATGTCAAGCAAACAATGTGGTGGAGTGAAAAAGTTTCTTACCTGAATTTAGAAATCAATTTACCTACCTTTTTAAGGGAAGACAATAGACTATCAATGTCTGCGCAATCAACCACCATACACACCCACATACACCGTCATACACACCCACTGAAACAAGTTTATGGTCCGAATTGTAAGGAGCAGTTTTGGTAATTGCCACACAAATGAAACCCTTCCTCGTCTCCCCCCCCCCTCTCTTAACCCTTTTGATTTTCTAGCTTCAGATCATTCACATGTACACAGAAAACTGTCCTGCCAGTGACTGGAACAGAACCATTTAAGTTGTAGGGGTGGTGCGATTGGCTAATATAATAAAACATTACACTCCCCGCTTTTGCTCTGCAGTGAAGCAAAGTCCTAGTTATAAACAAAAGTTAAAATGAATATTGTTTTTTTTTCTTTCTTCTGTACGTTAAAGAATGACTCGACTGTTTTTATGGAACTCACTGTGTACCCATACAATTGAATGGTTTACTCCCAATCTGAGTTCAGGCAGTTTTACATGTATACACACACCTGCAGAATTCTCATCGCAAGTACATTATGAGGTCAATGCAGTACATTTGACCTCCTGTATGAATTTTCATCTTAAGTAAAATGTACTTTTCAAGCCTAATACAGGTTTTTTTTTAAAAAACTCCCAATGTCTGAATTATGCAGTTTATTGTCGGTCAGAAATCAGACCCTTTGGACATGTCCAGCAAATATGAATGTTGCGGGGAAAAAAAACACTTTGTCATAAGTTTGCGTGAATGTATTTGCAAAATATTAAATATTATGATTCGACTGGATCTATCAAACATTTTTTACAATATAAATTATGCTTCTTTGTGCACATTTTTGATGGAATTATTATTATGGATACAACCAGATTTGACTGGTGAGTACATGTACTCTTAACTACTTACGCTTAAGTTACTGATTTCGTAAGTTGCCGATTTCGTATTCATAAAAAAAAAATATTAAATATGTAATGACCATTTTAAGTAGTTCTTGTTTAATACGGAACAAGTTTATAACTGCGTCAATGAAGTCCGTAATATTGCCCCGCCACCCTGATTTAAGATGGTAACTGTACCAATGAAGCATGTAGTTTTGCGCCCGCTATTATACCCCCCCCCCTTTTTTTGATGCATGCATCATTTTCTTCAGGTAAATGATATGGTTGGTTATAGCACGGTTCAGGACATAGCACGATCTTGTTTTGTGGACCCCAACCATCGTGCTATAGCGTGGCTTTACTGTATGTTGTTTGGGTGCGACATCTTACTTCCAGCACAAATGGTGTTGTGTAGCGTGTTCCCGTCAACTGACTGGGGAACTAGAGGCAAAATTTTCAAGAATATCTCGCACACTTGGCAGCTCATATCGACACTGTTCCACAAATTAAAGTCTAATTGCTTTAGTCGGACTATACTTACTCTGACATCTTTTTCCTGATGGAAAAAAACCTTACACAAGCAGGTTTTTGCCTCATCACTTTAAACATCAAATCAGGGTAACTCAAAACGAGCAAAATTGGTTGAATTGAAAAAATGCAGCCAATACGAGATCCTCCCAACATCATTTGCATCTATCTTCTTCTTGCATCACAAATCTGACTCATTAAACTACATGATACTTAAGTTAATGCCAGCATTAACTGAAGCAGAAAAAAAAGATCCAGATGACAGTACATAGAAAATTCTATACCTCAATATAGGACTATTTCTGAATTTGCACTAAAAACAACAATGACACCAATGACACAGCTGTTGACAACACTGCACTGTCCCCAATGACACAGCTGTTGACAACACTGCACTGTCCCCAATGACACAGCTGTTGACAACACTGCACTGTCCCCAATGACACAGCTGTTGACAACACTGCAGTAGCTCTGCTTTAAGAGTGAGTATTCAAACCAGAAAAAAAGGTAAAATAAATGTGTACACATTTGTACTGAATAAAATATATACAATGGTTGAGCAGTACCTGCAGTACCTGGAAGTCTGCATCCACAAGGCATATTAATCCAGTCAACGAATGCATCTCTTAAAACTTCTGTTGCAGTGAAACCTTTGATCTGTAATAAAAATTAAAGATTAGAAATATATTTCTTGCCTGCATATCTGGTGAAGTTTGGAGGTGAATACACAATGACAGAGGTTAAACCATCGTGAAACAAAATGAATATTTACCCTTCTTCATTTGTTAGTGCTTTGATGCAGTCAGGGCTTTACAAATCAACTTGCCTGGCAAGTTTAAGTTTGGCTTGGGTAAGTTCAAGTTTGTAAGGTATTTGCCCACAGGCAAGTCCAAAACAATTGAGAGAGAGAGGTTGTGTTCAATTCGTAATGCTTTATGTTCTGCAAATTTTATATTATGCGATCTTGCCACAGTACATATATCAGTTCTTTATTTTGCATTTATATGCACTGCATTCTTAAATTACATAACTGCCTGCAGTTTCTTTAATATATTGATCCTTTATTTCATACGATGTACTATCAAAGCCTCTAATTCCACTTTGCAGTCAATGTCAAGGTCTGTAATTTTCTCACACTGACATGATAATGTGAATATTTACTATTTAAAGTAAGTTTTGACAAATAGGAAATATATATATATATATATATATATATATATATATATATATATATATATATATATATATTAACTTATCAGTTATATTTTAATTGTAATATTGGTATGTGTACAGAATTCATGGAATTCCAAGACCTAACCTGACCATAGGCAGTTTGTTTGCTTCATATGGGCCGAGATTGTCAACTGTCAACAATCGGCTTGTCAAAGATTGTTTTGATGCACATACCTGTGATTCTACCGGCGGTAGGACAAAAATACCATTTTAAAGACCGTTAACCGCACATACCATTTAGTAGCCGAAATCTATAGGTTTTGAAAATTTAAAGGAAAAATAAAAATAAAAAAAACGTTTTTTTACACGTTCTATCAACACATTAGATAAACCAGCCAGAACCAGTCTACTGGGAACCGGAAATGTTCGACCTATGATATGACCGGTGCGATGATGCGTTGTTGAGTAGTCAGATTACAATTGTTAGCATGTGTACACAAGAAGCAGCTAATTGATTACCTTATTGTTGTAATTTGGAGAGTTTAAGGCCAAATGCAGAATGTTGTTTGAGGTGTTATAAGTAATAAAAGGATCAAAGGTAATCCATGAGTCTTTGATTAAAACTCAGCTGATCTGTCATGGAAGGAAGATAAAACAGAGAGACCGACCAAAAATGATCTCGGCAGAAACACTTGAGTAAGTATTTTGATTTGTTGTCTTTTAATTGTTCTTGTATTGTTCACGATGGTTTAAGATGAATATTTAAGGGCAGCTTGTATATTTTTTTTTCAATTCATGTCAAAATGCCGAAACGTCTGCTTTCTCCCAATGCTAAGAAGCCACCAGCTAAGAAATACTACAAGTTTAACAACGCTTGGATACCAGAATTTAAGTGTGTGCAGGGGAGTAGCAAAGGTCCTGACTTTGCATTGTGTCTTTCACCATATGAAGGTCTCCATCTTTTGTAATAATGAACTATTTCAATTATTCTTTCACAAAAATGATGTTCAAGTCCTAGATAAAATATATCCGTGAGTTAAAAATGTATTACTTAATATTTAATTTAAAAGTTGGGATAAATTATTAAAATCATGTGTTTTTTAACTGTTTATTTCAAGTCTAAATCTAATTTGTTTAAAATTAATTACAGTGGTGAAACTTGCCAACAGATTTTTGGCCATAAGCCTAGAAGAGAAACAAGCCCTTGAGGATGAGGCTCAGGAATACATATTAAGACCAAGCCAGGAACTTCCTCCTCTGGTTGAAATGAGCTTGGAGCAATATTGGAGATCAGTCAGCAGCCTCAGAAACCCAGCAACAGGAAAACTTAAGTTAGAACTTCTTTCCAGAATGAGTGTAGTTGTCCTATCATTGCCACATTCCAATGCTGACACAGAGAGGACATTCTCCATTCTTCAGAAAATCCAGAGTGATTCAAGGGGAAATCTGGACCAGAAAACTATTGAGAGCCTGCTAAGTGTGAAGGTTAACAATCACAGTGAATGTCACCAGTGGTCACCAGACAGTGATCTTGTGAAGGAAACTAAAAATGCCTGTGGATTTTATAAAAAATCTTTGCAGTGAACTGTGAGATGTACAACTCTTCCTTTTTCATTTAATTAACAATATACTGGCTCATATGAACTAACTATTACTGTAACATTTTCCATCAGATTCTGAATCTGAATCATGTTCAAAATTTGTGTTTTATTATAATATGAAGAGAATACATATTATGTGACAAAATGAACTTGTTTTGTTTTCAATCCCCTTAAAACATGTAAAATTTATGCCGATAAAAAATCTACCTTTTTAGAAGCCAATCTACTGATCAAAATTTGTAAATCTACTGGTTTGAAATACTGGTTCTGTCACAGGTATGGATGCATGTCGCCGATTTCAAGGTGACTAGGTGATAATTTATTATAATATAACTTGAGATTTCTTTGACATGTGTGTTTTAAAATACAAGGCACTTGTTTCTAGTGATTAGCGACCTGGAAATCAAGCACCCACAAGCAGTGTTTATCATCTAATGTTTACATGAATATCACAGGAGACCAATACATACTTACTGTTTGGCAAATAATGGAATGTTTAAAAGTAAGTTTTCTCAAATCATATTCAAAAGACGGCTTGTCAAAGATTGTTTGAATGCATGTTGCCGATTTCAAGGTGACAACTGGATGACGTGGAAGTGGAAGCAGACATGTGAGTAGACACAACTCCCTAGAAAAAAGCAAAGTCTGAGTTCATTGATATTATAGAATATTTCAATGAGTGACTCAGTTTTACATTGTTTTCTTACTGGATGGATACTTAAATCTGCATGATGAAATGAACTTTAAGTGGAAAACAGAGATAAAAATACATGTTAAGATATATTAAAACATGATTAAAATTAAATTAACACAGTTCTGTTCTTGGTTCTTTAATTTTTCCATGTAAGGTCTTTTCTTCCCCAGTCTTAAAAATCTAGCCATTCCCAAAACTCTTATCTACATACTTATCTATTTTATAAATGTATATGTCTGTCTTTGCTCTTTTAACTATATCAGAATTATAAACCTTCCTTTTTTTCTTTGTCTACATATTAATCTACATGTACTATTTACTTATATCTTTTTTGATAACTTTAATTAAATGTGAAAACAAAGATAAAAAGAAAACAAAAGTTCTAAATGTATACAATAAAACATAATGCAATTTCCTTAATACATCCTATATTTGATTTTACCACATTTTTGTTACTTCAGTTGTGAAACTTTCTGTTGTCATATTTTTGGGGGACAGCTCAAATCCCTCAAGGGCAAGTTCAATTTTATAAAATTTGTAAAGCCCTGATGCAGGTTCCCTAAAAGCATAAAAACCAGAGTAACTGTGATAGCTCACCATTTCAAATCATTATGCTTTTCAAAACATATACCATACCTGATCCCATACTCGCCCCCACCTGCAGACAATGACCCAGAGTTCAAAATGCAAAATATATCACATACATGATGTGTCTTCCTCCTGTTATCTTTCAGTTGATGCCACTAAAACACTTGTGTGTTCCTTAGTACTTTCAAGACTGGACTATTGTAACTCAATTCTATCTGGTTCATCTCAGTATCTACTCCAGAAACTTCAAAAAGTTAAAAACACAGCTGCTCGGATCATTCTTAGAGTACCACGAACAGAGCACACCTCTCCCCTGCTCTGTATCCTACACTGGCTACCCATTCGATCCAGAATCAAACACAAAATTTGTTCTCTGTGCTACGTTTCACTGACTGGCACCAGTCCAACATACCTATCTCACCTCACCCATGTGTACACACCAGCAAGATACTTACGCTCCTCTTCTCATTATTCCCAATACCAAAATGAAGTCATACGGACAACGTTCTTTTGCATACCAGGGCCCAGCAATGTGGAATGAATTGCCAACTGAACTTAGACACAAAGACACAGTGATCTCATTCAAGAGTGCTCTTAAAACTCACCTTTTTCGACTGCAAGAATAGACCTAAAGACTTCATGTTTTCTTACCTTAACTATTTTCAGCATGTTTTTGTTTTCTAATTTCATGGTGTTTGTTTTTTCTTTCTTTTCGTAATCATATCATTATATATGTTTGTTTAGGTGTTATATAATGTTGTAAAGCGCTTAGAGCTTCTAAAGATTAGGCGCTATACAAAGTCCTCATTATTATTATTATTATTATTATTATAAGATGTATTCAGTTTTCTCCAAATTTCTAAAACAAAATGTCGCTGTAAATACAATTTTTGTATTTTTAACCTGCCTCCCTCCCAGGGACCCCTAAAGATGGAGGCAGGAATGATACCGGTCTTGCTCAAGGTCATTACAAGGACAAGATAACTAACAAGTTGTGTGGATTTCCAAGCAACCATTAAGGAGAATGTGCTGTAACAGATGGATTGACAGACAGACAGAAAAGGGTATTATAAAATCTATGACACTTTTTAAAAGGTGTGGAAAATGATAATTGGTATTTCCCTTAACAGGAAATAGGGACATTGATCTATCACCACTCTACTATGCTTGCTTTAGTTGTGGGGAAACCAGAGACCTTTCAAGATTCATCATTAAAACCAATATTGCCATATCCTCTTGTAGTTGCAAGAAGTTTTAAGAAATCATGACATCTACATACAACCAGCAATATCTCACATCATTTGGCTGGTGAAGTCTGAAGGAATTTTGACAAAATATCACAAAAGGAATAAATATGGCTGCTCCGGGTCATGAAAATATTTTCCTTATCTTGCAACTTAAAGGTGTGCCATAGAAATATTCTGGGGATGCTTATCAGATAATGCTAATGGCACACTTTTTCATTTTAGTAGAAATGTAAACTAACTATAAAAACAATAATGTACAGCTTGTTAAACCTGCAATGTGTGTCTTTTCTAATATTTCTTGCTGAAATTCACAGTCTCCTTGAAATCCATAATTAGAGCTTTTCACAAATTTTCTGTGACTACCATGCACTCTGTATTGATATTGTGGCAGTTCAGTGATAATGAGACAGGGACTGCCCAATTAGGAACTGACTATTTAAGTTCAAGAGGGTGGGCCTTGGATTTTTTTGGAGAAAAATATTTCAGCCCCCAAATAGCTTGAAAAAAATATTCTTGCTCTGATTTATAGAAGAAAAAAAAAATTATATCGATGATATTAATAAGAAAAATAATCTTGAGGCACAATTTTTTTTTTAGCCGGCTTGAAAGAAAATCCTAGCCCACCCCCCGGACAATTAAATGGTTGGCCCCTTAAGGAAGCTATTGTCTGTTTTCACATGAACTATTTTCATACATGCTCATCACTAATAAATCTATCTTGAAATATCATACCTTACAACAATCATTCTGATGTGAAAGCATGTCTTTTTGTTACTTATTTTAATTGACATATTGGCCCATGGTTATTGTTAAAGAATCTATGTTAATTGTTTTCCACAATTCTGTTCAAATATCTCCATATTTAAAAATCCCCAAACAGACAGAAGTAATTGAGAAATCTTAAAATTCCATGAGAATAAATTGACTGGAAACCAATTTCTAAACCAATGTTATTGAACATTTATGAAAAGTCTAATTTATGGAAGTCAAATAGAAATTACAAATATCACAAATATTGCAGCTGTTAATGCTGTACTTACTATTTCAAACAAGTCTTACATATATCAAAACACCACTCTGTGTGCATGTCAAGATAGTTAATTAATTTCAAGCTATTGTGTTCGGACTATGCTTTCAATACTTTATCATCTACATGTATATAGCCTCTAAAGTTGGGATGTGGTTTGAAGTCAACATGGGTTTAACATCAACAGTGGGTAGTGATCAACTTTGCACAGATGGCTTGGCATATTTTGAAAATCATGTCAAGATGATAGTATATCTTGAGGTAGATAAGTGTCTGACATGTATGTATGGGGTCATTATTACCTACTTCATAGTATGCAATTACACTCTGCTAATTTTGACAACTTTAGGTATGGCTTCAGCTCTCTAATAACTCTTGTATTAGCTGATCAAACAACTTCCCGACTAATCTTTTAAGCAAAATTTTAACTTGTGCCTGAACATATGTGTAGGGGAACATCCAATTTGTTTTAAATTTACAAAAACATGACCTTCTAGTATGGCCTTAAGTTAAAATCACTTTTAAGAATATAGCATCAATACATCCACACATATAAACTAGCCGTATGGATCTTTATCACGTTTTGCAAAGTATCATATATTCTATCATTATATTTTAGTCAGCTGTGAATATCATTATATTCTTATTTCATATTGAACTTAATATAAAAAACCCAAATCATATCAGGCTTTATGTTCGCCTTTCTTGTCTATATTTTACAATGTCATCATGCTGGACCTAATCTTCTTGGGGTGCAAGACATGGACAGCCCTTTTTCTTAGTTATTTTGGTTTCATAATATCTAATATAGTCTGAAAACATTTTTAAAAGACAGCAAGCCGTCTGTCACACTGACCCAGTTATGGAGTGCAGACCCGTTTACCCTGACAGATGTCCATCAATAGTTTACAAAAGTCCTGTCCATAATTTTAGCCAGTTGTCCATAGTTGTCATCCCAACACTGATAGCTGGAATGTCTAACACACCAGTTTTGAAGAACTTCACAAAGTATGTTTGTGGCTGCTTTGTTATCATAGCTGATCCTCTAATGAGCTGACCCACCCTAACCCATACCATTTTTTGCACAAACTGGAATATCTTCATATCTATTAGGCCCCCCTCCCCCTTTTAGTGTTTGGGGATGTAGAATAGACCAACTGCACTCTCCTGTGTGTCACAAGAGGTGACTAATTGAGGAGGAACCGAACTTGTAACTGAACAGATACAGGTTAAAATCCAACCACTGGATCAGCCCAAGTCGGCTATCGAGGTTTGTCCTTGTGTTAGGTACTTTACTCCAATTGCCTCAGCACACCAAACCAAACTAAATCATTTCTATTAGGACCATATCATCTGTTATTCAGAGTAATCATAAATCACAGAAGCATCATTTTATTTTACTTGTCAACAGTTCATCACAGCATCAGACTTGCAAGCCGTTACCTTGCTCATCCTACAGATGCTTGAATTTAGTACCATAAATCATACTCAAGCACTTCAGTGATACAGCTGAGGAGCTTAATAACTTAAAATAACTCAGGCAAACTAAATCTTTAAAGAAAATGACAGCCCATAAACACACACCAAAAATATGCAAAATTCTCTAACAATACAACCTGTTCAAATCTTGTTCAAACAAGCTTCAATTTTCAAATCTAAAAGTACTTGCCCATGGATAAGTTTCCTTTTGAAAAGTGCCCAACATACCCCAAAACCTCTTGTAAAGTGTATTGTCTTTCCCTCAAAAATGTAAATCAAAAAGAATTAAAATTCAAACAAATTTTGTACATTTTTTTTGTTGTCCTGTTGTTTTTGAACATCTTACCAAGCATTAATTTCACAAAAAAGAGTTACCTAGCTGGAATGCCATTTAAATAGACACTGGTCCCCTGGAAAAGTACCTTGGAAAAACTTTGCTTCTTAATGACTTGAACTTTTCATGTGAGCAAACATGAAAATTGAATCGTGTGAACGAGGTCCATACATTCTATCAATACCATACATATTCCTAAATGAGACATCTATGGTGGTAACAAATTAATTCCATACATATTTCTAAATGAGACATCTATGGTGGTAACAAGTTGGGCTACTCAAAGGCCATATCTGTGTGTGTCTTTATAAGTGCTTGTGTCGATTTGTCTGTGTATAAAGTCACTTTTTAAAAAAAGTATTAGATTGAGTTTATTAGTGTACAGCATCATAACTCTCAACATTTTTCTATATTTGTATATAGTGGTACAAATACAGTATATTACTGGATGATTGGGGGACATGGTAATTCAATATATATACTGGATGGTTGGTGGACATGGTAATTCAATATATATAATGGATGGTTGAGGGACATGAAAACCATCTTTGTATGTATAAATGTGCATGAATCTTTCTGTGTCTGCGTGCCTACTTGTTATGGATTGTATAACCCAGGAGAGCTTATTTCCAAATTTCCAAGAACTTTGCAAGGACTTCCAAAAGTTTTAAAGAGTAGTTTATCTTATAGAAAAATGGGTCATGCTCCCATTTTGAATTGCATACAGCTCATTCCTAGTTGGACCACATTCTTACTAAATTAGTTATCCATTTGTAAATATAATTAGCATGACACAACTGCAAAGGGACACTACTCCATCTAGCAACTGTTGTATTTTATCCACACAATTTTATCCCAATTAGGGAAAACACGTAAGTAACAAAAGTCTTGCATTAAAAAAATTATATATTTTATACAGTTTTAACGTTTTGTATTCCCTTGCATAAATTCATGAAGCTGCAAAATTCAAGGATTTTTTAAAGTAACTCATCAAATTCAAGGATTTTTCAAGGTGATGTAATCCATGTTTGCGTATATAACACTCAATGTTGTTGTTGTATGACACTAAATAGTCAGGGGACATATGAAATTATAACAATTAACAATCTATACTGGATTATTGGGGGACATATGAAATCTTAACAATTAACAATCTATACTGGATTATTGGGGGACATATGAAATCTTAACAATTAACAATCTATACTGGATTATTGGGGGACATAGTATATGTACAGCACCCCGTCATTATAAGGCCATTCATTATTATTCATTCATTAGATCCTATTTTATTATGAAGCAGTAAAATTATATGCATATTGTATTTCATTTAAGATTGTCGAACTATAAGGTGGTATTCCATGGCTCCCATCAATAGCTTTTGAGGGAGTGCTGTATAATTGATAACTGGGGGGCATAAAAATTGTAAAAATGTTGGGAAATAATGTATGTATGTATTTATGTATATATGTATGTATGTATGCATGTATGTAAGAATGTACAGGGTTTCCTTTTGATCTGTACTTCAGGGTTTTGCTGCATGAATTTCATATTTTACCCACAACTGATGCATGTGCATTATGCCATGTGTCAGTTTGACTCTCAGAAATTTGCCTTAATCGTCAAACACCATATGATAACCTTTGATATTTTTGCGGTTTAAATGACCATACCTATGCACCTGTATGACCCGCTAACCAATTAGCATTGTTCTCATTAGAAGTTGTAAGTTACATGGGATTGTCCAATAATTGATATGTCAACTTTGATCTTTTGTTTTGAGAACATAAACAAATTGTTTGAGTGACACTGACTGAGATAACTGGAATTTAAAACCTCATTATAAAGTATGATGGCTAATTGGCTGTAATGACTACAAATAAAAAATGGCAGACGGAAATCAAAGAGAATTAATCAGGGTAAGTACCATGTGTTTGTTTCGATGATGCTATACTATCCGCTAAAAGTTTTTGCAATTAATGATTTCATTTGATTTTCAAATGGCCGTGCTTCAGGTATATAAGTGAATTATTACCTACAGTACAGCTCACATGATTTTTCGGAACTCCGCGCATCGCGGTGGGGGTGGATAGTGAGTGGAGAGGATTAAGAAAAAACCCTCCACCATCACTCCACGCGTCCAGACGGAGTTGTCGCGGAGAATAGCCCTGCACACCACACATTCTCGCGGAGTTGCAGCCAATCACCACCGTGGAGTGGACATGGTCTTGATAATATGGGCGTGGTTTACTGTTTATTACCCATGCAAGCAGAGGTTGAGAGAGAGAGAGAGAGACGGGGGGGGGGGGGCACCGATTTATCGACATCATTATCCCTCTGGGGAGCAATTTGCTAACTTTTTGATACTGAAAAAAACATAGTAATTCAGTTAATTATAAATATTTCCTTGTTCTAACGAAGATAATGTATGATACAAAGTGCCAAATCATATTTAAGATGATGATAACGTAATGACAATGGCTCGTAAACTGTATTAATACTTCATTTTGCGCAATGAATCTAATTTCTTTTTCTTCAATTCTATGTTATCGGAATCTAAACATGCATTCATATCCTTATTTCTTTTTCAGTAAACGCAATACAAAATTGTAATGATCATATGAAAGTCAGTGATATTGTACTACCTGCAATGAAAAGAACGATAAACATCGAACAAATTAATAACAAAGCTGCAGTCATACCTGACTGAAGTGAAACAAAATCGCACAAGTTCCGATGGTTACTCCATGCATGAGTACTCATTCACATATTGTACGTTTTTTTCTGACATCCAATCGCTTAAATAAAGCATTGTTATGATTTCACATCGTTATTTTATTTTAAACTGTACTATTTTGCATTAATTACCAAAGTAGCAGGTTTTTTTTAAAATCATAAATGGTCGCAAAAGGTTATCCTAGATATACGCTTCTGCGGGTTTGTTTTCTTTGCCATTGATTTGACAAACTTGCGCATCAGATGAAATTATTGTTTAACTTTTTCTTTTCTGTTCGTTTTCCTATTGCATAATGCAGAACAATAAGAAGAATAATTTTAGATCATTAACTCTTCTTAGTAAAGTCCCCCCCCCTCTCTCTCTCTCCTAAAATATGGAATCCAAATCACTACTGCACAAGTTATTGTAAACTGAAATCTGGAAAAGTTTGCAAGTGGTAAGAAACAGAAACATGCTCAATAACCAAAGGCTCTAACAGTCACAAACAGGAAACTGCATTCTTTAATATCTGCGTAAAAATAATTAAAAAAGTATATTTTATTTTTATATTTTCGCCATAGGAAAATGAGCAAATAATAGGATACATGTGGAGACAATACATCCATGCAAAATGCTCTAAACTTGTTGGAAATTAAAATCTCTGAACATCTCAGATTTTAGGATTTTCCATATTATTTTTCATTTCGGTAATAAGCCGAGTTCAGATTAATTACTAACAATTATCAAATTTCCGTTGTTAATGGTGGGACCATAATTGCGGCTGTAAAGTACAACGCACTAAGTTAGATGGCTTCGTGTGATAAAAACACACTGCTCCCAAGCTGAAACTTACATCATCCTTTGATGCAAACCCTTGTTAATATTTTACAACAGTGTTCACAATGGTCACTGCCTTGATTTCTGTAGAACATCCGCTGAAGTCAAGTCTTTATTAGGGAGAGACAATTGAATTTTCCAACCGTGGGGGGGGGGGGGGGGGTAAATGCATGAAAACAATTGTCTTTCTCTGATTTTTGTAGCAGATGTTAATCCGTTCCATATTTCACTTAAAATAAATAAATACTGTGATGAAAGAACAAAAAATATCCTGGTTGAAAAAAACAAAACAACATGTAAACCCCGTATATTAAATGGTCAGTCCCTTACAGTACACATGCAGTCATAATATTCAGCCTCGTGACTCTGCTATTACTGCTTAAAGACTAAGCACGTGGTTTGCATTTCAGTGTAAATTCAGTGTTTTAGGTTTGTGTTGTTGTGGGGGGGGGGAGATAAGCAGAAGCGGATGTCAATTTGGATTTTAATTGTCCATATCTCAGAGAATTACTTTCCTTTGGAACAAAATGATACATTTATTCTGCTTGAGAGGCTCAGCAATGTGTGCTTCTCGTAAAGTCAGTGCATAAGTTTATTCATATTTCTTTGAAATAAATTAAAATCATAAACTTATTGCAAAAGAAGTCGATCAACCTTTTATAAACAGTAATGTGTACTGAATATACAAGACTTTTGAAATTATTTTTTCATTGTCCAAATATATGATCGAAATAAAAACGACTGATTCTTCAGATGGTATCCGGTTGTAAATCACTCTTGACGTCTCAGTCTTTCCATAGGTGGTCTTCATTCATTGGCTGTTCAGATGTCAATCAGTAATGTTGACTAGCCCCTCCACGGTGGAGTTTACATCGGCGTGCCTGCCGAAATGCGGTGGTGATTTGTAGGTATTTATGCCTCCACCGCGGAGTGCTATCGCGGAGCTAAAGTGGAGGGGATTAAGTACTCCACCGCGATGCGCGGAGTTCCAAAAAATCACGTGAGCTGTACTGTATTTGATCATTTGTTTAATGTTACTGTTATACTGAGTACATCATTCTACTTGTTGATGGCACAACATCACGCTATATCAAATTTGATTTTCAACTTTAAGTATTACATAAAAATACCATGGCTCAGAGCAATAATAATTTGACTTATTTCTCAGGAAAACATCAGTGTATTACTGAATGAGATTATGAATATGAACATGGTTGTAAGAAATGGAAAGACACTCCTTCAAAATGCACATGAAAATAAATTGATGAGTGATCTTAGTATATTGTCTTGTTAGTTGTGATATACAGATTATGCTGCAAGGATGGTCCTGGCTTTAAAAAAGTTGTCGCCAAAAAAATCGCAAATCTCAATATTTTGTCGCCAATTTTCAAAAAGTGTCGCCAAGCAAGGAGTAAGAATTTTTTCATGTCTATTAATGTAGTAGGCAATGAAAATTGAAAAAGATGGAGTATTTATTACTTTATTGACAGCAAACAATACAATACCACAATATTACAGAATAAATCATTGCATGACTATTTTGTATGCTTATTTATAATGTTTTGCACTATTAAACTGTTGTTTCATAAAAATAATAAAATCAAATGTCACATGAGTATGCGTCGTGATTTTACGGCTACCCACTTGCTGAATGCAGTTTCAAAGTCGAAGTCTCCTTCCCATTTGTATGTGCCGATTCTCATTAGATTCTCCAGAGTTGAGATGCCGAGTTTATTCCTGATGTCAGTTTTGATGAGATTCATCTTACTGAACCCACGTTCACAGTCTACAGTGCTGACTGGTGACACCAGGAGTCTCTCAGCAGCTGCAGATACACAAGGATATGTTGACCTGGATCGTAATGCCAACTGAACCAAGTCCTTAATACCTCGATACACCTTACCATTCCTGAGAACCTGAACCCTAGCATAAGCCACAAAGCCAGCCAACTCCTGACTAACCTCTAAATGAATATCTAAATCACAAGTAGACAAGTAACCTGAAACAATGCCTGAAACCTCTGAAAGAATGGAACTGTTAGCCTGTGAACCATACAAATAGGGATCAAACAACTTGGTTAGAGCACTTAAAACTATTGAATCCCCCTCCTCGGTGAACCTTGCCTTCAGATTGTCTATAACAATATCTACAAACTTGGCACAAGAAGCTGCAGCCTCTGACCTTTGCTTAGTACCATCACTAATTGTATGGCCTTTGTACTCAAAAGTACACAAACCTGATGAATCTAAACTTGGTTCTGCTGGGACCTCAGAAAGAAACCTAGAAATATTAATACCAGACTCTGACCTCAGACCTTCAAGAACCTCAACAGTGGAGTGGAGAAGGGGGTTAACCTCCGTAAAGTCAATATCAGATCTCTGATAAGCTCGACACAGAACTGCCAAATGCCTCATAATATCAGCCATATAGTGTGCTGTATAAACAAATTTGAAACAAGTAATGGGCTTATACAGTGCAAGAGCCTTTGCAGACTTGTCTTCCAGGAAGACACTAACTAGCGCTGGGAAATTTGAAACAACTGCCTGCATACTACCTTCAAAACTTAACCACCTTGTGTGGAATACCTGATGCAAACAAGTGTGAGAAGCCTCCAACACTGACTGAATAGCCTCTAGACTACACATATTACGGGGTGAATATGCAAAATACTTGCACATATTATTCAGTATATCTTGAAAATTAACCAGGTATATAACCTCATCTTCTGCAGCACCTGTACCAAGAGCTAACCTATGTGCAATGCAATGAGTTGCCAGCAAACCTTTGGTAGCCTCCTTCAACCTGGTGACAACACCACTCTTGCAACCTACCATGACTGAAGCACCATCGGTAGACACACCAACCAGATTTTCCAGGCTGAAACCAAATGACTTTATCACACTTAACAACTCCAAATAGATAGATTCTGCATTTGCAGTTTGAAGTTGACAGATACCCAGAAAACGTGTAATTGGTTCAACACTACCAACCAAACCAGTCAAGTACCTAACATAAACGACCAAATTCTGATGTACTGAAACATCTGTGCTCTCATCGAGCATAACACTGTACAAACATGATTCCTGAACCTCCCTAACCATCTCGTCAACTATTACATCTGCCAGCGACTGCTGAAACTCGCTGGTGCTTCTGTGACTGTCATACGATGTGTGCATATCTATTTTAAGGTCTGACAGATGGGTGGTGCCCTGAAATACAAATAATCAAAGAGTAATTAATTTTGTTTATGTCATAAATATGTCGTCAGTTATAATTATACATGTTCTGATTACGTTAATGAAATATATAATTAGCAAACATTGGAATTAATGCAGCAATCATAAGTGTACTACAGATGTAACATCACATTAAATATATATTAAGGTTGTACATGTATTTTGCCTCATGTTTCTGTCATTAAAATCCATACAATATTGCAATTAACTAGCTATATTCTCAATACCTGTGAGATGCACAACTGGTTTAGCTTTGGAACAATTGTATTGGCCAGGTTGTAGTACGCAGCAAAGAAAGTGTTCCTCGTGGCGCTGATAATGGCATTTTTGCTTTTTCTGATAGCAGCAATCTTAGCTACTTCCATAGTCTTTGCATCCCGCATGACGGTCTGTACAAAGGTATGACTGTTGTCACCTGAAATAAATGCATTATCAAATAAAAAATATCTTTCTTTCCCTACATTTGCAGTCTCTCTCTCTCTCTCTCTGGTTCTCTGGTTTATGATTTATACCTTGCTATAGTATCACACTACAAGCATATTTATTGTTTTACTACAGTCCCATAATGCAGTCAGTGATGTGTAATAACATGCATCTCTTTGATGTATTTAACTTCAGACAAATTGGGTTGTTCCACCTATGCAAATTAGCCTAATGGGCTCTCCCTCAGCAGTGCTCAAAGGTTTTGACACTACACATCACCCTAGCTATTGTGAGCCAATTCAGCAAATCTCTTAAAGTTGTCTATCTATGACCGCCTTACCTTTTAATTGTCTTTAGAACAGTTGTATAAACAGTAGAATGTTAATCTGCCTGTATTAGCTAGACAAGAACCATGTATATTTCAGTGTCATAGGGTCATAGGGGTGTGATTGACGCACGGATAATCTGCACCCGGAAAATCGAAAGTATGCTCTGATATGTATACAATTTACTGAAAATAGTTAACCTTTTATAGGGCAAGAAAGCCTTATACATTTGCGTAAAATCAATTTATGTATGAGAATAAACAGTAACCTTGGAAATATTCAATCGGGATGGACCTAATTGTTTGAATGTAAATTATTGAAGATTGTCCAAGAAGTATGAAACGCACCCCCCCCTTCACACACACACACAAAATCCAGCTCCCTTTTTGCAATTATTCCTGTAATAGTAGCAATTCCAAATGTAACAAATGTAATTGTAATTCAAGGAAGATCGCTAGACATTGTTGAGAAAACGTATGAAATTTTCAGTCAGGATATCTTAACATCCCTTTGAGGTAATTTAGAATCTAGATCTCGGCGAAAATATTATGCACATAATTATGTGAAAACAAAGTCAAGACATCTGAAGGTAAGTTGTGGAAATATGCACACACATTTTGTTTTTAAAGAAACGTCATCATGATCGATGGCAAAAGTAAAATATAAATGAGTAAAATTACTTACCCTGCCTGAATTCATGTTTGGTGACACACTCCTTCTTCAAAATATCACAACCAGTTGTAAATGAATTGACAACTTGCGCCTTGATACACATATCACAGAACATCAGTTTTAATTTTGCATCATATCTCAGCCATGGACGCCCAAATTTCCAACTGTCAAGAAATTTTCGGGATTTCGGGGTCCGTTGATCATGATGTGGTGTTGTACTTAAAGTATTGCTACCAGCTGCATTACAAGTAGATGATGCTGGACTGTCAGGTATAACATCTGGTTAAGTGACTGGGATGTCTGATGCACTTGCACTAAATCCAAATGCTGTTAATTTTGTTTAACTTACTCTTAGGATGAGTTGATGAACACGAAAAGTCTAACTTACGTTTACTCATGATAGTATATAGGTCTGATTGAGACTGAATTTTATTTTTCATTTGCTTCGTATTTATACAGAACGATTGGTGCTTCAAAGGTAATCAGTTTTCTTTGAAGTTTCAGCAAAAAAAATTATTTCTGGTACATTGTTTCCAAAAAAACAAAAGAAGGATTAGCCGTCGTTTGGTTGATTGTAGCTGGTCTGGTAGCATGACTGTTGGAGTGTATCACCGCATACACTACTCAGGCCAGATGTCAGCATAAGCGGTCAATATGAACAATGGATTTGTTTATGTAACAATAGAGAGATTCCGGTGCATTGTATACCCAAGTTTGCGGCTTCCTTTCATTGTGCCTTTGAATTCCTCCACTCCAAACCCAAGATCGTATATACAAGTTTTAACAGCCAAAAATGTTGTCGCCAAAAAAATCGCCAGATGGTCTATTTTGTCGCCAATCGGGAAAAAAAATCGCAATTTGCGACATTGGCGATGCACAGGACGATCCCTGTGCTGTAAATTGATGAGTGATCTTAGTATATTGTCTTGTTAGTTGTGATATACAGATTATGCTGTAAATCGATGAGCGATCTTAGTATATTGTCTTGTTAGTTGTGATATACAGATTATGCTGTAAATCGATGAGTGTTCTTAGTATATTGTCTTGTTAGTTGTGATATACAGATTATGCTGTAAATCGATGAGTGTTCTTAGTATATTTTCTTGTTAGTTGTAATATACAGATTATGCTGTAAATTTATGAGTGATCTTAGTATATTGTCTTGTTAGTTGTGATATACAGATTATGCTGTAAATTGTACTAACCCATTACCAGTAATGCCAATTACTTTTCTATGGTGGGTTATAAATACTGCATTTCAAAGTAATATGTGATGTTCAAATTTCCTTTTGGTCTCCTCTTGATCTTTATTGTTTTAATTGTGTTGTTTGTGTATTAAAGAAGACTCTTTGATGCCTTCCCTTCTGTATTTGACAATAAATGTAAATAGGTTTTAAAAGTGTTTTCTTTCTTCATGTTGTTTCCATGGAAACTCTTGCGATTAAGATACTGATTCTTAGTCTTAAAAATTTTGACTCTTGTAAATTTCAGCGAGAAGTAAATGACCCTTTAGCTTCAAGTCCTAAAGGAAACCCTGATGTATATGGTTTAGGGCATGTCAGCACAATACTGACCACATTACGCCGATTTTAATAAGTTCTAAAAGAAAAATAAAGAACTGCGAAAAAAGTAAAATAAAATATCTCAGACAAACCTGACCAAAAACATGTAAACAACAAAAATATAACGGGTATTGTTAAAACTTTGTAAAAGGTATATAAAATGAAAGATAAAGGTAAAAAATATAAAATCCTTACAATATAGTGTAAATTATATATATATATATATATATATATATATATATATATATATATATATATATATATATATATATATATATAAAAACTGCATTCCCGAAAAAATCCATGATTTTCTCTGGTGGTACATCACCATAAACTTGCTTCATTTGAGTTCAGATAAAAAAATTCTGTCTTAAAGGTTGGAAGTCGATACACTTGACAAAAATGTATTCCAATGCCAGTGGACACTGGCAGGGTATGCACTCTAGTCGAGGTTCACCCATTGTGAAGTAATAACCCTGACTTTTGACCACATTCCTTCATGAAAATATAGCATATACAGACCTGCCAACCCTAGCATGACCTCCTCAGTAAGGCTGTCCATATGTTTCTGTAAGTTTGACCAATTTTCAGTAAGGTGCAAAGAAATATCATGTACTGCTATTGTCAACACGGAAACATGCATTTAAAAAGCTCAGAAGTGTGATCTGAGACTAATGCAGCATTATTTTCCACAAAAAAGTTTTGAAGTACATTCCGACCTTTATTACCTCCAGTACAATTTCATAAAAGCAGTCCAAATGCCATGGAGCTCAAAGACTTCTGCTAGATCTCTCAACTTGACGTAATCTTTGGATTTGTTTGCTTTGTTTCTTCAATTTCAAATGGTGATGCCATGAGGGGGACTCAAATCAACATGGCTTTTCCCCCCAAGATCTATGCAGACTGTTGCCATGAAGGGGACTCAAATCAACATGGCCCCTAAGATCTATGCTGACTGTTAAAATGTCTTAAGAGGCTTATTGTCCCTTTTGTCTTCAAAGTGTTTTTGTTCGCTGGATGCCATTTCTAGAAAATGCTATAAGCATCAGCTTGATCATGCAGGCGTTCTGCATGAAAAATATGAGCAGTTTAAAGCATCGGAAGTACTGCTGTAAATGTTAGACTGGTTCCATGACCAACTCCACTGAATCTAATATGAAACCGGATCTGGATCAAACACAGACAAGCAAATTTCTGGATTTGACCACAATGATCATATTTGCGTAATTTTTGCCATTATTCAGTAAGTCCGTAATTTAAGGGTCATTTCAGTGAGACTTACGGTCAAATCGTATGTTTTGGCAGGTCTGCACATCAGTTTCATAAACATATCATTCAGTATTGAATAGGGTGCGTAAGGGTTTGGAGAATATACTAAATGATGTTATAGAACACTGACACACTGACAATCAATCTCATTACAAGTCTGATCAGTATCAAGCTGTATACCAAGTTGGGTTGTTATCCCAAGACAATAATTAAAGGAGTTACTGTGCATAAACAAGGTGGGTGGGTCAGACACTCATGGGCTATCATCATTCCACCAAATAATAATGCACAGAGCTTACAATCAAACCAAGTCCAAGTCTGATCAATATCAAGCTGCATAGCAACCAAATCTAAATGAAACCCAATGATGATGACAGAAAGTCTTGTGAAAGTGGGTGGGTTAGATAATCAAGGGCTTTAACAATTCCAAATGATGATGAATAAAATCAACATCTAACTCGGACAAGGTCACATCAATATCTACTAAATTAATTACAGGTCCAGCCATAATTAAGGAAATTAATGAACAAAAATTAAAGCGGGACAGATGGATAGAAGAACCAGATGAAAAGGAAAGGTCCCAATTAATGTTCCCTATTTTCTACAAAAAGCAGTGAATAAAACCACTGACTCTTGATAACAAAGTTAAAAATAAAAAATTTTTTCAACTTAATTGGATTTTAGTTAAAAATTACCTTTCTGTGAGACTTTACATGACTGGAGAAACCCCTTTTCATTTTGAATGTGAAGTCACATTGGACACGATGAAAATCTGAAGAAAAAAAATAAAAATAAACCAATGCAATGAGTCAAGTACAAGTAGAGGTGAAACGATTAATCGATATATCGATACTTTTTCTATATCGATACCCATATCGATACAAGAGATGAAAAATTGATACAAAACGATACTTACAAGTTACTTTAATCTTCATCAGACAGCCGTAGCAAGTGCATGCACTCATTTCTGTCAGCAAAATATAAAAACTATTGACAACACCCTCTCGCCTTCTACAAATTAACACAAGGTGACTAACTCATGTGGTTTGAAATCTGCCCCTTTCCCCCGCCTCAATTCCATGCTAATTAGTTTATCCTGTCTGCATCATCAGCCACTGATAACATATATGAACGGAAAGAAGACATTGTAGATTTGTTCCCCATGTACAATTTAAGTACTTTACCACTTTTACACAAAATTTATCTGTTGCATCGCATCTTGTCCACTTGGATTGAATTTAAGGCTACACTTCCGGTGTGTCACGCAGTGAAATATGTTACATGCAATTCTGATTAGTGGTTATTGTTTGTTCAAGTCCAGGGTAAAACAATAACCACCAATCATAACTAACTGTAGCATGTTTACTGCGTGACATACTGGAAATATTGGTATCCAAACTACAAAGTAACATAGAAACTTCACACAAAGGTGACTATTAAATGATCTGTAAAGTATTTAGATCGTATATAGGGAAAACATTTGGAATGTCTCCTTTTACGTTGATATATGTAATCAGCAACCTACTTGCCGATGGGATAAAAAAAAAAAATTAGCACAGAATTGGCAAGGGGGCATTTTCCAAACCGCACAAATAATAGCCACCTTGTCAATTTGTAGAAGGGGTGTTGTCAATAATTTCCTTGTTCTCTGACAGAAACAAGTGCCTGTGGCTGTGGCAGTTGTTTTGCATCTGCAGGAAGTACAATGTGAAGGATTTGGTTTTTAGTCATCTCCGCTCCCACACTCGTACTTGTTCTAGATAATATTTTCCTTGCACAAGGAAATTGCACTGCTTCTTTTGCTTTGAAGATAACATCGTAATGCCTTCAAAATTTAAGTGAACATATGAAATTGGTAATAAGATGTTTTAAAAACATTCACTCAATGCAAAACAAAGGTAGTGGTGACCAGGATGAATCATGCATCTGATCTGATCGAATGGAGCAGGCTGAAATGGCCTAAAAGTTTGAATAAAAATCACTAACAGCTAACAGGTAGTCCGTTTGGAAGTATTTTTTTCTTTTTTTTTATCTCATCAAGGATGAGACTGGCATATGAACAGATGATAAGTCTATGTTTATTTGTAATCTGCATACTGGAAATATACCCAATATGCCAACACATACAAAATGGCACCACCCTACCATTGAGAGACCTTCTGTAACGAACTGAAGGGCAGAATTTTGCGGAAATCATAGATGTGGGCCGGACGTCTTACTAGGAGTTACATAATTTCGGATCTCTGAATTGGCTTCAAAGGTATTTAATCCTTGTGCAGCGGGGCTATTGAGAGTGCAAGGCATGTATAAGATAAGTGGAAATTAATATGTACATAGGGCCTGGAAAAATTGTTCGCCCATTAGTCTGATGGAAGGTCCGTGAGAGAGTGGTAGATTTCAAGGAGTAGAGTAGGGAGACAAGGGTGTATGTTGCTTATATTTCTTTAGGAAGCTCCCAGGGTTCCCGTGAGAGTCGGAGCTGAGAGATTCCCAGGGTGTACGCAGTGATGACACCGAGAGAAAGTCCGAAGGAAGCCGAGTAGACTTCCAGGGTGTACACAAGAGGCTCTGTGTATAGAAGGAGGAAAGGGAAGGCAGGAGGAAGGAAGAGAAATTAGAAAGATGAGTACTTGGGACAACTCACTGAACAGAGACTCTCTCACAATAGGAGAGTAATTTCCATATGACGTATTAAAGTGTAAAGGGCATTTGGTCTACCCGGCCCATTATTGTGTCAAGATATACTGAACTGATGATTTATGTAAATGAAATTCTTCAATTGATTCGTATATTTGAGAAAATTTGTATCTATTCAACCTTGAATTGTTATATGTATTTAGAGAGTTGGCATTGCTGACTGGGGGCTCATGAGTCATTAAGTCAATGCACACCTTCTGCAGTATTATTTATGATACCATAGTGGATCTGCAGTATTATTTATAATACGGTGGCGGGGTTGTGACACCTTGTAAAGATGAAAAGACCATCAAGTTGATATCTGTATCGATAATGTATTGTATCGTAGGCTGTGTATCGAGAATCATATCAATACGTGGCAGAGGTGTATCGTTTCACCCCTAAGTATGAGCATACAAAATATATCTCGTATAATAATAATAATAATAATAATAATGAGGACTTTGTATAGCACCTAATCTTTAGAAGCTCTAAGTGCTTTACAACATTAGATAACACATAACAACATATATAATGATATGATTATGAAAAACAAACTCCATGAAATTAGAAAACAAAAACATGCTGAAAATAGTTAAGGTAAGGAAACATTATTAAGTCTTTAAGTCGGTTCTTGCAGTCAAAATAGGTGAGTTTTAAGAGCACTCTTGAATGAGATCACTGTGTCTTAGTGTCTAAGTTCAGTGGGCAATTTGTTCCACGTTGCTGGGCCCTGGTATGCAAAAGAATGTTGTCCGAATGACTTCATTTTGATAGTGGGAATAATGAGAATATGAGTGTCGGAAGAGGAGCGTAAGTATCTTGCTGGTGTGTACACATAGGTGAGGTGAGATAGGGATGTTGGACTGGATCCAGTCAATGAAACGTAACACAGAGAACAAATTTTGTGTTTGATTCTGGATCGAATGGGTAGCCAGTGTAGGGTACAGAGCAGGGGGGAGGTGTGCTCTGTTTGTGGTACTCTAAGAATGATCTGAGCAGCTGTGTTTTAAACTTTCTGAAGTTTCTGGAGTAGATACTGAGATAAACCAGATAGAATTGAGTTACAATAGTCCAGTCTTGAAAGTACTAAGGAACACACAAGTGTTTTAGTGGGATCAACTGAAAGATAACTGAATGGAGCTGATACATCTCAGCTCAAGATATGCAGCCTTGCATATGTTCATGACATGTTGGTGCAATGAGAGAGTACTGTCGAGAGTAACACCTAGGTTTCGTACTGACTGTGTGAATTTAATGTTGGTGTTGCTGATATTTATTGTTTGAGGTATAGGATGTGAATGAGAAAGTCTTTGTGTTGTAATCAGAATGGCTTCAGTTTTATCATCATTCATCTGCAGCTTGTTACATGTCATCTATGATTTCACATCTAAATTCACCTCTCTACACCTTGGATGGTAGCATCAACTTCAGTTGGGTGGCTAGATTTGTATATTTGGGTGTCATCAGCATACAATTGGTGAGACACTGGATGATGATCTATGACACTCGAGAGCGGCTGAGTGTATAGAATGAAGAGAACAGGTCCAAGAACAGAACCCTGTGGAACACCAAAACACAGATCAACTGGGCTGGAGTGTTTTCCATTTGCGGACACAATTTGTGTCATGTTGACCAAGTAGGACTTGAACCATAGTAAGGCTATATCTTGAATGCCAAATACATGATGGAGACGGTGAAGTAATATATCATGGTCTATTGTGTCTAATGCTGCAGACAAGTCAAGGAGGGTGAGGACTGTAATCTTTCCACTATCCAAAGCAGTTAGAAGGTCATTAACTACTTTCAGAAGGGTAGTTTCGGTATGGTGGCGAGGGCGATATGCAGACTGTACATTGCTAAAAAGACTGTTTGAATTCAGATGAGATACAAGTTGGGATAGAACGACTTTTTCTAAGATTTTTGACATGAATGGGAGGTTAGAAACTGGGCGGTAGTTCTTTAAATCTTTATGGTCAAGTGTCAGTTTCTTCAGCAGAGGCTTTACAATGGCAGTTTTGAAAAATGATGGGAATTCCCCGGATGAGAGAGATGTATTAATAACATCAGTTAGTGACGTCAATATTGGATCTAAGCACTCAAGCAGTAGTGATGTCAGAATCTGATCAAGTTTGCATGACTTTGGGGCACTCTTCATCGCCATTGTATGTACTAAATCCATAGAGACAGGTTCAAATGCAGATAACAGTTGCCGCTGAAATTAGGTATCGCAACTGTATGGTGACGACAAGTCAATTGAAATTGTGTTGTCAAGCTTATCTCTAATGGTTTTTACTTTGTCACGGAAGAAATGTGCAAATAGGTCCAGAAGTTCGACTGGAGAGAAGGTAGTTGGAAGTGGTGTACATTTGTTCCTTGACATTAGCTTGTTAGCTGTTGAACAGCTCTTTGCAGCTGGAACTTTCAGTGATCTTAGCACTGTAGTGGGCTGATTTCGCTGCATGACTATGTTTGTGACATTCTTCTTAGAGGCTTCATAGATCTGCTTGTGAATAGTGAGTCAGGTAGAAAGCCAAAGCCTCTCAGCCTTACGGCGGTCTCTTTTAGCAGTGTGAAGCTGGTCCCTAACACTGCTATACCACGGAGAACACTTTTGAATTGATACTCTGCACTTGGTTGCTGGGGCACGTTTGTCAAGCAATGAACGCAGGCAGTTATCAAGTTGTTCTACTGTAGGAGGTAACAAAGTTGTTAGGTTTGCTTGGATGGTATGTATTAGTTAGATTCTATTTATCATATGGAGGTTTCTCTTAGTAGCAAATAAAGGTTATGGACTGATACATCAAGATGGCATATAATGCAGAGGTGATCTGATGCAAGTTCGTGGGTTATCAGGGAGGACTGTAGAATATTATCATCAGGTCTATGAAGAATCCAGTCTAAAATGTGACCATATTTATGGGTGGGTTGGCTAACTGACTGTTTGAGGTTGAAAACATGAATGGAATCTAGGAGTTTTGATGTGTATGGGTTTCCAGGGCAGTCAAAGTGAAAGTTGAAATCTCCTAGAATAATCAAGTTGCCACCTATCGAATTTCCATACTCTAGGAGATTCGGAAACTGCTCCAAAAAGAGAGATTTAGTCAGCTTGTTTTTTCTACTAGGTGGAGGGTAGTAGAGGCAGAAAAAATGAAATGATCTTTGTTCGAGTGTGAGTGTGGTTTGGACTAGTTCAAACGATGTGTGGTAGAAATTGAAGGTTGATCATGGAGTTCTTTGCAATGACAGCAATTCCACCTCCGCGGGATTGGCGGGGGAATGACTTGATGGAGTAACCGGGGGGTTGTATTCATTTTTTTTTGCTCTGCATGCATAAAATGGGTTTTTAAATTTAATGTGGATGACAAATAAAAATTGCTATATGGCCAGAATGAAAAAGATACTACAAGGCAGGCTGCTGAGCTGCAAAATGTTAGACCTCAGTAAGGCAGAACATATTTTTCAGTAAGGTGCAACGAAATATCATGTACTATTATAGTCTTAAAAAAAGACATGAAAAAAGTTCAGAAATGTGATCTGATGCAGCAACAACATTATGTTCAACTAAAGAGTTAGGAAAGTACATGTAGGCCTTTCTTGGTAAATATTTTACAATGTCATCATTCTGAACTTAATCTTCTTGGGGTGCAAGATATAGACATCGCTGTTTCTTTGTTATTTTGGTTTCATAATATCTAATATGGTCTGAAAACTTTTTTAAAAGACAGCAAGCCATCTGTCACACTGACCTAGTTATGGAGTGCAGACCCGTTTACCCTGACATGTATCTATCAATAGTTTACAAAAGTCCTGTCCATAATTTTAGCTAGTTGTCCATAGTTTGTCATCCTGACAGCTGGAATGTCTAACATACCAGTTTTTAAGAACTTCGCAAAGTATGTTTGTGGCCGTTTTGATCATAGCCGATCCTCTAATGAGCTGACCCACCCCCATTCATACCATATTTTGCACAAACTGAAATATCTTCATATCTATTAGGCCGCCCCAACTCTTTGTGTGCTCTTAGACGTAGAAAAGACCAAATGCACTCGTGTAAATCACAAGAGGCAACTAATTGAGGCAGGAACTGCGGTGACTCAGTGGTTAGTGTACCAGACTTGCAGGTATAATGGTACCAATTGTGCAAGCCCAGGGGGGCAGAGCTTAAGGTGTAGGGAACATTGTATTCAGAAGTAAACAACAAAACTAGCTGTGATTGGTGTATTATGTAAGAGTTGTAGTTTGTCAGGCTTTAAACAAAGTAGAGTCTCTTGGCAACATGTGAGATTATGTTAATTCATATCTAGATCATATTTTATATTTTTTATGATTTTTTTACAAATGTGATACACATCACTGAAAATGCCTCTATTGTGACTGGATAACTCTTACCCCAGTTTAGTTCCAGCAGAGTTATCTCTCTTAAATGCAACGATGTACCTGGTTCTGTCCTTGCCAAATTGACAATTTAACATTGCTCTCTTTGACAGTGTGACACGCATGCTGAAGTAGGATAGAAATTATATTTATTTCGCCAAACATTAGCATTGAGGTGTATGGAAAAACAATTGGTATCGTGATACTTGCAACTGAATGGGTGTTCGTTCGGTTACCGAGGTATGTTCTTTGGTTAGGCATTTTACTCCAATTGCCTCTAACTGTACTACTGTGCTGTGAAACACCAACCAAACAAATTCATTTTTATTATGACCATTGCATCTGTTATTCAGAGTGATCATAAATCACAGAGGCATTGTTGTATTTCACTTGTCAGCAGTTCAGACTTGCAGGCTTGACTTCGCTCATCCTACAGATGATTGAATTTAGTGCAATTGAGCATTTGCAATCACTTTAGTGATATAGCTAAAAAGCCAAATAACTGAAAAGAACTTGAGTAGGTCCTGATTTCACTCATCCCACAAATACTTGAATTAAGTGTCAAAGGACATTCTCAAGCACTTTAGTAATAGAGCTGAGGAGCTTAATAACTGAACAGAACTCGGGCAAACTACATCTTCAAGGAAAATGAAAACCCATAAAATTGATACCTTGAACTGAAGCTAGTGTGTTTGTAAAACTTCCCAGCAACTACAGTGAAATCATAGCAGTAAACAGTTCTGGGAGTGTGACAAATGTTTGCCTCAACACGTGTCAAGATTCAACCACACTTAAACCTTAGAAGCAACAGGTTTAAAAGAAATGCATTTAAACTTCAAACAGCCTGGTTAGTCATATTAACTATGTCACTGGGGGGGGGGGGGGGGGGCGCACTGGAAGTGTTTGCGATCCCTGTGGGAATGGTGGCCTCTTCTCACGGAAGGGTACTGTTAAAGCTGTTTGTATGACTGCTGTTTATGTCACCTGCTACATAACCTACATATAATTTTTTTTTTTATTTCTTCATTACAATTTCCAGCAATCTTTGTGATTAAAAAAGTGTTCACATAATTTGGTTTGTAACTGTATGAACCACTACCACCCTCAAAATAGGTGAAGCCATGCCCACCTGCACTACTTTTCCGTATATACACAGTAAGAACTATATTTGCAATCAGGAATCACTACAATGCAGACTTCTCACATAAAATTATGACAAATAATTTTGATAACAAATGATAACTACATTTTTATTGACTTTTTTCTACAATTAATTTTAATATCTTTGCAGATACTAATAAGTATATTTTAACCGAATAAATAGACACACACTTCGAAGATGATACAGTTTGCAGTGTTTTTTCAATTCATACTTCACTCAATTAAAACAAATAAACAGTCAATCATTAAGTACATATAGTCAGAATTTCCTCTGACCTTCCACACCCCACTGTAGATATTTGGATATGTACATACAAATCCAAATATCTACAATGGGGTGTGAAAGGTCAGAGGAAAACTCGACTAATAATGTACATAATGAAGCAATTTCTGTAAGTCCCTCGCATAAACTTGCGAGTCCCTCACTTTCAAAAAGGATAGAAAGGAAAATGGAAAAGTACCTGATCATTATTTTATTACATATCTGGATTGAATTCTGAGCCTTATAAGATCACATTAGAGAGAAAATGTTTTTCAATAATTGTCTAAAAAAATTATATCATACTGCAAACTATTTGTAAGTGGGTTAGTTTCTTTACTTTTTCCTGTTCTCTGACTTAACAAACAGAGCTGTGCTGCTTTGTAATCATCATTTATCACACCAATTTCTCGAGTTTTCTCAACAGCATATAGGATTGACTGTCTTATTTGCATAGCACAGCAACCCTCAACAACAATTGACCTTACGCGAAATAAAAGATCGCTCCGCCTTCCGAATCACGTGAAATGATGATCTGTTAACCTCCAACAAACTTTCAATTTCTGTGACAGGTTTATTAAAAATGATTCTTATTATTCTTAAAAATGTAAAATTACCAAGCTGCATAAATTATACTGTAGTAGACAATATTTCATTTTGTATTTTAAGTTCGTATAGTAATAATCTGCGTATTTTTATTTTAGTAAATCAATAAAAATCAATTTTAAAGCGGCTTGAGAACACATTAATGTAACAGAAAATTCATTTCAAAAGATGTTATTATATTGAGTATGCAGTCATATCTGTATTAATTTTATCTGAATTTTGTTTAGGTTGTCATGGAGGTAAATGAAATAAAAATATATTGCAAAAGCGTAAATAGTTACTGTTTAGAAATATACTGTTGTACATAACAATTTTAAAGTTCTACTCTGTTCATGAGACAGAATTTTGATTAGTGATATATGTTGATGTAAACATGCTAAATACATGCCTAATATATCGGAAAATGAATACATGAAACCATTGTTTTTGTATGATTAATTACAATTTTCGTCCCCCACCCCTCCTTCAGCTCAGTGACAAAGTAAAGACTAAAGTGTCTGAAAGATCTAGAGAATGATGCATTTTTTGGGGGAACAAACCAACATTAAAATGTATATGTTTAACCTTTAAAATAATGCTATCTCAGGTCTAGTGCTACCTATAAAAGAAAACACACATACACAGAGCAAGGTCCGAGGTAGACCAACAAGTTGTCCTCCACTTTTTTTTTTACTGGTGGCGCCACCAGTAAAAAAAAAAAAGGTGGAGAACAACTTGTTGGTCCAGGCCCGAGGTTTAGGGGGTTCTTAAAACATGTTCAAGACACGTTCATTTTTACATATTTTTTCAATTTCTATTTTTTTTTTTTCTTTTCTTTTTCTTTCTTTCTTTCTTTTTTATTCAAATTATCGACGGGACATGCTTTTCATCATATTGTTGTGCAAACAAACATGTGGTAACTGCCATCAGTTGTGTTCACGTTCAGCTGATTGTGCGGGCGGTCACAACCCTTTATCCATCCAAGTTTCGTCTAGGTTTCGGGAAACGAATAAATCTAACTCCTCCATTTAGACGATCTGGACATCAACTTTCAGAATTACAAAGCCCCACATCGACACCTTTTCACAGTTATCAATCGAAAAATTGACAAACTCTTGCAAAATATGTAAATATTTACGATAACCAGTTCATTATCGCGACAATCAACTTGTCGGAGAAAAATAGCGAATGTAAACAATACCTGGGGGTGTGTATAAATACACTCGCTGATTGGTCAATAAATTCAGTGATTGACAAGTGGTGATAATTCAATTAAATGATTAAATTCGTGATGCCTAATGGCTGATTCCACTTTTTTTCAACCACGAGAACCGTTTCTCACACTCAGGTTTCTAATTTCTCACGTTCATAGTTATGCCGCCATTTTCATCAGCATCGTTTACCATAGTCGAGACAGGGTCTGCATTAAATATACATTCCGAGTTCGAGTTCTCTTTGTTGTCTTCACTTTGAGCTCTCACTTTTGTATATGTAATGCCTTTAATAGCATTAGTGTCATTTTCATCGTAAGTTACATTTCCGAAAAATGAAAAGATTTCGGTGACAACTGATACTGTAGTGCCCTAGTCTAATCACTGAAGTAGCGGTTATTATTATTATTATTATTATTATTATTATTATTATTAATGATTGGACAGTACTGTCCAACTCTGAGAAAACGTTGAACACTCATGATTTATATACGCGTCGTTACCAATTTAAACACAATTAAAACAACAAGGGGCCTCATTTATTTGGCAAACAACAAAGGGGCCTCATTTATTTGGCAAACAACAAGGGGCCTGATTTATTTGGCAAACAACAAGGGCCTCATTTATTTGGCAAACAACAAGGGCCTCATTTATTTGGCAAACAACAAGGGCCTCATTTATTTGGCAAACAACAAGGGGCGTCATTTATTTGGCAAACAACAAGGGCCTCATTTTTTTGGCAAACAACAAGGACCTTATTTATTTGGCAAACAACCGCAGGTGCTTACGTACGCATTTAATAGGACATCAGTTTCTTTGAAGCCATCGCATCAGAGAAGGATTAGCTGTTAATTAGTCACATTGGCTTCATGCCTGTTTATCTAAGTCTAACCATTACCTATTCCACAGATCGGACAAAAAATATAAAAAGGGGAGTGTCACAGTGGAAAATGAGGCACATTATGGGGACGCATTACACGGAGAAAAGGTGCGCCCTCTGAAAATTTCATGTGTATTGGATGCGGAAGCTCTGGTCCCTGAGAGGGGCCTCAACGTGTTGCCTGGATAGGCACATTAGTCTGACTAAGAACTGTTCAGTGACTTACAAACTTGAAACTGTGTTTTTTAAAGAATAAAATATCATTATCATCAGACCGAGGTTCTGTCAACGAACATGTTTTTCAAAAGACAAACTGGTCTAATGTGGTTTACAGGCATTTTTATCAGCGTTATCAGTAAATCAACCGTGTCTGTAATGTGCCTTGTGCGGTCCAAGCAATTTTCGATAATTTTGGCTTTTTCCTAGCGATGCCACATTAAATTTTGAAATCATACAATCCGATAATATTAGGGGCGACATCTTGCGTCGTACGACAATTATATTCGAACACAGTATACACTTATCTGACAATAAAACAAATATTAATGTATTAACGGGTCATTCCACAAAATTGGAAGTATCCGACAGATTTGAAATTAACAGCCTCAGGTGGGTTTTCCACCAATAGTAGCCGGTTGCTCCAGCATAAAATTTAGGCTTGTAAATTACCCGGCTACCCGCGCTTAAGGCAGGGCGCTTTTGCAACGGATTTCGCAGCTCAATTTAATAACTATATTAAGGAAAATATATACTTCAGTTTACACGGCTCGTATCGTTGCTTACAATTTACCTACAAATCATGCATGTACTATATAAAATCTAAAAGGGAGGACACTTCTCTCCCATCTTGCGCGACCTATTTAAGAATCAACTCTGATATTTCAAGCTACACTTTGCATTGCGTAATAAGTTTTGTACCGATGTTTATCTCAGGCATTCGACTCTTTATGTCTACACAGAGTTTGACTTGTTACCACACCTTTAAGGAATGCCAGACCATTTTCCCACGCTACCGGTCGACATGGCTATGATCGCGCCCGCTAAATATGCAAATACTACGAGCTGAATAGAATACTGACCTCTCATTGGTTGGCCGTAAATTCTGTAATAATTTTCAGTCGACCAATAAGGGGACAGTATTCCATTCAAGTGCATTGTACTTGCATATCAATTATTGTATACAGTGATCACAATCCCCTTACTTTCGTCAACAAAATGAAAGATACAAATTCGAGATTGTTGAGATGGGGTTGAATATTGCAGGAATATAACAATGACATTGGACACATCAGGGGAAAAGACAATGTGATCGCAGATGCACTCTCACGTGCATAGAAGTATTATATTGTTTTATGTAATTAAGTTCAGTATAATAAAACATCTTCCTATCTAATTTTGGTTATTATAGTACTAGATGCATATTTAAAAGAAGCTTTATTGCATAAATCTTTATTTTTCTTTATGAGGGGAGGTGTTATGTATGATGTTTATACAATATTATAAATATTTTAGGAAATTATAAATGTTTCTTGATTTTAATATTTGCTCAAACCTTAATGTTATTATTCGGTTTACATGATTAGCTATTTGTCCTTGAATTATGTTGTTAACTTAATATTTGAGTTCAAGGGCGGTTTGATAAACAAGTTGTTTATTTAATTTGAGGTCAGGGTTGATTCTGTTTACAGATAAAACTAGAATTTCCTTAGAGTTGTGTTAAAAGTCACATACACCATATACTTTTCTAGAACATTCTGTCGTGTGACCTATCTTTATATATACCATGTTTAGTGGAGAGTTTTTAGTTTTCAACCTTACCATCAGTCTATCAAGAGTCATTACAGTTGTGAAAAATCATTCCAAATTCAAAGAGAGGAATTATTTAAAATATTCACTGGATTATAAAAGTGCTCATAGACTTTCGGATTTTAGATTTTGAATTGATGATTTTGGGATTTATGTGAACTTATTCAAGGATATTTTGGAGTACTTCATCACATTAAAGACTACTGGTATATCAGGACAGTAAAGCTTATTGGCACATCAGCACATTCAAGGATACTGGTGTCCACTCGGAACATTCTATATTTAGGACCTGTGATTAAGACACTTAGGATTATTTGATTTTTTGGATTTTAATTCACGTTACTGTAAGTGTCCTTTGATTTTCATTTTAATTATCTAGAAAGAAATTGCTGTTGATTTTTACTTGATTTGTTGGTTTCACTTTCTTTCTGTTACATTTTTCTTAGATCATAGAGTTGTAACAATTGATTGCACAGGAGAAAATTGTAAAAAATAAAGGTACCCGATAGGTCGCTATTGCCAGAAAAAGGAAATATATACTGTTTTTCAAAGATTCTATTTATTTTTCAAACGTGACAAACCAAACTCGAAATATTTTTGCCCGTAAATATGTTTTTGACTATTAGGCTATCAACAATGTCAAGGTTCGGAGTCTACCAACGGTCGCATTTATGTCCCCCGTGTGGTATCATTCGTGCCAATATATATATATATATATATATATATATATATATATATATATATATATATATATATATATATATATATATATATATATATATATATATATACATATTCATAGTGTAAGAATTAAGCACAATTAGCAACAAGAAATTCAGATGGAATATCTGTATAAGTGTGTGAATCACTTTTCACATTTGTTAAAATTTCTAGGGAACACAGCTCGTCTAAAAATATTGTTTGGTTTGTCACGTCATCAAATTATAATATTTTAAGTTGGATTTGCGTATATGTCTTCTGAATATTCATCTGTTCATTCTGAAAAGTATGTGTTTGCAATTATAGAAAATAAAATAGCACAGTTGAAGGCAAAATATCTTGACTATAAAATTATAGTTGCCGGTGATTGTAATGCTTAGATGGGTACCTGATTATATTAAATCTGACAATACTTTAGGTCCCGTCATGAATGTAACGATGATTGTAACGCTTATAATGCTTAGACGGGTACCTAATTATATTAAATCTGACAATACTTTAGGTCCCGTCATGAATGTATCGATGATTGTAATGCTTAGACGGGTACCTGATTATATTAAATCTGACAATACTTTAGGTCCCGTCATGAATGTATCGATGATTGTAATGCTTAGACGGGTACCTGATTATATTAAATCTGACAATACTTTAGGTCCCGTCATGAATGTAACGATGATTGTAATGCTTAGACGGGTACCTGATTATATTAAATCTGACAATACTTTAGGTCCCGTCATGAATGTAACGATGATTGTAATGCTTAAACGGGTACCTGATTATATTAAATCTGACAATACGTTAGGTCCCGTCATGAATGTAACGATGATTGCAATGCTTAGACGGGTACCTGATTATATTAAATCTGACAATACTTTAGGTCCCGTCATGAATGTAACGATGATTGTAATGCTTAGACGGGTACCTGATTATATTAAATCTGACAATACTTTAGGTCCCGTCATGAATGTAACGATGATTGTAATGCTTAGACGGGTACCTGATTATATTAAATCTGACAATACAGTAGGTCCCGTCATGAATGTATCGATGATTGTAATGCTTAGACGGGTACCTGATTATATTAAATCTGACAATACTTTAGGTCCCGTCATGAATGTAACGATGATTGTAATGCTTAGATGGGCACCTGATTATATTAAATCTGATAATACTTTAGGTCCCGTCATGAATGTATCGATGATTGTAATGCTTAGACGGGTACCTGATTATATTAAATCTGACAATGCTTTAGGTCCCGTCATGAATGTAACGATGATTGTAATGCGTAGACGGGTACCTGATTATATTAAATCTGATAATACTTTACCTCTCCTTCATGAATGTACAATGCACAGTACGCAGAGCTAGATTATCATGCAAATCAAGATCAAAGGGAGATAAATTATTATGGAGAAAAGCTTCTTAATGGGTGTAAAATCACTGGGATGAGAATTGTTAATGTAGATGTGGGGGAGACAAAGGCCTAGGTAAATGCACATGTATTCGAGATAGATCATATTCTACAATTGATTGTCTTTTGGTTGATTAGTCTATCATCCTTTGATATAGGTCAGGGGTCTCCAAACTACGGCCCGCGGCTTCGAATTGTCCGGCCCGCAATTGTTGTACTTTTTAAAAACAACTTTGCATATATTTAAATTTTTTACAGTCGCTTCGGTCCGTAAACCCCCTTTCAAAAATCTAACATGGCCCTCGTCTTATAAAGTAAGGAGACCCTGATATAGGTGATAGACTAAAAGAATCTATACTATTCCAATAATGTTTTCTCTTGAATGGCTTAGTAGAGGTGAACAAAGATTAAAGTCGGGTAATTTTGAGGCAATGTTGGCCAGTAGGTATGTATGGAACAAATCAAAACATCTGTTTATTCAATCATTTGGTAACCTACTAGCTCAAAATCTAGAAATCATTAACAGCAATATTCGAAGTGGATCTTAGAAGGCATTAACATTAATATTCGAAGTGTATCTTAATAATTATTAACAGCAATATTCGAAGTGGATCTTTAGATGATGGTATTGAGACTTTAATGAGCGTTTATTACGACGAAGCAAAAAATAAATAAAAGTGAACATTCAAAGTCAGAAATATAACATGAATAAGGGCACCAGGTAATTAAGTAATCAACCATTGTTTGATATGCTAAAAGGGCACCAGGTAATTAAGTAATCAACCATTGTTTGATATGCTTAAAGGGCACCAGGTAATTAAGTAATCAACCATTGTTTGATATGCTAAAAGGGCACCAGGTAATTAAGTAATCAACCATTGTTTGATATGCTAAAAGGGCACCAGGTAATTAAGTAATCAACCATTGTTTGATATGCTAAAAGGGCACCAGGTAATTAAGTAATCAACCATTGTTTGATATGCTAAAAGGGCACCAGGTAATTAAGTAATCAACCATTGTTTGATATGCTAAAAGGGCACCAGGTAATTAAGTAATCAACCATTGTTTGATATGCTAAAAGGGCACCAGGTAATTAAGTAATCAACCATTGTTTGATATGCTTAAAGGGCACCAGGTAATTAAGTAATCAACCATTGTTTGATATGCTAAAAGGGATGCTTTGAAGTCTGTTCGACTTTTTAGGTTCCATAGGAAGACAGACGGACAGAGTTGCTCGAAGAGTATACATTTAATCGAAATATGTACAAGTCAATAAACAAAGTAAAAATAAACCGTACAAGAGTAAAACAATATATAATCTTACACTTGCATTATACTCCAAAGATAGTAGACAATATTTGGCGTTTTCTTAAAAATCTAGGGTCAAAAACAAATATCAATATTACATGTCCAATCTGGTTTGAATATTTTTCAGAGCTATTCAATATATATAAAAAAAGAATTGGGTCAAGTTCATGGCAATGATTAATTAATTGTCTATCATGAAGTTTTGCAGAGAATAATATCGGAGACAGAGGTGAGCAATGCTTTGAGCAGATTAAGAAATGAAAATAGATGCTTTATTCTGCGATTTTTTAAATAAACTGATGATAGAATTACTCCAATACTGACTGAATTATTCAATAAGTTATTTCATACTGCTCATTATGCTAGTTGCTGATCAACTGCTATTATAACTGAAGAATTAAAAACCTCGGTGACACCACACATTACAGCGGTATAGGTTTATTACCGGTTCTTAGCACGGCATTTACAACTATTTTGCACTAAAGACACTAACAAAATGGATAGAAGAGAAAGAGTGATTGGGAGAAGAACAAGCAAATTTTAGATCGGGATATTGATCCAATGATACTATGTTTACATTTCATACATTAATTTGTAAGTATTTAAGAAAATCCCATTGTAGACTCCATACTATTTTTATAGATTGTAAAAAAGGCTTTTGATAGGATGGAAAGGAACCTTCTGTATCATAAACTACTAAACGATGACATCAGTAGCAAGATGCTAAAAACATTTAAAGCAATTTACAATGATTTGAAGGCATGTGTCAAGTCAAAGCAATTTACAATGATGTGAAGGCATGTGACAAGTCAAAGATTAGCCTAAGCAATGTATTTGATTGCCCATTTGGAGTGTGTCAAGGATGTGTTTTGTCACCTTTACGTTTTGCTTTTATTTTTAAATGACATTCAACCTGTTATAGCAGAGGAAGCTAGAGGATTATCACTATAAACAATGGAATTATTTCTGTTATTGTCTGCAGATGATCTAATACTCTTGCAGACACAGAGCATCAACTTCAAAAGGTTTTAAACAACTTGAACAATTATTGCATTAAATGGAAGCTATCAGTTTCTCTTGATAAAACCAGAATCGTTGTATTTCGCAGCAGAGGTTATCTCTGTAATAATGATAAACGGTATTACGGTTCTACGAAAATCCTAACTGAATCATATTACAAGCAATTAGGTTGTGTACTTTCTTCCGAAAAACTCGTGGTATATATGTCAAAAAACACTAGCCACCAAAGCTTAAAAGTTGTGAATTCTTTCAAAAGTAAAAAATCCGGATTAGGAAATTACGTGTCAAACTTTGCTGGATATTTTTTATACCAAAATTATACCTATTCTTAACTATGGAGCAGAATTTTTTTTTTTTTTTTTTTTTTCATTAAGCACCAGATATAGAGTAGGTCCATATGTCATTTTGTAAAAACATGTTGGGAATATCTACATCTACTCCAAATGTCTTTGTTTATAATTAATTGGGTAATATTTAGATGGGAAATATTAGATACATTCGGATATTTAATTATTGGTTTCGAGATATGAAAATGGCGGAAACAAGCGATTGCTTGGCAAGTGGTGTCAGATTATTACTTTTTGAATATAGATTTGTGATGTATGGTTAATACAAGGATGGATTTGGTGATGTTAGGTTAAGACAAGGATGGATGTGGTGATGTAAGGTTAAGACAAGGATGGATTTGGTGATCTACGGTTGAGACAAGGATGGATGTGCAGTTGTAAGGTTAAGACAAGGATGAATTTGGTGATGTATGGTTAAGACAAGGATGAATTTGGTGATGCATGGTTAAGACAATGATAGAAGATTTGGTGATGTATGGTTAAGACCAGGATGTATTTTCCTGATGTATGGTTAAGACAAGGGTAGATTTGGTGATCTATGGTTAAGACAAGCGTAGATTTGGTGATGTATGGTTAAGACAAGGATGAATTTGGTGATGTATGGTTAAGACTAGGCGTTGGCAATGAGCGAGTATTTATTAAAAGGTTCAGGCAGCAATGTGAAGATATTTTCATGCAAGAATTAAATGGTAATATAAATTATATGGATAGATTATGTTTTTATAAATGTACAAAAGGTGATTTTACAGGTCAAAAATATTTAGATGCTTTTGGTGATACATATTTAGGAAATATGATAATATTAAGAGCAGGGAATTTACCAATAATAGCAAATATAGGAAGATACAAGAGTAGGGAATGTACCACTAATAGCAAATATAGGAAGATACAACAGCAGGGAATGTTCTAATAGCAAATATAGAAAGATACAAAAGCAGGGAATGTACCACTAATAGCAAATATAGGAAGATAACAAAGGGGGATGTATCACTGACAGCAAATATAGGAAGATACAAGAGAAGGGAATGTACCACTAATAGTAAATATAGGAAGATACAAGAGAAGAGAATGTATCACTAATAGCAAATATTGGAAGATACAAGAGCATCTAATGTACCACTAATAGCAAATATAGGAAGATACAAGAGCACGGAATGTATCGCTAATGGTAAATATAGGAAGATACATGAGTAGGGAATGTACCACTAATAGCAAATACAGGAAAATACACAAAGGGGGGAATGTATCACTAATAGCAAATATAGGAAGATACAAAAGGGGGGAATGTACCACTAATAGCAAATACAGGAAGGTACAAGCATATTTATTATAAAGACAGAGTACGCCAATTATGCAACACTGAAATTGAAAATGAATATCACTTTATTATTACTTGTCCAATCTTTGTTGAACTAAGAGAAAGGTTCATACCTTCATCTGTGTGTAAAATCCAAATGTAGAATTTTTTTATTCATATGTGCGTAATAATGATTCAAGTATGGTTATGTAAAATGTATCAATAATTATTAGTAAGGCATTGAAGGACAGAGAAAATGTAATGGAAAATATGTAAACTCTTCCATGTTAGTATCAATGCTATTCAATACTATTATATATATAATAAAGCAATTTGATCTACAAATGCTGTTGGTATATTAAATTGTGATCCGTCCATGGCGCATGAATACGCATATATAAACATGGTTTCAACAGTGGTTATTGCTCTATACTCTCTAGATCAGTGATGAATTTCCACTTATTAGTCATTATCGACATACGAAAATAACGAGAAAAAATATTAATAATCCCCGTTTTCTAAATTAATTAAACATTGAAATCCCTTCTGCTTTCTCTCTCTCTCATGCATAAGGGACACATATACGTGAAAATCTATGGGGAGAGAGAGAAAAAGAATTTGAGCTGGATGAAACCCTTGAACTTGAACTTACACCAGGTAACCTACAAGAACCTGAGTCGTCGCAATGGTATGCTTAATCTTTTCATGGGATTTATCTACAGTGTTCACAATACCAATAATACAAAGTTGCAATAGCCTGTCATGGGATTTATCTACAGTGTTCACAATACCAATGATACAAAGTTGCAATAAGCCTGTCATGGGATTTATCTACAGTGTTCACAATGCCAATGATACAAAGTTGCAATAGCCTGTCATGGGATTTATCTACAGTGTTCACAATACCAATGATACAAAGTTGCAATAAGTCTGTCATGGGATTTATCTACAGTGTTCACAATACCAATGATACAAAGTTGCAATAGCCTGTCATGGGATTTATCTACAGTGTTCACAATACCAATGATACAAAGTTGCAATAAGCCTGTCATGGGATTTATCTACAGTGTTCAAAATACGAATGATACAAAGTTGCTATAGCCTGTCATGGGATTTTTCTACAGTGTTCAAAATACCAATGATACAAAGTTGCTAAAGCCTGTCATGGGATTTATCTACAGTGTTCACAATACCAATGATACAAAGTTGCTATAGCCTGTCATGGGATTTATCTACAGTGTTCACAATACAAATGATACAAAGTTTCAATAAGCCTGTCGAGACTGTACGGTAAATTTCTTGGTTAGGAGGCACACACATACTGTAATCTATTTAATGCTTATTTTTGAAAACCTATATTAGGGTTCTAAAAACATTATTTTTTAATATTAAAATATCCGAAGGCCGCTCTCTCTCTCTCTCTCTCTCTCTCTCTCTCTCTCTGTGTCTTTCTCTCACAGTGTTGGTTGGTCAGGCAGTTGACTAGTTGAGCAACAGAGAAACATAGGGATGGACAATACAAAAATTAAAAACTCTTATGTTAAGTCTCCCCCAAATCCCCACCCCACCCCACCTCCTCACCCCTCTCTCTCTCTCTCTCTCTCTCTCTCTCTCTCTCTCTCTCTCTCTCTCTCTCTCTCTCTCTCTCTCACTGTGTTGGTTGGTCAGGCAGTAGACTAATCGATCAACAGTGAAAAAAAGGGATGGACAATAAAAAAATAAAAAAATCTTATGTTCAGTCTCCCCCAAATCCCCACCTCACCTCTCTCTCTCTCTCTCTCTCTCTCTCTCTCTCTCTCTGGACCATCGTCGCAAGCTACTTGTGAAAATCCGTGAAAAAAAACGAGCGTAGCGGATTTTCGCCTGTCATACGACGTTTTGTCTCTGGACCTAAGAATGATGGTAAAATTTACAGATAAACCGACCAACGGAAATGGGAAAGAGAGAGATGGAGGTTAAAAACAATCTTATGGTCGGTAGCAATGTTAATTAAAACATAATAATAACTTAGATCAACTGTAAATACATTTGAATGTTTGAATTACCTCTTGTTGGCTCGTCATTTAGCTTCGTCTATATTCCACACTCATTTCATTATACTCGACGGTAACTGAATGGCTGTGCGTTCAGTGTTCAAGAAGCTAACCATGATGTGTTTGTAGTGCTCTACTTTCTTCACTTAAACCATCTTCATGTTTAAATCATAAGTGTGTCTTATATTTATTTGATAAATATTAATGAAAATATAAGCTAAAAAAAAAGAAAAAAGAAAAGAAGCAATTTATCAATTTCCAAAGAGAATTGTGAATAGCCACAATAGGTACGGAACTACATTATGTAGTGGACACAATGGGCAGGAAAGTGAGGAGTTCACTCACTCCGTCAATACACAGTTCCTGTAGTCAATCCTAGCTCCGTAGGAAATGCAAGTATGTGTATTTGTATGTGATATAAATGAAATATATGTATAGTATGTACGCTGTATCTTTGATATACCACTCGTTGTATAAATGTTTCTTTAAAAGGCAACTCGGCAAGCCTCATTTCCTTTTAATGAAACATTTATACATCTCGTGTATATATATATATATATATATATATATATATATATATATATATATATATATATATGTATATATATATATATATATATATATATATATATATATATATATATGTATATATATATATATATATATATATATATATATATATATATATATATATATGTATCTATCTATCTCGTTTGTCCGCGGTGGAAAATGACATTAACTCTCACGAACAGGGCCATATTATATTAAAAAGGACAAAGGAACCCGACAGGAAAGACAGTCGCTGAAAAAAACTGCGTGAGAGGGAAGATATTGTCATCAAGCCAGCAGACAAGGGATCCTGCGTTGTTGTCATGAATACGTCTGACTACATCGCTGAGGCAAACAGACAACTTTCAGACAAGAGATTTTATAAGAAACTCAATCATGACCCAACAGCTGAATACGCTGAAATCGTTTGTCAGACATTAAAAGACATGCATACCGCAGGTCACATTGATGACAAAACACTGACTTACCTCCTACCAGTTGACCCCTAACCAGGGGGATTTTATTTACTCCCTAAAATACACAAAGAAGGGAACCCGGATAGGCCGATCATTTCCGGAAACAACCATCCCGCCGAAAAAAGTTCTGAATTCGTTGATTATCACCTTAGTCCTTTCGTGGAAAAACTGCCTTTATATATCCAATATACAACAGACTATCTCAACAAAACACCGAAAACTAACCTTCCAGATACAGTATCACTTTCCTTGTAACTATGGACCTCTGTTCCTTATACACCAACATCCCACACGAGGAAGGTATCACAGCCTGCAAGGAAGCTTGGGACGGTCCACCTGATCCTTCCCCACCTACATACAATTTGGTCAAACTCTTAACACATGTTCTTAAGTTTAACAATTTTGTTTTCAATAACCAACACTTCCTACAAATTAATAGAATTGCAATGGGCACTAAAATGGCACCTTCGTATGCCAATATATTTATGGGAAGACTCGAGGAAAAGCTCTTCAACGAGACACCCTATAGACCTCTAAGCTGGTGCAGATTTATTGAAGACATATAATCAAAATGGATCGAAACGGGCGACAATTTCAAAATATTTCTTGAATTCGCCAATAACTTCCATCCTACGATTACATTTACGTCAGAGTCATCATACAGATCCAACATCTTTTTGGGTACTCAATCTACCCTTCTGGAGGGGATTATAGAAACTGACCTGTATTCTAAACCAATTGACTCTCACCAGTATCAACTCCCAACCAGTTGCCACCCGCAGCACGTAATAAAAATCTTCCTTACGGTATGTGCGTTTGGGCGAAACGCATTTGCTCTAATCCGGCTACTTTGGAAAAGAGACTCAGAGAGCTCAAGGGAAGCCTTAGAAGGAGAGGATATAGAAGTAGCTACATCTAGGAGGCTATTGACAAAACTAAACTCCTCGATAGAAGAACCCTCCTGAAATATAAAACCAAAAAAAAAACCAACAAACGCACCCCCTTCGTGGTTACTTTCCACCCCGACGCCCGAAAGTTACAATAGATAATTCGAAAGCATTGACACCAAAACTGAATCCTCCGAACGTCTGAAGGGCATATTTTAAGAAGTTCCTATAGTTGCGTACCGTAGAACAAAAAATCTGAAGGACCAGCTGGTACGTGCCAAGGTAACTTCAAACAAGACCACATATTCAGGCACATATTGCTGCAAAGATAAGCGTTGCCTAATTTACAAACACATGCCCGAGACCAAATCGTACAGAAGTTTGACGACAGGAGTTAGCTACACTATCAATCGAAAGTTAGGATATCGAGCCAAAAATGTAATTTATCTTCTAACATGCATGATCGGTGGCACTCAATATGTTGGCGAAACCGCTGTTTTCAGAAAACGAATGAATAACCACGAGAGCCAGATTGGCAACAAAATCAACGCGAAACTCGCCAACCACTACAACTGGACTGGGCACTCAGTCGAGTCCCTCGAGATGCTACCGATTGATTCTAACCTGGGGTGGACCGATATAGAAAGCACACAAAAGGAACGATACTGGATACTACAATTGAAAACTCATGGGGACTTCGGCCTAAATGAAAAAGTCTAACCTTCCTAATGCAATCATATCAAAACTATAGCCAGGCATCAGTTTATCAGACGTACGCAATTTTTGCGATATTATTTATCCAAGTAAATGTTTAGTAACTCTTTACATGTATTATTATTATTATTATTATTATTGTTGTTTTGCTGTTCTTATTGTTCTTGTTGTTGTTGTTATTATTATTATTATTATTATTATTATTATTATTATTATTTTAACTCTTGACCATTATCCCGCTATACCATGCTCTTGACATACTTCGTTAGTACCTGCATGCATAACTTTACCAGTATATAATTTCTATTGTATATTTTGATGATGGCTTTGATTTGTCGTCGCGCATGGTGTCAGTCATTTGTTCCCAGCCTGGAATTAGGTCAAAACACTTTGGTCCTCTGCCTGATACGTACAATAAACACTTCTTTTAATTTGTTTTACACAACTTTGTTTGGCCACTGGCGTGTAGGATATATATGGATCATGGTCCTTATACTACTAGATTTTTACTCCCTAACATCGGACCTTAATCCTAGGCCACTAGTCCTCAAAATCCTAGGCCACTAGTCCTCAAAATTTTATTAAAAACCCTGGTCCAGTGATAGCCAAATTTGTATGAGTAAAATCTGTAACACCTACGCCACCGACCTTCAAAATTTTATGAGAAAATACTGGGTCAGTGATCCTGGTCCTCTAAATTGTATGAAAAAGAAATGGTCTACCTATGCCATGGGCCTTCAAAATAGTTGTTATAACAAAAAGAAAAAAAAAGGGCCACTGATCCTCAGAATTTTACTAGGAAACCAAGTCCATAACAACAAAGTCTGGTTTGGTGGGTTTTAACCCCATTTTTCAGCATATGATAGGCTATACATGGCGGCCAGTATATTTGGTGGAGGAAGATCCCGGGAAAAACTAGGGAAGAACCACCGACCCACGGGAAACTACTGGCAAGCTTTCTCACATATCAACGGTGGCCAAGCCGAGATTCGAACCCACGCGGATAGAGGTGAGATGTCAGTGCTCTGTAAAGGCGAGCGCTTCAGACCACTCGGCCTTCCCGGGGCTCCTGTTATGACAACAACACACCTGGGCAACTGGTCCTTAAAATGTTGATACGAAACCTGCGTTACTAGTCGTCAAATATTGATGAGAAAAACCTGGGACAGTGGTTGCCAAATTAGTTGTTATAACAACGAAACCTCATCCACTGGCCTTCAAAATAGCTGTTATAACAACAACAAAAAATATCAGCCAGTTGCCTTTGAAATTTTACTAGGAAAACTGGGCAACTGGTCATCGAAACGTTATGAGAAAAGCATAGACCAGTTGTCGCCAAAACAGTTGCTATAAGAACAAAAAACATCTGTCAGTGGTCGTCTAAGTTAGGTGGGTGACCGAAAACAAGAGCCAATGGTCGTCAAAATAGTTTTTATAACAACAAAACTCCACTGACATTCAAAACAGTTACTACAACGAACAAAGCCAAGCGGCCACCCAAACCTCCTATAGACAAAATACATAGAATGACCCCCCCCCCCCCCCCAACGCCCTTCAATTTATTAACTTCAAATTCGCTATGAATCCAAAATCTGTACTTCAAAACAACTATAAATACACATGCTTAGATTATGGCGAGCTATGATACATTGGTAAATATGATATTAGCCAGACTGGCTTAGAATGGGCTAAAATATAGGATTATATAATATGTATTAGTTTGTTTTAATGAGAAAAAATACATGATTACCTATATTATTCTTAACATAAAGCCATTTCATTTATCACAAAAGATAGTTTAACTTATCACTTCCACAAAACACTGCTTGAAAATTAATATTATCTGAAAAATTCTGCCATAACGTGTCATTTCATGGCGATATATACATCACGTATCATATTTTACTTTCATGCCAAAACGTTACAACGTTTAAGAATTTTATTGTTTAATTAAACTCTCTAACTTAGATAATTAGTTATATAAAATTATGACAATAAGATGGGTTAATTATGAAAAAAAGTTAATTATATGAATTAATCTACGTACATAACATATGGTTAAAATTTTCTAAAGTTTGTAACTGGGTTTGTGGTCTAGTGATATAGGGTCTAAATTCTGAGCCCAGTGTACAGAGTTTTATGTTCGAACTACGGCATGGACTATAAAATGTTCTTATAATTAACATGCGTAGATTAAGACCTATTGTAATATTATCCCCAAACTTTAGATGAATGCATGTGTAGATTACGACCTATTGTAATATTATCCCCAAACTTTACATGAATACAGCAACTGATGAAGAATGTATGTGACTTTCAAAACTTTGAACGCAACTGCCAGCGTCTTCCCCGGAACTGCCAGCGTCTTCCCTGGAACTGCCAGCGCCTTCCCTGGAACTGCCAGCGTCTTCCCCGGTAAAGTGATATTTATGTCTTGCCCTTTACAGCCTCTAATGTGCCAGCAGGTATGGGTCTATGTTGTTCTTTTGAAATTCAAAATAGAACGAACATCTGGCAGATATTGGTCAATGTTGTTCCCTTGAAATCCAAAATAGAACGAACACTGTAATCCTACATCTGGCAGATATGGGTCTATGTTGTTCTCTTGAAATCCAAAATAGAACGAACACTGTAATCCTACATCTGGCAGATATGGGTCTATGTTGTTCTCTTGAAATCCAATATAGAACGAACACTGTAATCCCAAATCTCGTATAATATTATTACAGACTAGATCTAAGTCTATTATAGTATTGACAGTTGAATGAGAGCTTCACATGAGTATGTACGGTCTGTCCTAACCAAATGAGTATGTACGGTCTGTCCTAACCAAATGAGTATGTACGGTCTGTCCTAACCAAATGAGTATGTACGGTCTGTCCTAACCAAATGAGTATGTACGGTCTGTCCTAACCAAATGAGTATGTACGGTCTGTCCTAACCAAATGAGTATGTACGGTCTGTCCTAACCAAATGAGTATGTACGGTCTGTCCTAACCAAATGAGTATGTACGGTCTGTCCTAACCAAATGAGTATGTACGGTCTGTCCTAACCAAATTGTTAGATGAATGGAAATGTCAGTTACAAAATATTACTTGCCTTGTCAATTGTAAAGTTTATGTGCCCGTTTCGTTTATAACACAATGTATTTGGTTCATATGGCTTCAAATGAGCACAGCATAAACTGTATATTGTAATTAACTGTAACGGATAGAAGTACCTACATTACTTTATGATAATTGCTAATAGGTAAAAATATTTAATAAACTGCCACTAGAACAACCAATTTATGTTTTGTTAGTTTCTAAAACGTGTCTAAAAATTACAAAGTCCAAAGCATGTCAGTGGTAATTTTGAAAGAAACCCGATAAATGTAAAGGAAAATATATGCACAGATGTTGTCACACCACAGTTCTAGTGTATTCAAACCACAGTTGTAATTGTTGTTAAGGTGAGTAACCTAAACAGTACATGGACATTTTTAAGGGGGCCATTTAAAAATGAATGCGAATGTTTTGGACATAGTCAATTTTGGGTGAAGATTTGGAAACTTGCAAAAAAATCTAGATTGTAGTGACAGTTGACTTAATATTGGTGTCTGTTTGTAATTACGATAATGTCATCTAGGTACTCCTATAAGTTAGAATTAAGTAGAATCTAGAGTTCCTGCAGTGCTTATTTTAAGTCATATGGCCAAAATGCACGATGCAACGACCAAAACTGGTACATACACCTTAAGAAAGTAAACATCACACCCGTATCCTAAATATTATGACGCTATCCTAGACACAAGAACTGTGCATCAAAAATAGAGTCTGGTGTAAACTTTAACTTTTCTCTTGGGCACTTTTTTTTTGCATCATTGACAACAGAGGTTCCCAAATAACATTTGCTGGGCAATAGAGCATTTGAATAAGCTATGAAACAAATTATGTGCAATGTTTCCAAACATAACAATGTGCATTTCTTTTCCTAACAATGTATACCGTATATTGTACGACAGATTACATATTTCCAGAGTTGGTAACTTATTATTTAAGTATGTAGAATGCATTTATTGACTTGTTTAGATTTAATTGCTTTTCTTGAGTGTATTGCTTTTCTTGAGTGTATACTATCAAACTCTTCCAACTAATGGTGAAAGTATAAATATTTTTATTGACGCCTTTTGAGTATAAGTAAAAACAAGTATAAGGACAACATGAGTACCGTCTATACTCACTTACAAGTTGAGTATAAGTAAAAACAAGTATAAGGACAACATGAGTACCGTCTATACTCACTTATAAGTTGAGTATAAGTAAAAACAAGTATAAGGACAACATGAGTACCGTCTATACTCACTTACAAGTTGAGTATAAGTAAAAACAAGTATAAGGACAACATGAGTACTGTCTATACTCACTTATAAGTTGAGTCCAAATTAAACCTGCACAGATCTAGATCTGGCTTCGTATAATGCGCTGGCAGAGCTAGGTATATGTAGTCTGTTTGGAGTAATCAGTAGAACAAACAACGCAGTCCCTGATATGCCGGTTCATTATGTGACGACAGATCAGGGTCTATGTTGTTTGCATTATGTGATGACAGATCAGGGTCTATGTTGTTTGCATTATGTGATGACAGATCAGGGTCTATGTTGTTTGCATTATGTGACGACAGATCAGGGTCTATGTTGTTTGCAGTTGGACTTGACTTATAAGAGAGTAAATATGCTATATAAGTTTTCATGTTACATCACGAATCTTCATAATTACATCCCTTCTAATTATTATCCATTATTTTCCCATGGATCATTTTCCTATAATTAATTATGGGAGATATTGTTTAATAAAAAAAATGATTTCCAAAGTGTGCGCGTCTCTTGACAAAGTAACACATGCTATATTTTAGCCCAATATTACAGCACGTGACGAATTGACCCATCGACTCATTGTCATATAAACTTCGATACAATATTACAGCACGTGACGAATTGACCCATCGATTCATTGTCATATAAACTTCTATACAATATTACAGCACGTGACGAATTGACCCATCGACTCATTGTCATATAAACTTCTATACAAAATAAGTTTTTCTTTTTAAAATTTATACAGATACTTACCAAAAATTTTGGGTGAAACTTTTAATTCTGGTAAAACAGCGAAGTTATAATGATGTGGATTTTTACAGATATCAAAGTGTCATATTTCTCTCTGATAGTTCTCACACTCGCACCAAAAAAATAGGCGATGATACAAGACTGCACAGGTCCGTGGCAATCTGGTCAGCAGTGCACGAGGATCACTACTTTGCTGCAGTTGATTGACAGTTGTCAATTTGCCAATTACAAATTTTTCGTGTAGCAATACTATATACAAGACTAATATAATGGCGGACACGCTTCATAAAGGGAAGTAAATCTCTGTGTTTGTGTGTTTGTGTGTGTGTTTTGGCGTGTTTGAAAATGGAACCATAACTGAAGATAACAACAAAGTTAAAATTTGTAACATAATGTGCCTTTAACAAACTAGGTAAATCATAATCTTTCTATTTCAATTTCTATCACTGCATTTTTTCTACACTTTCTGAAGCAAAGCTTGGACACAACCAGTGTAGTTAGAAAGAGGATGCAAAATAAGACGCTTTGGCCTGTTAAAACGTATGTAAACCACATTGGAGTAAACTTCTCCATTAAATATCCGAGGTAGATAGGAGTAAGCACCGCACCAGATGAAGACGAAATCATTACCAGTGAAGAAATCTGACCAGACACCGGGAAAAGGGTTTCTTCTATCCATGAGAAAATAGATGGATACATTACAGACAATGAAAGTCCAACTAAAATTACAGACACCCATGTCAAAGGTTCAATATAAAATGTACTGGAACAGAGAAATGCTAAAGATGATATTATCAGAAACGTGCCGAAAAGAAATATCATTCTCGTCGCCTCAAGAGCATTAGCCAGGAAAATTCCAATGAACCTTCCAGAGGAAAATCCAATCCAACTGAGGGAACTGGCGAGGGAACCGGCCGACTTATTCCAGTGGAAATGAAGTATGCAAAACGTCATGAGATAGGTGAAAAACGTTTTTTCCACGGCCAAGTACAGGTGACAAATAATTGCTAGAAAAACCATCATGACAATTTTCTGTCGAAAGTTTAAAGTCCCTTCGTGTCTCCGAATTCCCCTCAATGTTTTATTTTTCTTATCTTCATGTTTCATAGTTTTTGTTTGCATGATGTATACACCCAAAAATGGCATGGCACAAAGAATGTCTAAAATGGTTCCTATGAGATAAGCAAAATGAATCCGCGTACCTGTTCCTTCCAACATATCGTGGGAGCTAGATACATTAACATTTATGTATGAATGATTATAAAGTTCAAACTCGTCTTCTTGATTGCCTGTAGTCACATACGGTGCCATGGTAGTGCTAGTGTTGTATATATGATGTTGGCTGGACAAGAAAGGTTCGGTGACCACAGGGGCGATAATACCACCAACAGCAAAAGCGAAGTGAACCATCTGCATGTACGGAGCCCCATCTGTTCCCCACAGCGACATGATGAACGCATTGCCAACTGCAACATAATTGTAAGGTTACATGGAAACTTACTTGCTTGAATAGATTCTCTTAATTAAAAAAACACAACATAAAACATCATGCAAAGTCAGAGTTTGCTCTCGGCAGTTGGTTTGTCCAAGGTGCAGCCATTCGGACCACCATCGTCTCTTTCCGATACGAGTCGAATAACTTCGACTCTCTGAAAGAGACTCGGTGTTCATCGTAATGATACTTCTCGAATTGGAAAGTTTTGGCGGATGAACATATGGCTAGATGAGCAAGAGCATATTTCTACAAATTAATTTACATCCGAGTTTATTTTCGTTTTATCATGCCATATAAAAGTCCAAAGATGTTCCGATTGAGGTGCGGCAGTAACGGAGCAATCTTTACGAATATGTCAAGTCTGTAAACTTTGAAAACGATGCAGTAATTTAAACAATTTTGAGTACAGTCTTGAATTTTTGGTGCTCTACTATTTTGAAGCTCCGTAAAGTACAAGGGGTCTTTAAAAGATCTGAATATTATTGCACCGTACAACACAATTCTTTATTAGTGAACAGTACCCCAGTTCATCTCCTCAGAGTACTCCCATGCATCTCTACACACTTTCTCAGTCTGATTACGCAATTAATAAATGCCATTATGTATTCACTTTGTGGTATGTTGTTTATATACTGGAAAATCTGCACATCGAACTGCATGGTGTCTTTTAAATCGTCTGCTCTCAGCTAATCTTTGACAACATGATTCAATCAAAAATCACTTGGAACTAAATCAAAGCTGTATGGAGGTTGTAGACAAGTTTGGATAATGTGCTTCTTCTGAAAGTCTGTCACGCTGGTGGATTTATGCGCCAGTTCGTTGTATTAGAGAAGATGGATACCTCGGCTATCAGTGCGGTTCGGTAGTGTTTCACAACCTTTGGCAACACTTTGAAGGCATAAAAATGTTCAGTGACACTAGCATAGTCAGGCACAGGTATCAGCATGACTGGGCATTTTGTATAAAAAAATAATGCGCATAAAACTCTCTTGACAGTTACACTACGTGGAGCGATTTGTGGTCTCTACTCGTTTTCTCCAATCCAAACGTTATTATTTTCTTTTGCGTCGTGTTCAGAAAACTAAAAACATGTTTCATCACCGGTGACAATCTCATTCAAACGTTTCTGGTCAGTTTTTCATATTTGGCGAGTACCTGTTTGGCGATTTAAACCAAAGTTTATTTTTGATCAGCCGTCAACAAATGCGCGACCCATCATTGTAGAAACCTTTCTGAACTTCAAATGATTCTTGATAATATAAAAAAACAGCTCACGAAATGATGTCCATGATAATATAAATATCTTCCACTGTGTGTCGAGCATCTTCATCAACTTACCCCTTCGCATCAGCCACTTCTCGCTCACCAATTGCAGAAAACGGTCTTACACAACGCAGGCCATCTTGCATGGATTCGAGAGCATCTTTATAACTATGACACCACCTTGAATTGTAGGATATGACAGAGAATTGCATCCGTAAACATTTTTCAAGTTGTCCTTGACATCAGTCGGAGGGTACTCTAAGAGCGCCCGGATTTTACAGCATGTTCTTTGCTCAGAATTAGAATTATTCTTCCTGTCCGACATTTGTACGTCACTGTCAGTTACATAGGTTACGTCACACGCATATTTCAGCAGGAGTCAAGAATGCTATACGTTCAGCCGCTGATAATGTTGTGGAACAATATTGTGTCTATTGATCGGCGCAAGATTTTTTGACAGGTTCAAAGACACAAAATATTATAATAAAATATTCAGAACTTTTCAAATACACCTCGTATACCTCATGGGTGTCTTTTTTTCTTAGACTGTTTGTCTTAACCCTAAAAAAATGCTAAAGAGGTACAGGAATACTGCAAAAAAAAAAAAAAAAAAAAAAAAAATTGAGGAGAGTGTGTATGGAAACAGATTCACTCCAAACATATATATCCGCGATCCTGCCCACCAATCTACATACAGACCACCACTCTACATACAGACCAACACTCTACATACAGACCACCACTCTACATACAGACCTCCACTCTACATACAGACCACCACTCTACATACAGACCACCACTCTACATACAGACCAACACTCTACATACAGACCACCACTCTACATACAGACCTCCACTCTACATACAGACCACCACTCTACATACAGACCAACATACTAACTTGTATGAACAAGATATACAGGAAGACAGACATATATTAAAGCAAACGTAGGTACTCTTACGTATGTAATTGCTAAGCATATGTCTTGCCTTTGGACATATATACATATATACATACATACATTCCAAATGCGCGCACATATGCTTGGGTGAGTAGGTGATCATATATATATATATATATATATATATATATATATATATATATATATATATATATATATATATAGGTGGCAGTGGACAGATAGACACTTATGAACGCACATACGTTAATACAAATTGATAAAGTGTGCTTCATTTACCAGTTTCCATTCCACAGATGCAGAAGCAGGCGAGCGCGTGCGCTGAATCATGGCGAGAAGGACTGTACACCAGGGCCTGATGAGAGCGAATACCCCGGCGCCAGTCAAGGAGGTTGCCATCAAAAGATCTCTGCTGTATCTCTCAGAAAGGAATCCGAATAGTAGGCTGCTGAACACACAGGCGAGGGAACAGGAAGGGTGTAGCCACGAAGCTGTGGACAGATCCTCCTGAGCTATCTCACTAAGATCCAGGAAGGTAGGTCCAGTCTGTCCCGCCAAAAATCCCTGCAACAGCATAAGACAGGGAAATAAATGCAACTTTGTACATTTAAATTTTGCCTTACTATGTTACGTAAATAATTCTCGAAGACTAGCAACCGGCCGACTTGCACTCTTGATGGAACAGGTTGATGCATGAATTGGTCTTAGGACGGAGGAAACATAAGAACCGAACAAAACTATCGACGGATGGATGACGACAAACACTTTACTGGTATTACTAGGTACTCCTCGGAATTATGTATCCTTGGTATTTGATCAATCTTTACATATGCATACAGTAGACAATAGCCAGTCTCACTTGATAGTACTAGTATCCCGAACTGCATCCTGTCCTTCATGAAAAAATCGTATTTCTACGATTGGTTTGCAGTAATATACTTTCTTCAATATAATTTGCAATAAACAACGAAGCTATTTATATTATATGATTTATACGTTTAGTGTTCAATAGATTGCAAGTCTGTGAAATTGTTGAACATAATAAGTTACAGCTAAATACAGACGTGACAATCTGTACACATAATTTGCATGGTTGTTCTTTGAAAGCACTTTCTGGTCAATCAAACCCAAAGTCTGATAGTGCCATAAGGTTTGCAAATAAAACCCGAATTATTGTATAGATGCTCCAAAACGTATAACTGTTTATGTCAGGTCTGGAAAACCGTTCACTCTCATCATCGCAAAGCTATAAAGCGCCGTTTACACCGAATCAAAATTCTAAAAGTAAGCTGGTGTACATGAAATACAGGTGTACGAGGAAGCAAACAGATCATGATAATGATGAATGGATACTACATATTGTATGGACAATACTAACTTTAAAAAGCAAAGGAGCAAGGGACTTTGATGGGAAAAATGTACTTACAGAAGCCATGAAACCAAGTAATATGGCAACCGTGTGCAGAAAATCTCTTCTAAACTTGGAGTCAGATTTCCACTTCATGTATGTACTACATCGAACACATTTTCTCGTCAGCCAAGTACATTTGCAGGTTGTGCTATTTCTTATTTCGTTTTCTCGAGGATTCTTTTTTTTTTTTTTCGCAGAGGCATCCAAAATTACATCGGGTGCTGTCAGGGGCTCAAATTCGGCGAGTTCGGTCTCGTCGGTCACGTGCTCGGATCTTTCCCCTTCCATATTGTCAAAACAATCTAAATTAAATATAAAATGCTGTTTTTCCAGGTTCAAAACTACTATAAATTATTTGCCAACATAATATATGAAATATGGAATATAATTTACCTCATTCTTCATGTCTCTGGGAGTCCATTTCTCAGAACATATCTAAAGGTTTATCTCTGCATCGTCAAAGGTGCAATAGTTGTTACGTAGAACATTACGTACACTGGCAAGCAATAACACACGCACACGAAAATTCACAGGTGACAAAATCACCCTTTTTAACGCATTTTATTTTTCCCCTCGAGGATCACTGGACAATATGATTCTGAGTAGATCAGTTCTATGCTCTAGACTGTTTGTTTAATTAAAGCATCCATGTCATTTATTGAAGAAGGAAAATTAAATACACACAATTTAAAAAAAAATCAAATACACACAATTTTAAAATAAATTAAATACACACAATTTTATAATCAAATGCACATGTTGCACATTTATTTATTTGTTGTTTAATTACCAAAGCAATTAATATTTATAGACTATCTGATGGACATTCGTATTGTACACATTAAGAAAGATTTAAACTGTGATCTGCCACGCAAACTCTCCCTCTCTCTGTCTCTGTCTCTCTGTCTGTCTGTCTCTCTCCTCTCTCTGTCTCTGTCTCTCTGTCTGTCTGTCTGTCTCTCTCTCTCTCTGATGAAGGTATGAGTATATAGCACGTCACTCAACCAATGGCATGGTTAACGAATTCCATGACCTTTGAGATTGTTCACTGAGTCAATGGCATGGTTAATAAATTCCACGAGATTTAGGATTGTTCACTGAGTCAATGGCATGGTTAATAAATTCCATGTGCTTTGGGATTGTTCACTGAACCAATGGCAACGTTAATAAATTCCATGAGCTTTGGGATTGTTCACTGAATCAATGGCATGGTTAGTAAATTCCATGAGCTTTGGGATTGTTCACTGAATCAATGGCATGGTTAATAAATTCCATGAGCTTTGGGATTGTTCACTGAATCAATGGCATGGTTAATAAATTACATGAGCTTTGGGATTGTTCACTGAACCAGTGGCAACGTTAATAAATTACATGAGCTTTGGGATTGTTCACTTAATCGATGACATGGTTAATAAATTCCATGAGCTTTGGGATTGTTCACTGAACCAATGGCAACGTTAATAAATTACATGAGCTTTGGGATTGTTCACTTAATCGATGACATGGTTAATAAATTCCATGAGCTTTGGGATTGTTCACTGAATCAAATGCATGGTTAATAAATTACATGAGCTTTGGGATTGTTCACTTAATCGATTACATGGTTAATAAATTCCATGAGCTTTGGGATTGTTCACTGAATCAAATGCAGGGTTAATAAATTACATGAGCTTTGGGATTGTTCACTTAATCAATGGCTTGGTTAATAAATTACACGAGCTTTGGGATTGTTCACTGAATCAATGGCATGGTTAATAAATTCCATGAGCTTTGGGATTGTTCACAACATAGGTCACACCAGCGTCACCTTGAATGACATGGTTTTAGTCTGTTGCATTTCGTTGATGTCTGACAAAAATCATAGGCCCGTAACTAGCACAATCTATGTCTCCCGTTTGGTTAGTCAGTGACGTCATTCGCACAACGGTGACGCCATTCTGATAACGGCTAGTTTGTAAACTATCGTTTGAACGTCAGTGATTGGTTGGCAGCTTCACATCGGCGCGGTGTATAATGAAAAAATAGTACAAAATTCAGTACTTTTAATAATACCTAGGATTATAATTATCTGCGGTCTCACAAGCACCGGAAGTACGACACAGTTGTCAGCAAAAACGGGCTTACTGGTATGGGTGTAAGGTGGCGCTCTATAGTTTTGTATTTTGCATAGGGTTAGATTTTTATAAAGAAAAAAAATTACCCAGGTTTTCCTCACTGGTTGTCCTGGCTATTTAAAAAAAATTCTTGCATATCTTAGGTATTATTAAAAGAGCTTTTAATTCTATTTATTTTGGTGCATGATTGATGGGTGCAATTGGGGTTATAGAGTATACAGCTTGGCCTTACTTTTGATGTGCACCTATACAATAACTGCTAGCTCCGCTTGGTCATTTTCACTTCCTGGACTTCAAAGGTAAATTGTAAAAAAAGAGCCGATAACTTTTTTTTTTTACTTTTTATATATTTTGTAAAAAAAAATTAATTCATTGTACTTTCAGAATCTGGTATTGCCTACTCCGGCAAAATTCGTTTTCATATAACTGCTAAAAATAGTGTACTGATTTTTCGATCACATGAGAGCGGTCATTTTTGTCAGCTGTGTGCTTAGATCATATACAATTTCCACAAGTACAACATGTACAGAAATTTCAGCTGCAGTACATGAAAATAGTATAGATGTATGCCAACATTATCTTTATTCTGCGTGTTGCAAATTCAAACAACTTCACCTAACACCTGTCACTCTCTCAGAAGTACATAATATATGTAGAGCGCCTCCTATAGCACATGAAGCAGGATGATAATGACGTCATAAACCAACGATTAGATGATCTCACACTCAGAACATCATCGTCTCTTTCCGATACGAGTCGAATAACTTCGACTCTTTGAAGGAGACTCCCAGTTAATCGTAGTGATACTTCCCAGATTGGTTACTTTTTGGCGGACGAACATCCGGTTAGATGTGCGAAGAACAGAGTCTTATAACATGATAGGTCTTGAAAATAACACTCGACAACGTTTCAACAATCGATACAATACCTGCACATTTAAGTTTTAATGTTATTCCTGCAACTTCGTACTGAAAAAAATTGAAGAAATCATTCGGTTTCAATCGTCTGCAACTATTGCTTGCGTTGCTGTTAGTGATGACACGTCATCTATTTATTGTGACGTTATGAAGTTATTATGACGTAATAACAACCACGGGCTTGACGGCAGTTCATAATGGCCATTATTTACATCCGATGTTTCTTTCTATCATGCGATGGAAAAGGCAGAGGATGTTCTGGTTGGATGATCTCGATATCGGGTCAGAGCTTTCTAGGATGAGGTAATTATTGCTAGAGGCATGATTCACCCAAATACACAAAGTGCATGGATGTTTGCATTATCATCGATTTCGATTAATTTTATCATATTTAACTATGTTGTACTCCTCAGAAACATACAGTAGAGTGCCTGCTCGACTCAGAATCGAACTCGCAGCATTTGATTTATCATTGCAGCGCTTTACAGTTTACACCATCGTCGCAAGGCATGGGCGATAATCCACTACGCTCCTTCATCACCCGTCTCTGCCTGTGCTGAGATTTCCTGTGGTTTGAGACGATATCGTTTACATCATCACCAAAGACTTCACTCAGGCTTATTGCGGCGATTTATAACCATATATATATATATATATATATATATATATATATATATATATATATATATATATATATATATATATATATATAGTTGTGGAGTAGAGATCTCAATAGTGTCTAAAGTTGTGACACAGGGGCTACAACCGAATATCCTTAGGGTATGACCAAGGGGCCTCATTTTAACAATTTATCTGATTTGCGTTGACACTTGAGTCGGTGACCAAACATACCAATTTTCAGACATACTGCTCTAATAATTTCGGAGTTATTTTAAATTTATTCAAAACTACCTAACCACCAGGGACGGTATAAAAAACTCAAAACCGTTGTGCACATCTATAGACACCCCCCCCCCAGTTTTGTGTATCTATATTGAACCGTTTAGGAGGAGTTGCGCTAGATTACAATTGCACGTATGCACTGATGTAAAGTCCCACGCAATAACGGTGTTACATTATCCGCGCCATTTCCCCAAATTCCAAGTGGATAATAAATAAAAATTGTTGATAATGCAAATGTTCAGGTTAAATTTATATGCATTTGATGAATGGGGCCTCTAGCAATAATTAGGTCATTTTTGAAAGACCCAATATTTTGGACATGCAGGTGTTGTTTTATGACGTCAATAACATTTGACTTCATACACTATACATCCAGGCCAACGAACCAGTTTAAAATCAGGTGATTCATTCTCACGCAGGTGTGGCCTATGACATCATCAACCCCAAAGCTTGTTTATTTTTAAACCAAGGTCATTGACCCAGATTCAAACTAGGTCACTTTCACATACACACGTTGCCTATGGCGTGACCGATGTGGACTCAATTAGCCCGGTATACACCCCTACCCCGCTCCCCATCTCAAATAAATATTTGCTATATTTGTTTCTTTTGGTTTACTATGTGCTGTTGTATTGTTCAGCTTTTTTATTTTGTACGGAGAGGACGATATATGTTGTGAAATTATATTGTTCAATTCAATTGCATAATAATTGGCAGTATGATATGTTCCATCAAATTTATAAAGACAGGGTGAGTTCGTACACCACTCCATGGATTGACATCTGCAAAACAAAAGTCCTCTAACCATTTTTTTTTTTTTTTTTTTTTGTTTTAGGCAGCTCAGAACGAGCCGATTGCGTAACAGTGATTTTATTTTATATGTTGATAGCTCCATTGTATCTATTTTGCTGTCTACTATTTCTTCTTTCTCCATCTTCAATCTAATCCCATTTGTGCAGCCATTTTTTCCACAAGACACATTTATTCTGGGATGTAGGTCTTCGTCACACTCATTCTAAATTGGAGTCTTCAGCTTCTACGATAACAACCTCAGTGGTTCGAATATGAATAGAGATTCCCTGTTCAAGGAACATGCTGGGTTAAAAGATTTTTCCAAGATACAAGGATAAGCATTATGTTGAGATGGATATATGTACTCTGTATATATTGTTTGTTTGTTTTCGTTTATTTAGTTTTTGTTTTTTTGGTGATGTTGTTGTTGCTTTTTTAAAATACAGAATGTGTATTGCGAGGCAAAAATAAGCAAATAGCAATTCTAATCTTAACTCAGTCAATCAATCAACGAACCAATTAGCACATCAATTAGTCAGGGCCTTGTGATACATATCAATGCAATTTTCCTCCACCGGCTGAGATAAACAAACATAATGACACTAACTTTATTATCAAGAGATGCTGATATTATCAAACCCAAAAGCATATTGACTGACTGTGACATAATTGATGGGTTTAATTAAACAGCTGGAAATATACAGGAATCTTCCTTCCCATTTAAATAAGATAAGTTTAGAAAATAATGTCTCAAACAAGAAATTCTGGGACCATATACAAACCTTGGAACTGAAGAAATATAGAAAAGTAGTTTGTTAATAATAAAAGGTCTATGCGACTACTAAGATGCATTCATATAATTTGTGTTGAAAATTTTAGAATCGTTCAATCAGTTAATCAGATCTTTATGATACAAATCGATGTAATAATCCTCCAACTAGATAGATAAATAATGAAATACCAAGTAGCACATGCTTTTAAAACTAAAGTACAAGCACATAATCTGCAAGATCTTACAATCGTACTTGTACATCTGCCCACTATATGTACCGGTGTCGCGTAATATTCATAAAAGAATTCCCGGTGCAGATCCCTAACCTGAAAAATATATATTTTTCCAATCTATTGAGTACAACTTAAAGTGTTTTTCAGCAGCAAAAGATCGATCTAATGAACTACCTATATTTCCACTGGCGAAGGCTAATTGGACTTATCTCTCAGAAAGAAAAAAAACCCACACACACAAACAAACAAACAAACAAACAAACAACAACAAAACAACAACAAACAAACTGAGAATGCTCGGCCTAATATTTACCGAATTTTTAAAAAATATAAAATATGCGTTTTGCTCCTCGATAAAAAGGAATCATGGCAACGGACAGGACTTTTGAGGTTGCGGTGAAATATTAATGCACATAGGACTCCTTACCAACCCATCGACCAACCCAGCATGTGGAGAAAAAAGTGCTTTTAGATAAATACTCACAACTTTGTGATGGATTAAATTGGTAATGGGTCATTGAAGTGTGATGGATTAATTTGGTAATGGGTTATTGAAGTGTGATGGATTAAATTGATAATGGGTCATTGAAGTGTGATGGATTAAATTGGTAATGGGTCATTGAAGTGTGATGGATTAAATTGGTAATGGGTCATTGAAGTGTCTGTTATGCAATAGTTGAATGACCGTCGCTGCACAAGATTGAGAAGTCAATTAATAATCTGTTTCATGCATCTGTTTCACTCATCGGTATAACAACGTCAGAACAACGCACTATAGACAACCCCGAAGACAACATTTGCAATATTTTATTGATGTGCATTCACACCAGAACTCTATTTTTCACAAATATTGAAAGCAAGACAAAAAGAAACTAACGTTCTGAGTACCTGCAAACCTTTAATCCAAACCAACATCCCATTGATATATATGACATAGTTCCTTTTGGAATCGAGCCTGTACACCCATCGATGCAAATGACGAAAACAGTCTCAAGACATGCGCAAACACATACTCGAATCGTTTCTGAGCACAAATCTCAACCTAGCAATAGGACGAGCTTTAACTTCATTTGGATTTAAGTTAGAACATTACGCGTTCGTTTAATTGCATTTTCTCTTTCTGCTATCAAAGTCTAAATCGCATAGAGGTATTTGAGCTGTCATGCCTAAAGTTTTGGGTTCTGACCTTGACTCTAGGTTTTCATCGTCGCAACCACGGGGGATAATCCGCTACGCTCCTTTATCACCCGTGACTGCCTGTGCTGAGATTTTGTCGCTTTTCATGAGTACGCACACATAAATATAAATCATCGACAATACAATGTAACAGTCTCCTACACATTAATGAAAGTGCCCGTTTGATCGATCGATAAGAGACTGTGCCTGGGAAGGAAACTTTGATTGGCTCATTCAAACAGCGAGTAAAGTCATGCTGGGTCATAATGGCGAACAAAATTTAATCGCGCTCGCAGTGATTGGTTAAACAGATTTATGCATATTATGAGAAACGAGGAAATCTCCGCACAGGCCGCCACGAGTGATAAAGGTGTGTAGCGGAGTATTGCCCGTAGCCTGTGACAATGCTAGATTTTATGCTCGTACATCTTTGAGAATATGGCACTTGAGAGTTGAAAACGGGTAGAGACCCTCATTCTCTGGCAATACAATTTTACTATCCCTCCATCTGGGCTGTCTTAAATTTCAATAGGGTTAAAGATGTTTTAGCTGCAACTTTTGGCAAAAAAAAAAAAAAGAAAAAAAAAAGACATTTTTAATTGGATCATTCAGTCACTAATCAAAGGTTATGAAATTGTAATCATTTAATAAAAAATGTGAACGTTTCTGTATACTGAAGTGGATGAAAATTCTTCAAAGAACTTTCTACGGGTCGTAAAAAGCATTTATTGGTTTTGCTTCCCCCCCCCCCCTCATTTTCCGACTCTACACAGTAAACGTTATCAAAACAAATGGGTTACACGTGAAATGTGAGCGATGGGTAGCCCCCCTCCCCCCCCCCCCAAAAAAAGAGAAAAAACTGTCTACAGGAAAAGGAATGAAAATGGAAGAAGACAGCGAACAAGGAAAGTGCAAAGTACATCAAAGGAATCAGACGAATCGTTAAAATGTTCAGAACTAGAAGAATGAGGGAAATTATGACATTTAAGTGATTAAATTCTTTCTCTACTTGCAAGGGTTTAAATGTTTACATAAACGCATGCTTTTGTTTATACAATAATTTGAACGCATAAAATAACTTAAGAGGAATTAAAATTATAGCAATGGGGCTGTCTATTATTAACTGGATGGAAATGCATTTTTTTAAGTAATTACGATTTAGTTCACCTGTTTCATGTGTTAGATGAAGTACATGTAGTTTTCACAATATAACTATAGAAAAGCATGACGTTGCGGATACCATGACTACCCGCAGAATACGCTCACATTACGCGCTGAATACGGTTCACACGCGTGGCTCAGTGCTCATCAAAGCGAAGTTTGGTCATCGTTCTAAAATTTCGCTTTTTACTTTCTTAAAAATTGTATCACACGGAGCACTACATAGACTCTCGTCTTCAAAAGGTCCATTACATGTGATACATTTATACTTTACAATGAATCCGACACTTTGTGCCTGGACTATATATATATATATATATATATATATATATATATATATATATATATATATATATATATATATATATATATATATATATATATATATATCTATATATATAAGTGTCTAACAACAGAGCGAACTCAAATACATGCGTGAGTCTGGCTTGAGGTCCATTGTTTCCCCTATTTCCAAGGACCTCAAGACAACAGTTGTAGTCAACTGAAGGGTTCTTAAACGCGCAAATGCTACACATAATTTTCTTCTAATCACCTAACGACCACACATCACAAAAAATATAATTTCACACTTGCGTGGTTTTACTATCTTCACATTGGTATGACTCACCAGTAAGCCTTTCGAAGCCGAAGATTGCTACTTTACGCCATGCATCACAAAACATGACCCAAACACCTAATACAAAGAATTATTCCTATCTCAAAGTACTAAACACTTATACATTAAAATATCCTGAAAAAATCCATATATTAAAATATTAGGGAGGGTCCATTTTACGAAACTAATCCATGCTACCATAAAGTCTCCCGAATACTGTACGTTATGACATCTGCTCCGAGACCTTAGTCATTTACTCGGCTTAAGAAATATCTTCCCAACACAGATTCTCCATAACCAACAAATAAACACTAAAATCTACTGAAGGAATAAATGGAGACGTAAATACAATTAGCACATACCCTAGGTTTATTACAATTTATATAAAGAACTGACTTTTTTTTACAACCTACAGATTTGATCATATTCAAACGATCAAACGATTACAAGAGAAATAAGAAGCGGAGAGGATTCATTACAAACCATTTTAATTTCAGACATCAATATAGAAACATTTCCTATACCATCTAATTTTTCATTCAGAATTCAGGTTAATGCATCATAGTGTGTAATGAAGAGAACCAAAATTCTTCTGCGTGATGTATATTGGTCCACATATCATTTTATTGAGAGGTGATTGATGTTGGCATATAAAATGTTGTAAAGGTAATAATATTTTCAGAAGTCTTGAATCTCAATCAGAGAAAGTGTATTTGAGAAAAGTCATTCGGGAGTTTGGATTACAGAGTCTGAACTATAATAAAACACGGAAATTGCTATTTGACCGTATTCTGGTCATCACCACTGGAAAATATAACCCAGCGTAATTTAAAACATTTGACAATATTGTTAGGACACGGCAATAAACTTCCACAAATGTTGAAAATGCTATTTATAGCTCTGTTCTACCTCCGAAAAGTTATACCAGTGAGACATTTTAGTATATTAGGAAATAAGTGTGCTACAATGTGTAATTACTTTGTAATAAATTTGGGTATGTTCCATTTGTATCTACGTCTCCATTTATAGGTTCGTTAGATTTTACTGATTAGTTGTTTGATTATGGGAAGTCGGCATTGTAAAATATTTCCCAGCCCGAGTAATTAACCAATTTCTAGGAACAGACGTCATACTTAGAGTTGTTAAGAGACTTGGCAGTGACATGAACTGGTTTCGTAAGAACAACTGTGAACCAGTCTAGAAATGGGTTCAGATACAATAGAGAATATACGGGTTTGGTAGTCCATCATTGGTTAATAATGAAACGTGAAATGTTAGTAAAGAATTATATTTAGAGCTTATCCTCTTTGTACCTAAAAATAAATAGAGACAAGATTCTGTTGATGCAGTTTTAGTATTTCCCTGCATTGGGTGTTTGAATTGTGTTATGTATGCTTCATGCCACGGCAATGCTAACAAGGAAAAGCCATGCAAATGTGAAGAAAAGCCATGCAAATGTGAAGTTGTAGTTGTGATATTGTGGTCATTTATTGATTGATTAGAGAAAGATTGTAGCTATCATAGTCTGGGCGCATTACGGGAACTTCCAGTTGACAACGAATATTGTCGGGAAGTCCTTGGAAATAGGGGAAAACAAGGGACTTCCAGCCCGACCTCATGCAAGTGTTTGATTCGCTCGGTAGAGGAACCCCAGTGCGTGTTAAAACTTGAATTCTTGTATATCATAAGCACAAAGTATCGCAGTCATTTTGAAAAAGATAGCGTATTTTATAACATGAAATAGGGAGCCCTGATGGTTCAGTGATTAGCGTGCAGGATTCACGATCGATAGTGTGCGGGTTCGAATCCTACCGTCAAACCAACCTGGGTCAGCTACTGTGGTGTGTCATTGGGCAAGGCACTTTACTCCAATTGCCTCTGTACTTAATAACCTACTTGTGTTGCTGTGTCGTAAAGCACCGAACCAAAACCAAACCAATAAATAATAACCAATAAATAAAAGGTGATGGGGTTTTCAGAGACCAGGGTGTATGTAGCATTCAGTTGGCTACAAAGTGTTTAGAAAGTATAAAGCTAAACCGACAGAAGAAAGGGCAGATCTACCCCTGATATGAATTAATTAGTTGTAGTTATCGGAATAGAATCGTTATCCCCGGTACAGAAACCAGGCATATGGCACAGAAACTGACTGAACTATTGCAGTCAATGTGGACTCGGGGAACTATACCCCAAGAGTACAAGGATGCATCCATCATCTACTTGTAGAAACGGAAAGGCAACATACAATCTTGCGATAACCATCGGGGCATCTTCTTGCTGTCAATAGCTGGCAAAATCCTCGCTGAATTGCCTTGTGCATCACATCTATCAAGGCCTCCTCCCTGGAAAGGATGAGGGATCACAGACATGGTGTCTGCAGCTCGTCAACTCCAGGAAAAATGTCAGGAACAGAACTCCAATCTGTACACGACATTCATCAACCTGACAAAAGCTTTTGGAAGATCATGGCAGAAATTCATCGTGATGGTTCTTCAACTCCATGATGGCATGCTCGCTTGTGTCGTGGACGACGGCGAGTCATCTGAATCATTCCCGGTCACCAATGGAGTCAAGCAGAGGCTGTGTGTTATCCCCAACCCTCTTCAGTATGATGTTTTCTGCCATGCTTACTGATGCCTTCCGTGACTATGACAATGGGATCGACATCAGATACTGGACTGACGGCAAGCTCTTTAATTTGAGAGCAATGACATAAAAGTCTGGAGCACGAATTGTCAAATAATAATGTAGCATTGGAAAACGTGTAAAACAAGGTAAAATATATTAAATGTAAAGTCTACGAATGCAGACTGTAAACAGCAATGCATCACGTGGGTATTGGGAGGTCATAAAATATCAAGCTGGGTTCGTTTTCTAGGTTTCACTGATTTTACTTTTTTAGTGCTATCATCCTGGCAAAGCATGAGTAGTATAGATAAAGAAAGTGTTTGCTCCCTGATCACTACTGTACACTGTTTACTGTACCCTGATCACTACTGTACACTGTTTACTGTACCCTGATCACTAGTGTACACTGTTTACCGAATTTACAACTTGCCCCCAAATCATTACTTAAATCCAAAATTTTAAAGACATTGAGGCAGCTTGGGCTGCTACAAAAATATTTGAATGGAATGTAAATGACTCAATGAAAACTAGAAATGAAGAAAAATAATTATTAAAAAATAATATCGAGCGTCTTCATAACCTACCATCTCTTTATTACCACAGATAAATCCCTATAGTGATAATATAAATGACTGTTTTGAAGTCGTCTAAAGTTATTTGACTATGGCAGAATGTTATCAGGCAACAAACCACCACTAATTAGATAGTTCTTGGTTAATTCAGACAAACCTGCGGGCAAAATTCATCTCGTTATCTCTTTAAGAGATAGTTTGTATGGTTGTCCAAAAGATAGTTTGTATGGTGGTCCAAAAGATAGTTTGTATGGTTGTCCAAAAGATAGTTTGTTTGGTGGTCCAAAAGATAGTTTGTATGGTTGTCCAAAAGATAGTTTGTATGGTTGTCCAAAAGATAATTTGTATGGTGGTCCTAAAGATAGTTTCTATGGTTGTCCAAAAGATAGTTTGTATGGTGATCCAAAAGATAGTTCGCATGGTTGTCCCAAAGATAGTTTCTATGGTTGTCCAAAAGATAGTTTGTATGGTGGTCCAAAAGATAGTTTGTATGGTTGTCCAAAAGATAGTTTGTATGGTTGTACAAAAGATAGTTTGTATGGTGGTCCAACCATGAAATCAAAATATTTGTAAAGCTGAAAAATGAAAATACAAAAGTTGACAATAGCAGTCACTCTAGGTATTGAGAGTCGAGCGAGGTAATGGAAAATTATCGGAATAGTAGTGTAATGTATAATTGAAATAAGGGTGTACATAACACGTTGTCGCAAGCAAAAAGACTTGAAGCTTTGCTTTCAGTCAGTTTTAAATAATAACTGAAACGTACGAACTCTGTTCCTTGTTGCTAATTTCTGTAGGAAAAGATAAAATCATTTTCAGGTTTCAACTATTTTCTTTGGCAATACTTGTCTTATTTCTTGTACATATTGCTGGTTTTACCTTAAAATTATTTTTGGTGTCTTATATTAGTCTTTTCCATAACTTTTTATGGTGATTACAAGATTCGGCAGCTTTCTGAACTATGTTTGGATCAAACGACATAAGGTGTTGTATTCGTTTCTATCTCTCTTCTAACTCATTCTCAAGTTGGTCTATCACACCCAATGATTGTTTTAATGCATCACCTAACAGTTCGCAGACTTATTTGTAAAATGAGGTTCAATATGCCATCATTGCATAGGTTTGTAACTTTGTAGCATGAGGAGATACAATTTAGTCATTTGATTCTATCCGCAGCAAATTTAAATAGCTCAGACATATAATTTATCCCAGAAGATTAATTCTACTTTCAATTTCATCAATAATTCTATTCGCATTTTGTTAGTTATTAAAATTGTACATGTATGGTTTTGTAGGTTCTGCTCCTATGTTGTAAGGTGATTGCTTAGCTATAACTTCTTTACTAATTTGTCTCAACCTTGTTTTGCTGTTCTTGAATCTTGTTGAATACCTTCGTTGCTTGCTTTGCCAAAAAGGTGTGCCGTAAGCATATCAGGACCGGAACCACAGGAGCTACAGCAGGTGCATTACTGTTTGATTTGTTTATATTTTTCATCTTGATGTGTAGATTTTTTAATATCCTAATGGAGATGGTGTGTCGTATTCTCTCATAATTTTATAGTAAGTGTTTCTAGGAACACCTGCATGTTTGCAAGTTCTTCGTATGTTTCTAGGAACACCTGCGTGTTTGCAAGTTCTTCGTATGTTTCTTCCCTTTTCAAACTCAGAGAATACCTTTAATGATAGTTTGAAATATTTAGCTCTGTCACTCACAGTTTTGATTTGACAGATAGCTGTCCAGCACATCTCCTTTACGAGAGTTTTATCAAGTATACTATATATGTGATTTAATAGCTCATAAATATTAAGTTCTTTTAAAATGACTCAAAGCTGTGTGCTGCTAAAACCGAAGGCTGTCTCATCTTTCAGCGAGATATCTGTTATTATCATTCAGCACATGATATAGCCACTTTTTAAATTTGGATAGTGTTCATGTCATGGTTGTATGATCTAAGCAGTGAGATTTCTTTATAATTTTCACTTGGACTTAAACACTCCGTGTACATGTAAAATCTTAAATTTTGTTTGATCGCATGTTCCTTGTATACTTTTACGTGCTGTTTTATCATCGTGATCAGTTTTGAATGAACAGAGTTTTGATCTTAAAACCACAGACTCTCTAATCGGAGTGCCTAGAAGTGCATCCATGAAAACTCCAACAACTTTCTTGTTCACTTGAGGAATGTTATTGATGTTGACCTTCCTATAGTCAGTTGTGTCACAGAAAAGTATATTTTCCTTCATGTTATCATACAAATTTGACATGAACTTGACAACTTAAAATTTCTTGCTGAATGATATCTACTTTTCATCCATGTTAGCAATGATGTTTACATCATAATCAGGATCCTGACGCACCAATTCCTTGATAAGCATGCGTGAGTCATATCCATACAAACTATAACAGAACAAAATGATGAAGGTCGCATAGCTATAGTTTACGTTGCTATAGTTGTGAGCAAGATCTCTATAGTCCAGTTAAATGACTGTTGTCATTCACTTTATGTTTGCCATCTTTGCTATAACGGAATTTTTGCCTTCTTTGGTGAAAACAACCATCCACCACATGTTTTGCAATCGTTCCCAACAAGTTGTAAAATACTGGAATGCAATCAGTTCTTCTGTAAACGATTAGCATTTATCCTTTGCGAACTGATTTAAGGTACACCCACAATCCAGAAGGCATCTTTTTGTTATTTTAGAAGTCATATTTTGTTGCGTGTCCGGCTTAAATGTGAACAAACCTTCGAGACTAGCTAATACTGAACTTTGAGCTGATGATACTTTTTTAAAATTGTACAACCGAACCTTTTCTGGCATGATACCAACTGTGTTACCTATGCCGCAACGTAGTCGTTTGTGTATCATTCATTTATATGTTGTCTTGAAGTAGCTGAAAAATTTCTTCCATGTGTGATTTTAACCTTTATTTGACTTGATACTAACCTATATAATTTTGATGCCTACATCATGGTATCTTTAAATTCCATCGAAAATGATCAACATATCAAAACATGTCGATCTTTATCTTTTCTATTACTATAACAGGTTTAACATATTTTTTATATTTCTTATCTTCACTGGACAGCTGTCAAACCAGTCTGGGTAATTGTTTACGCCGTATATATATATGGCCAGTCAACAGTATTGGATGGTGTGTTTAAAATAGATTCAACTGAATAAACGAAACGTTTGTTATCTTTGTTTTCAACATTGATGCAAGCTTTTTAGTTCTTTGCCCAGTCATGCAAATCTGTGCAAGCACCAGCATTTAATGCCTTAAATTCATCGATGTTTAAGTAAAGAATTTATCTATTTGTATCAAAGTGCCAATTAGTATTCAGATTCAGCTGAATGTTAAAACTGACGATAGGATTATCGATTACATTTTCAATTTCAAATCTGCGAAAAGAGATCATTACCTATTGACGAGTAATACTACGTTCTGATTTCTTTTTCCTTTTGACCACTTGACAAAAGTGTATATTTTCCTAGAGTAACTTAAGGTTAAGCTGTACTTTTACATAATCTTCTCCTTTACAATCTTTGCAATACCAGGTTCAATTTGACACTAGAACAAGTGTAAATCTTTATTTGTATCTCTGGCGAATTGAAACGAATTAATCTTTGCTTTTAAAGCAGTTATTCTCCTAATTCGTATTTCTTGTACACGCTCTCTTTTTCTGTTTGAACGTCTCTCTCTCTCTCTCTCTCTCTCTCTCTCTCTCTCTCTCTCTCTCAGACATTTCGGTCGCTTTCCTGACCTTATTCTATTTTTTCTAGCACTCCTCCTTAATTGTCTTTTTTCTTCATGTAGTTTTACCATTCCATTCCATTTTGCTTTTCACCTCTTCAGGACGAAGAATCTAGTATTTCTGAGTATTTTTTTTCCCCGATTCATTATGGCCATCTCGATTTCACTCTGTTTTGGACGGATTCAGATAATAAGCCAGAGATTTGCCCAATCCAATTATTTTGAAATATCATCGTTTAATACACACTGAATCAAACGTGGATCAGGCGATATGCATTGCAAAGAGGAATCGCCTGTAAGAAAAATGATCAATGATTTTAAACTTTTGTCCATATCGTTTGTGTATACAATAAAAAGGAAGGGGCATACTACTGATCACTGAGGTGCACCTGCAGTAAGTAGTCCAAGGTTTGAAAATTCGTTTCCTCCTATAACGCCCAGAGTCCAGTTAGTTAAGTAATTATCGATCCCTGTAAATAAACTTCCATTAATTATATAACCTTTCAATTGAAGTATTACTCCCCTATGCCACACTCTATCAAAGGCGTTGGATATGTCACAGAATATAATGCACAAAATTTCATAATATATTCTGTGTTATGTCACAGAATATAATGTACACAATTGTTGATTTCAAAATCGGACCACTCTGTAAACTATTTTTCGAAGAGTTGATGAAGTTAATTGTTCTAGAAGCTTTACATGAGTTGAAAAAGGAATACCTAATTAGCAACAGTTGGCTACTAGACAAGGTTGTTCCTTAGTCAATTAAACAATCATACAAAATATAAATAGGCAATTTTTAAAGAGTCCTTCATATTTGTAATATATGTATTTGTCTGTAGTAGTGTAGAGATGTCAGGTTCTGGGTCCACTCGTTATTGTTTTTCAGTCATGTTTCTTTATTTTGAGTTCGAATGGATTAGTTGACATTTTGTTTTTATTTGCTTTCTAGCTTCACTAATATCGTTCAAATTTTATATTTTAGTAAGATTTTTTGTGCTAAATTTGTAAATAAAAACACAGTCTAAAAACGTGATCGAGTTAGTAACAACTCGCTATATCTTATTCTACTAGCATGCTCTTCAAATATGAGGAAAATCATTAACAACCCATAATACCAACGTGTGGATATACCTTACTATAAAACTGGTAGAGCCGCTTTACTATAAATTATTCGAAACAAATATTACTTCGTACTCATGCAAAAGCATTGCTTATGTAATACAGGACAATATTAAATTGAGGCATTAACCACGGTGAGCTTCACAGTAGGAAATTATCGTCAGGAAGTCGCTAGAGCCGACAAGTTCTGAGTGACGATTGATCTGAACTTTTTTTCACGAATTGACATGCTACGTATCAAAACAGTATGTGCCTGTAATACCGGAAAACGTGCGATTTTCTCAAATCGAAGGTTGTGATTCTCTAAAGCCCGTTTTGCAAGCGGTACGTAAGTAAATTGTTATGTTTGCTTATGATCATAAAGTCTTCCTGGTGTCACGGAATTGTATAAATCCATTTATTTATTAAATACATGTACTCGGATTTTGTTTTTTGTGTACAACGATACCCGAGATTGATTTATGTATATTGTACAATATTTCGAAACAATGAGTTCGGTTCACCCTATGCCGCACGTGCGAAGTGCTGCCGATGGGATAAACCGAATACATCAAGCGCAGGGACGATGGAGGGCTGCATCGTCTGTGTATAAATGCCTCACCGTAAGACTAAATCTTTACATTACGGAACGTCTTGTCAGTGAGCAGTCTACTTAAGGATTTGCACGTCTTCAGCTGTAGAGCTGATCAGAGTCGACGAGGTCCCAGCTATAGAGCTGACAATAGAAGTTGACCATAGCAGCTGTAAAGCTAACCATAGCAGCCGTAGAGCTGAATTAACAGTGTGTTGCTTGAGTAGCAGGTGATCGGGCGTTGCTGACCGATTGGTGGGCGCTGATCGCTTGATTGACCAAGGAATTGAATGGTGGTCGGTGACTACCTGTAATGCTGACTGCTTGATTGACCAGTGTGACTGGTAGCCAAGTGTGCCAGTGACGGAGTGTTTTGTGTTACTCCATACATGTAATCTTTTAGCCGTGGACTAATTTTGGAGTTTGTGACACCCAGTGGTTTGGGATTGTAAAGATATTTCGTGTGATATCTATCCCATTGTTTTGATCCTTTTATTATTTGAATAAAGTACCTCATTTTTCATTATTTGAGGGTATACATTTTTACTATATGAGTAAAGTACATCATTTTTACTATTTGAGTTAAACGCATCATTCTTTTCGTCGTCTGAAATTACTGTGAATCATTAACCTTTGTCCTTGTACTGTGTATTTATTTATTTGTATTCACATTTGGGTTACATTATTAGGTTCGTGCGGATTATGTTAATTTGTCCAATATTTGGATCTTATACACGTACATATTAATCATAACCCTTTTCCCATTCAAGTCATTCATCAATAAACATTGCATTTGTATCACCATCAAAAATGTTCTGTTATAAATCCGAAATCCAACCCGGTTATCTTGTTACACCTGGTATGACAGTTATTAGGGCTTAGTAATGCGGTGTGACAGTTATTAGGACTTGGTATGACTGTATGACAGTTATTAAGACTTGGTATGACTGTATGACAGTTATTAGGGCTTGGTATGGCGGTGTGACAGTTATTAGGGCTTGGTATGGCAGTGTGTATGCACTGCACATGGTATACTTCAGTGAGGTAATTGTGTCATACTATACACGCTTGGTGCATGCACTACAATATCATTTTATCGAGTGGACTAAACTGCTTATGAATGTACCGCTTAAAAGCAAAACCGACAGGTTATTCTGCTCGACCTCTAACTTATTTTTTCCGCTTGCATATAAGGTCAAATATGGAGAAAATGTTCAGCAAGTAGATTTTGCATGTTATTTTTTGTAGAACTATATGTGTACATCAACAGCCTCTTTTCTGGTAAAGTTTACTCTCGTATAAATCCTATTGACCTCAACAATTACTGAAGACTTAGATTGTCCAAACTTACTGATTACAGTACCTTCCTTGACTTAGGTTCTCAAATGGCCAAGGAGTGAGACAAGGGGGTGTTTTGTCAACCTTGATGCACACAATATTTATAAATGACTTGCTGCTCCAGTTAGAGAATAGTGGATTTGGAACAAAGATTGGATCCTTAGCTGTGGGAAATCCAACCTTAGCTGATGACATTTCACTTCTGTCTATTTATACTAGCAATCTACAAAAGCTGTTAGATATAGCATACGCTTACAGTAATAAGTGGCGATTTGAGCTTAGTGTCACAAAGTCATACATTATTATTTTCGGTCCCCAATACAAGAATTATGTCAATATGAAATGGTATTTTGGGCCGTCATGTTTGCCGGTTACTGATTCTGCAACACACCTGGGACATCAGATTAACTCAAAGCTGACGTCACATGACGCAATACTCGATGCATGCAAGAAAAGGAAAATTCTTTTCACGGTCTGTTTGGTATTGCCATTAAACCGAATGCTTTTAAATCCTTTGATTGCTGCAAATGTGATCAAAAAGGTAATTTTTCCTTCAATGTTTTATGGCAGTGAATTATGGTGTAATATTTCAAAAAGTGACCTCTCTTCATTGGACAAAAACTCTTAGGTATTTTGCCAAACATTTACAAGGCTTGCCAATACATACAAGATCAGACATCGCTCTGGGAATGTTAGGATGGACATGAACGCAGTCAGAAATTGATAGAAGAAAATTGATGTTTTTACACAGATTGTGTTTGATGCCTAATAACGTACATACTAAACGTGTGTTTAACGTTGCGTTATTTCACCTTATTTTGAGCGAATGCATGTCAAGCTACGGGTTACTTTCAAATCTAAATGATACGTTAAAGAAGTTTGACTTGCTTGAGTATCTAACTGATTATATGCAGCATTCCGAAATTCCAGATAAACAAAATTGGAAAGAAATTGTAAGGGTAAATATTGCTGGTCTTGAAAAAAGCCTCTGGAGAGTTCGTGTGTCTAATGAAGCAGATTTTGATAGATTCTCTTCGATACACGAATCCTCGCGACCTACCTCAGTATGGCAGTCGGCTAAAACTAGACAGCACAGTAAGGTATTTACGTATATAGCTAAACTATGGGCTGCTGTTCCTCAAGCACAGCTCGATATGTGCATTCGATGTGGGAATGTTTATACAGACTTGATACTTCATTGTTGTGTTGCTTGTCCTTATATGTCGAATTTCAGAAACTCTTTCTGTGATTTCCTTACTGATAAATTTCCACTGAGCCTGCATATTACGTTATTTAATGCAGAAGATGAGCTGCTACTGCAATATCTTCTAGGTAAAAGGTTACCAGCAAGTGTAATCGACAAAGAAAACTCCAAGTTATTCGCCCTGTATGCAGCATACTTTGTCATGCAGTGTGCAGCTATCTTCTGCAAATAAGGTACTTAAACTTGCAACTTATGCAGCTGATGAACAATTTAATGATGGATATACTGTAAGGATTTTGAGTCTAATATTCTATTTTATACCATAGACGAACAGTGTTTTGATAGTCGCACTATATATCTCTTGACATTATTGTATGCACGAAATAATTGCTGTTGCTTCTACGGCCGAATAATGACTTTCTGCACAGGAGACTCGGATTCACAGTTTGTCAAAATTTGTTTTAATTTTTTAATTTTTTTTATACTAGTGTTTGTTTGTTTTGTATTATTTTCTTTATTTTGGTATATATTTATTTTTATGAAAGTTTAATGATTGTATTCAGATAATTTATTGCACCTAATTATGATATCATGCAATCTTCTACGGAAGGAAATAAAAATGATGAGCTTGACATATTTGACACATAGCTTCTATATGTATGGCCTGAGTTTGACATATTTATCACAAGTCCCATATTTATGGCCTAGGTTTGACATATTTGACACACAAGTCACATATGTATAGCCTGAGCTGTGACATATTGGATAAACAAGTCCCACATGTTTGGCCTCAGTTTGACATATTTCACACACACGTCCCATATGTATGGTCTGAGGTTTTACGTATCTGACACATTTGACACTCAAGTCCCATAAATGTGGCATGGGTTTGACATATTTGACACACAAGTCCCATATGTATCACCTGCGTTTTAACATATTTGACTCTGTTTTTAGATTTTATCAAGCTAGGTCCATGCGAAGATACGTGTATAGTCAGTCTGTTGAATGTATCAATCCACAGGCGATAAACGTAATGAGCGCGGCTATTTATGGCCGTAGTGGTGTCTTAGTGATGCATGCTGCTAATGGTCTCGCCATCTTCGTAAAAGTTGCACGCTTTTTGAGCCAAACCAGAACCTGTTCTACCCAATAGACCTAATGCAAAACCAAAGCAAACACATACAATAATTTGCATGGATATCACGAATGCACTATACTAATTACAAGATAATCACTCAGGAATATGTTTCGATAATGTGAAGTAGTCAAAATATAGAGCTTAACAATTTGCTCCTATTTATATAAAAAAATGTGTTCATTCTTGTATTTTAGTCACAACCAGTGTTATACGAGAAACACACGAAAATTCGATAACTCGTGTTATATGAGAAACACTAGAAAATTCGATAACCAGTGTTATACGAGAAACACTAGAAAATTCGATAACTCTAGCTGGCTCATAGTGTCTTTGTGCAATATTGGAATTTCCATTAAATCACACAAAAAGCAAATAATAGTAAAACAGAGATTACTAGTTATTATAACTTACCTCAGCAATGTGCAGTAAATAGAAACATCATACCATACCACTCCTTATCAAGTGATAAAGACGACCTTATCAGCACTGTCTATTCAACAGCCCTCCAAACAAGATAGTATATTACACAAATTTATAAGTAACTTAAGTGTATGTCGATGTGGTCATGTAGGCGCATTTACTTAAATTAAATGAAATATTAATTGTTGTTCTAAAATTTAATGCTAATATAGTTTAACCAAGGTCTGTTTAATCCTAATTGTTGAATGCTCAGCACATTAAAAATCATCAAGAAACATCCAAACGAAAATTATTGATCGCTATCGAGTTTCACAACGGTGGCAAGGTACTAAACTGGATCAAGAAAAGAGGATGTCGGATCTGTCATAGCAAATAACAGGGTAGTACGAATTTTCTTTTTCAACACGCGCAGCTTTCATTGTGACATCCATTTCACAGCGCGCGACATTCAGTCCGGTTTGTACTGGATCACACCTTTACATTGACCTCGTCCAAAAATGTTCAAGTACTTTAGCATTGATTTTGCGTATGTATTACTGGGGGAGTGTAAATAACGACCTTCCATAATGAATATGTATGTATCCAAATTAAGTGAATAATTGCTATTTAAAGGTATGTGTAATCAAATTCTAAAAAATGACACCCATTACTGAAATAGTTGGTACTGAACGCCTACATGACCTGTATGACTTTTAATTATAGTTGCCAACACATTCGGTTCTTCCTTTTTGTTTTGTTGGTTTTAACGGCACTTTTAACACATTATTGGCTATATCATGCCGACGAAATGGGAACAAAGTGCCTTTCCCAAGGACACACCGATGCATCCGAACTGGCCTGGCCTAAGCGGGTATCCAACCCTGTTCTTGGATTCCTAGTGTCAACGATCTACCAGCTGAGCTACCGCACATTAAGACTCATGAATTTTGATGCAAGCATCTTTTTAGTGAACTCACAAAGGTTACAGTAATTACATAGCTACATTAGGTCTCATGAACTTTGATGCAAGCATCTTTTTAGTGAACTCACAAGAGTTACAGTAAATACATAGCTACATTAGGTCTCATGAACTGCGATGCAGCAATCATATTTTTTGTGAACTCTCAATAGTTACAGTAAATACATAGATACAATCAAATAAATGATCAGAAATATATCAAGGATATGGTCTATATTGTCTGTTCCAAATATTATGAAAGACAACTCACTTTTGATTACCGCGCTATTACCATTAACTAAATCACTCAATCGAATCCGGCAAGACATAACATACTCCATTATTTTACCATACGGGTCACAGTCCCATTTCCGTTTGGTTTACTCGAACCTCATGCCCGAGTCTTCCATTAAAATTCTAAACAAATTTCCATTTAGTTGAGAAAAGAATAGAACAAAAATAAAAACATTTTTATAAATTACAATTTCATTGTACAAATGTAAAGACTGGAAGCTTCATTCTCATATCTCTGCTTTCTTTTTCTAATGTAATATAATTATGTTATCAAGCACCTCAGGTTACAAGCACAGCTAAACAGGCTGTCTAACAAATAATTGAAAAAGAACATAATTCCCCCCCCCCCGTTTTTTTCTCACCTGCTTATTATTCCCAGGATGAAAGAACTTAATAAAACGGACTAAAATTAATAAATTGTGAGAAGCAAGAATAACTTTCAGTATTACTCTCCCAAATTGTATTTAAAATTTACTGAGTAATAGTTTTTGTTGTTGTTGCGGATGCGGCAGAATATTTGAATTTTATGCAAGATGACGAGTGAAGCAGTGATGCATGTGCCCAACGCATGCTGTAATTACCATGAACTTCAGCACATCATATTTTGAGAAACAGGAATCAATTACTCCCTTGGTGTCTCAACCAGTCTACAAAGGGTAATAAATTAGACAACCAGTCTACAAAGGGTAATAAATTAGACAAATCCACTTCTTTTTAATGTTTCAGCTAAAGAATCAGATAAATAACTCCCTTCTCACCTTTCTAATACTTCTAGATAGCTTCATAATGAATTTTATTTGGGGCTTACTTCAAGATGATGTTTAGAAATAATATGTGAAATAATTCGACGAGTTAAATACTTTTGAAGACTTAAATAAACAATTTGACGGGTCAAATAGTTTGAAGCTTTCATAAATTATTATATTCATCTGTTTTATTTTCGGCAGATTTAGTAATTTCTATATTACTTCATGTGTGGATTTTTTAAAGTCCTAAAATATCCGAACTTTTTCCAAGGAAAAACAAAATCCCTACATAAATTGGACTAATCCTAGGTTCGAAACATTTTATTTTGTTTAATACTTAATGAAGTGTTTGTCAAAATGGTTAATACAATCTAGCAAATTAAACATTTTGATTGAAAATGTAATATAAATCGGCACCTGTCCTAAAAGTGTATGTGGTGCTTGAACAAGATACGTTATACCCGATTCTCTTGTAACTTCATAACATTGTCTACAAATACAAAATGCAAAAATGAATATTACCATGTATTTATATATACATTAATGTTATATGCACCCTATGACATGAATACATATCTGCCCTTCAAGGACATTTCAGTTGGCTGTCAAAATGATTTAGAATTGCCCGTCAAGGACATTTCAATTGGCTAGCAAAAAGGTTTAGAATTGCCATGCAAGGACATTTCATATGGCTATCAAACAGTTAGAATTGCCCTTCGAGGACATTTCAATTGTCTATTAAAAAGGTTAGAACTGCCATTCAAGGACATTTCAATTGGCTGTCAAAAAGGTTTAGAATTGCCCTTCAAGGACATTTCAATTGGCTGTCAAAAAGGTTTGGAATTGCCCTTCAAGGACATTTCAATTGGCTGTCAAAAAAGTTTAGAATTGCCCTTCAAGGACATTTCAATTGGCTGTCAAAAAGGTTTAGAATTGCCCTTCAAGGACATTTCAATTGGCTGTCCAAAAGGTTTAGAATTGTCCTTCAAGGACATTTCAATTGGCTGTCAAAAAGTTAGAATTGCCCTTCAAGGACATTTCAATTAGCTGTCAAAAAGTTAGAATTGCCCTTCAAAGATATTTCAATTGGCTGTCAAAAAGTTAGAATTGCCCTTCAAGGATATTTCAATTGGCTATCAAAAAGGTTTAGAATTGCCCTTTAAGGACATTTCAATTGGCTATCAAAAAGGTTTAGAATTGATCTTCAAGGACAATTAAAATGGCTATTAGGAGGTTTAGAATTGCCTTCCACAGACATTTCTATTGGCTATTGAAAAGGTTCAGAATTGCCCTTGAAGGACGTTTCAATGGTCTATCAAAAAGATTTAGAATTGTTCTTCAAGAATATATCAACTGGTTATTACGAGGTTTAGAATTACCCTTCAAGGACATTTCAATTGCCTATCAAAAAGGTTTAGAATTGCCCTTCAAGGACATTTCAGTTGACTGTTAAAAAGGTTTAGAATTGCCCTTCAATAACATTTAAATTGGCTATCAAAAAGGTTTACAATTACCCTTCAAAGGCATCTTAATTGGCTATTTAAAAGGTCTAGAATAGACCTTCAAGTACATTTCAATTGACTATCAAAAATATGTATAATTAGCCTTCAAGGACATTTCAATTGGCTATTAAGAGGTTTAGAATTGCCCTTCATGGACATTTCAATCGTCTAATAAGAGGTTTAGAATTACCCTTCAAGAACATTTCAATTGGCTAATAAGAGGTTTAGAATTGCCCTTCAAGGACATTTCAATTGGCTAATAAGAGGTTTAGAATTGCCCTTCAAGGACATTTCATTTGGTTAATAAGAGGTTTAGAATTTCCCTTCAAGGACATTCAGTTGGCTATTAGAAAGGTTTAGAATTGCCATTAAGGACACTTTAATTGGCTATTAAAAGATTTAGGACTGCCCTTTAAGGACATTTCAATTTGATATCAAAACGGTTTACCCTGCAAGAGCATTTAAATTAACTGTCTAAAAGCTGCAGAATTGCAGATGATAATAGGACTTTGAGCGTGCAATTTAAAGGAGTCCACCTAAACGTAATTTGAGAACATTTGTCGCTTAAGGTAAATTGGATATTGCTTATGTTTTCAAGAGGCCATTCATTAAGTTTTTTTAGGGCAGAAGACATTTCCAACTCGTCATTTATGTACGTCATGTGATAGCGTGTCACTATATGAATTATCCGTATCACACCTCTAACATGGAAACATGAAACAAGTTCCAGCTTTTCATCCGCTTTATTTTCTTTAATGACAGGACAAGATTGATTCTGTATGTAGATTATAACAAATACCTTGAAAGTACGATCTTCATTATGCCAGATTCTTAGTGGAAAAAAGCCGTCGTCAACCTTTTTTTTTTTCTTTCTGAAATAAAGTTTGCAATTACATTTGCCTTGATCAAGTGGAGACATTAATGTAATATATGACATTCTGTGAATTATAAAATGTTAAGAAAGATTGACAATATTAAAGTAAAATAATTAAAGCTGATGTTTTTCTATTGTACTTGTACATTGTGTTATCTTCTCGAAAGTTACTCAAGACATCGATCAAAACCATGCCTTAATGCCAAAGATGGAACACTGAAACTCAATTAGATAATTTATGAAAATAACTTAAATGTAACATTTCCAAGCATATTCCAGATATATTTTCAGTTCCTTATCTGACTCGCGCGGATGCAGGTTTTGGTACAAATGAACACGATGACAAAAGCGGGAAGACGCACTAAGCTGTGTTCAAACAACGCGTATGGAAACGTATTCTTCATTAGACAGCCTAAATATAATGGACTCGGCATTGTACCACATGAGGGAGCTATTACCAACAAGGATGCAATTTTTTTTAAAAAACTGGCATCACAGTTTCTTATGTCCATGTGAAGATGGTAGAGAAGACGATTGCCATGGCTAGACCAATCAGAGATACCAAAGTCCAAACAACTGGATCGAATAAAAAAACGCTCTCTACCAAAAAGCCGACAAAGGAGATAATCAAGAAAGAGCAATAAAGGAAAAACATTTTAGTTGGAGGCATGACATGAATGCTAAAGATTGCTAACAATCGTCTAAACCCAAAACTTGCCCAAAATACTGCTGTGACAAGAGATCCTTTCAACTTCGTCCAGTTTAAGTGAAGGAGTCATAAGGTAGTTGGCAAATGTCTCCTCCACGGCGCAGTACAGCATGAACAGGATCATTGCTCAAAGTTTTTGAATATTTGGAAATTGAGTAGATCTTCTACTGATTTCTTTTGCCCTTTAATGGTCCTCTGTCAGAGGTCTGATTTCCTTTGTATGAAACCAAGAAGGGAATCGCAGATAGTATCCAGCTGTCATGCTGATCACATATGCATACTGTTGTTAAAGTTACAAGTACGGTTAATGGAATTTGAACAGCTGGAGAAAACAGTAGCGTCTGCTATATTAGCAGATGATGAGTTTTGCATTCCACTCAAACGATGTACAACCATTTCATATGCTGTTCTCTTTGGAGCAAGAAATGGTTCAGTTATCATTGGTAAAATTATACTGCTTAAAGCAAAAGCAAAGTGTACTACTTTCATGTAGGGTCGACCTTCCATGCCCTATATAGCAGCAATCACTGCACTTCCTGCTATAAAATAAATAATAAAGTTACATAAAAATGGCATAGTTTACAAAAAGTATCACATTGTACTGCAGCAAAGATATATAAACATTTCAAGTCTCTACGTATTCCGTCATGCTAGTTTTCACGAAATGCTTTTTAAAAATTGGATCATATTCAACGGTTCGAGAGAAAAGTTTACAGATATACTGTAAGCCCTTGGCTATAAGAGCTCGGAAATTCCATAAACGATAACCTTCGATGTAGGACGTTGCGTAGTATAATTTCCCACGACTACTACAAGCTTCGAACTGGCATACTCTATCAGTAAACCTTGCTGACTGGGAAACGAGAAGGATTGTAAAAAAGTCAAAGCGTCTATTGCACAAACATTGAAATAACTGCGGTGGGAGGACCAATGTTGCATTGGCAAATCGGCAAGGTTTGTTGACGGGGTACACTAGTTTGGCTTGAAGCTTGAGTAGTCGTGAGTACCTAAGTGAAGTGAGACAAAACATCATAAATCGATCGCATAGTCAGAGGAATGTTCGAACTTTTATGGTCACGTGTATAGTTTATTTGGTCAAGTTTGAGAATTTCTTGCTCTTAAAAATGCTTGCCTATGTATCAGTTATCTGCCTATAAACGTGTCGTAATATTTTCCTATCGCTTTTCCATTTTTAGCGTATGTTTCTGTTGTTGTTTTTCAGCTTTTTTGTCCCATAAGGCTTGTTTTGTATAGAAGCCCAGTTATTGGAACTAATAGTTTTAAAATTGAAAGATCTGTAAGACAGGGATGCTCCATGTCAATGCTACTATATGTATTAGCTATAGAAGTATTATGTACAAAGATAAACAATAACAAAAATATACAGGAATTAAAATACCGAATTTAGAAAATGAATTTAAAATGCTCCAACGCGCAGATAACTGTACAAAATTTATATATGATGGCTTCTCTTTTAAACACTTGGAAAAATAATTTTATGATTTTGGGAAGGCCTCGGGCTCCAAAATTAATCACGCTAAGACCGAAATATTATTGATAAGTAACTGGCGTGGAAACCATCCTGGTTTGTGACCGGAACTGATAAAACCGCGAATAAAGGCCTTAGGGATGTATTTCGGGTATAAAATGCAGTAGAGATAAATTATAAGAATTTAATAGACAAAATTCAATCACAAATAGAAATATGGATATGTTCGCCTTTAAATTTAATGGAAAGGACACAGATATCCCACACATACATATATAGTAATTTGTGGTACAAAATGCAAATAGTAGATTTTAAAGATACTTGGTTGGAAATTTTAGATAAATAAATAATTCACTTTATATGGGGAGGGGGAATGCACCTTCTCCCAAGAGAGCACCTGTACAAACCTAAGACAGAAGGAGGGTTCAGCATACCTTTTTTGAAATATAAAAAGATAGCATATATGATAAAAAGAATAAGGAATTTACGGACAAGAAAGCATTTTGTGTGGGCGGCTTTATATATATATATATATATATATATATATATATATATATATATATATATATATATATATATATATATATATATATATATATGGATACGTAATTAGTAATATGCCAGAAATATATGCGAACAACAAATTAAGTAATCTGATAGAACCACCAAGGAATATGATTTGAATAAAAAATGTAATCATGAAATATAGACACTAACTAAATATGGACTGAGGAAAAAGAAAAATTAATATATGAAATTATAATGAAGGAGGTTAATAAAAACGTTCGGTATGAAGTAGAATTAAACAACCGAGGAGTAAGATGGAAAGGAGTATGGAAAAAGTGAAGAAATATTAGATCGAACAAAAAACAAAGTTGGATTTACAAATATATTCATGACGTATGGGTCACAGGAGACTTCGCCTTTAGAAGGCATTTAACTAAATCTATATCAATGTGCCCACTTTGCAATAGAACCATCTATACAAAGAGACATGTAGTGTTACAATGCAAAAAAACTGAACTAGATAGGGAAATATTAACAAACAAAATACTAGAGCAAAATGGAGTATACCATGAAGATAATTTATTATATACCAACAATATGAAAGAAAATAAGCTATATGAAGACGTACTTACATATATCACCAATACTATGGGAACATGTTTTCAAGGAAATTAATAACTACTGGAAAAATACATAAGCACGGACTTTAGCAACAAACATTTAACAGTGTTTTTGTCTGCCGGTTAAGAAAACTGAATGATATAAAAATAAAATAAATTCAGATCTAAAAGAAGCCAGCACAATACTAGGTGCTGACTTCTTGGGGGACCCAAGTATAACCACTGTGGGAGATGGGAGCCAGCATATCTTCCGACTAGGGGAGGTAGGCAGTGCGACATGGATCCTACTCACTCACATGTTAGAAAGGCCAGCCTCACAAAATTGAACAAAAACATAACAATAGTACTATCTAAGATAATATAGAGAGACAAGAACACTAAAATATAACATCTAACAACAAGGAAAAATCCGCAGTAGCTAACATAAACTAACACAGCATGTAGGAATAAAATGGAAAACACATAAAGACAGGGGGTCATGTGACTCATAGCAAGATATGAGGACGAGTGATACCAATGCTACATGGTAACGCGTAGTGGTACGGGTCATATCAGAAGATTGAGGCATGACCACATCAACATTAAGAAACAAAAAAAAAAAAAAAAAAAAAAAGAAAAAAAAAAAGGGGGGGAAACAATATCAAAGACTAACAACTGCGAATTCTTTTCCCGCCCAATATACACTTCAGACACACATACCATAAAACAAAAGGTTTTTTTTGTACATATACATGTATACTTGTTCTCTCTCAAAAAAAAAGAGAACAGCAAAATTTTATAATGGGTTTGGACCATCACATACACGGAGACAGGTGGAGCACAGAGTACTCGGGACAGAAAGAATTGAAATATTACACCACTAGGGGTCGCGGTCGTCAGGGGCGCCAATTCACCTCTCTGTTACAGACTAAAAATGATGCACCACCAGTCTCCAATTTATAATCTCATTACAGAGATTCTATAAATATATACTTTGGATTTTATTTTATTTTGTCACTTACATAAAAGTAAATAATAACTAGATCAAGATGTGAACAATTACAGCCAGTCCAAACAAGAATGCAGGGGTTATAGCATACGACAAAACATATATAGCAAATATACATGTAGCATACGATAAAATATATATAGCAAATATACATATAGCATACGACAAAACATATATAGCAAATATACATATAGCATACGACAAAATATATATAGCAAATATACATATAGCATACGACAAAATATATATAGCAAATATACATATAGCAGACGACAAAATATATATAGCAAATATACATATAACATACGACAAAACATATATAGCAAATATACATATAGCATACGACAAAAGATATATAGCAAATATACATATAGCAGACGACAAAATATATATAGCAAATATACATATAGCAGACGACAAAATATATATAGCAAATATACATATAGCAGACGACAAAACATATATAGCAAATATACATATAGCACACACTGGACTTATACAGATCCCTGGCAAGGATGACTACATCTACCATATTAAACATGGCAAGGAAACCAGCCGCAAGGGTAATACCTGAGGATGGGAGTACGAACCATAGTGTAAAGTTCTTTCGGCCAAGGGCGGAACGAATAGGAACCTGGAGACGGGATCCGAATCAAGTACGCCCATCTAAACTGTATATCAAGAGTAACCGTAGTCTAAAACAATAAATATTTAAAAAAAATTGTCTTCAAAATTCTGTTTGATTTTTTTTATAAGAAACCCACAACAACAGACCTTTGGGGGAAACATACAGATATAAAAACCTTTTTAAGCTTTCGGCACAAAAGGGGGACACCTCAAAGGCCTCTTAGCTCAACATAGCTAGAGGTCCAGGAGGGGTCAGAACAAAATAAAAATAAAAATACAAATATGGAAATTTTAACAACATAAGATTTATATTCTCACCTCAAGGAAAGCAGTTAATAGACACACTTATATATGGAACTAATGCTGAAATGCGAGTATAAAACAAGGGATCAGATTTTTAATAAAGGGGAGAGAAGGCTATAGAGATTAATATTAACCTTCGTAACCTTTACCTCGTATATATCCTTCTCCTTTTGATAACCTATTATCTTAATTATCTTTTTAATTCTCTAAGTGGGATTGACTTATTTTCAATAAATGTACCACTCAGAAATAGCATTAAAATTTAAAATGACTAATCAGTAAGCAATTCCAAGCCGAATATTAGTACTTCATCACGAGACACGACACAAACACTTAACACGAGGAATTATTCCCATCTCAAATTACTAAACACGTAAACCTAAAAATATCCGGAGAATTCCTTATGTCAAGAAATCTGAGACGGTCCATATTACGAAACTAATCTATGCTACCATAAAGTCTCGCTAATACTGTACATTAAGACGTCTGCATCTAGAAATTGACTAATTACATAGTTTGAGAAATATCTTCCCAACACCGACTCCCCAATAAGTAACAAATAATCACTAAAATCTAACAAAGCTATAAACGGAGACGTAAATAGTAAATATAAAAAGCACATAACCTATTTTTATTGCAATATCATCTCTCTCTCTCTCTCTTGTCACATAAGCGCTTAGAAAAATACATTTTTTTTCACATCTGCGAAAACATCAGTAAACCGAAAACCTTTCAAAACCGAATTCTTTTGGGATTGCAAGGGATTTCGGTATATATATTCACACAAAATTTTTTACGGCGCAAATTCAAAACGGTTTCCCAACATTTCGAGCTAAACAAGAGTAGTAGACGGGGGGTGTTGGGGACAGGGGGGTGATTGGGGGCAGTACCGGGAGTTTAACATTGGGGGCAGTATGGGGCAAAAAAGTGCCAAGATTTATAGGGCAGTGGGGGGGCACTATGGGGCAGTAACGGGAATTTAACATAGTGGGGTCTGTACAGGTACAAGGGTAGGCAAAGAAATGGAAAATTAATCTTTCTTGAAAAATGGGTGGTCCTGATAAGGACCATTGGAGGAGGATTATTATTTCCTCCAACATTGTGTGAAGAAACTTAGGAAGGTGGTGTGAGATCTTTTTTTCTTGGTTGGAAGTGTTGGTGGTAAAGAATCAGGTAGCCAGTCAGGATGTTTCATCCGCCTGAACGTATCCTGGATTTTCATCCAATTTAAATTCAGGCGTTTGAATTCCTTTTCTTTCCTGGCCTGTTCTTTCTTGGATCGTTCAAGAGCCCACAAGATCTTAATGTGGGTTACTTCCTTTTCTAAAACTTTCTTTAACAATACCTTCACCATGTGAAGGTTCACCTCTTCGCGCCTGACGTTACTGGTGGGTGGATAAATATAACAATCTTCCTGAACTCGGTTCAGGAAGTACTCCACCTCATCCAGTAAATCCAGACTCTTCTTGATGAACCCCATACGGCAAGGGGTTGAGGAAGTTTTTTGTCTTTCCTCCACCAAGACATCAGTCACCAACCTTCTCGCTGATTTGAGAGCCGCTAGTTGGCTGGTGACGTATGGTTTGGTGGCAGGATATCTCCACCAATACTCCAACCTTTCCATCAAGGACTCCACATCCACCATTCTATCCCAAGCTTCTTGTAACAATTCAACAGAGTTCATTCTTGTAGAGTGAAAGTGTGAATGGCGCAACTGTGGAAGGCACCGCTTTTATATGCTAGAAGCGCGGACGTGATGGAAAACATCCCCCTTTTTTTCCAAAAATCACCATACATACAAACAAAAACAAAAAAATCACGCAACACACTAATCTTTCTTTTATATTTTTTTTTTATCAAAGATACTCTATACAAACATACCCTCATTCATACATTTTTATATATGGCAATCATAGAAAATTTATCTTTTTCTTGAAAAATGGGTGGTCCTGAAAAGGACCGTTGGATTTTTTGTTTTTGGGTTTTAACATTCAAATCTCCTAGGAGACCTTCTTTTTCTAAGACTTCTTCTGATTTCCGGACCGTAGTGAAGTACCCTCTTCAAACAGCCTTGTCTTGCCACATACATTCGTCTTTTCCAGTAAGCAGTCTGTCATCTTGGTGATGACCCATGAAGTTCTGATATACATGGGATAGTCTGTGTTAAAAAACAACATCTTGTTTTTTTTTTCTTTATGAGTGGTCTTGGAGAAAAAAACCGGTGAAGCTTTATGAGACAAGAGGTGGTATATATACCTTACGATCGGATTGAAATGCATCGAAATGAACTACCAATACAATAGCGCGTTACAAGAGGGTCGGCTTTTCTTCCAATGGGAAGAGAGTAGGGGTATGACGTCATCTCGGGTATAAAGGCATCACAGCGTTCGTAGGGTTTATTACTTTTTCGACAACCTTCATGGAGACCGGAAAGACAAGTATGTATTGGAGTGAGCCATCAATGATTAATGCTGCTGCTTTGCTGAACTTCCGGCCGGAAGACTTTAATTTAGATTTTCTAAATCAAGAGTTTGAGTCTGAGACTACTACTGCTACTACTGCTGCTACTGTTGTTGCTACACCAGTGATGGATGAATTTAAAAAGAAACAACAGGAAGAGATGGAAATTTTTTAAAGAAACAACGAGAGGATGAAGAAATGTTTCTTCTTCAGCAGCAGAAAGAAGAAGAAGAGAGAAGAAGAAAAAGTGAGGAAGAAATCAGACAACAGTTAGAAGAGGAGGAGAAGAAAACAGCAAAGGAAGTCGTCAGTCCTGGAGAAAAATCGGCGAGTCTTTTAGAAGAGATATTATCAGAGTTGAAATATCTGATGGAATTATACAAATATTCTTTGGCTCAACCACCTAAACGAAAAAGACCATCACGGGCTAAACATTCCAAACCTACCAGTTCTAGTGAGATGCCACCACCACCACCACCACAAACACCACCACCACAAGTGACTACCACCATAAACAAAACACCAGCGGTAGCAGCAGCATTAGCAGGATTTGGATTGGGTCGTGGTAAAGGACTACGACAATTGAAGTTGATTATGTAAAAACTTCATAAGTTTGTTTTTGAACCAAACAAGAAAAAAAACAAACACCCCAACGGTCCTTATCAGGGCCACCCAGATTTCTAGAAAATAAATCAAATTGTCAAGTCAAGTAAAACTTAAAAAAATCCCATTGTGTTGTATATAAGTGTGAGTGCGTGCGTGCGTGCATCTATACTCTAAAAACAAAATAACACAAAATCACTTACTTTTTTTTCCAGTCTGGTGTATTCTGCCATTTTTTTTTACAAAAATAATTCAGCAATAACATATAACACCACACTCCGAAAAAAAAAACAAAAAAACAAAGTTCCTTTGTTTTTCACTGTCTGTCTCTTTTGTTCTTCTTGAATTTCTTCTTCATAGGAATCCTGATCGTCACAGGAATCATATATTCCTTTTCTTCATTCTCACTGTCTTCCATCCTTCTCACTCTCTTCTTACTTTTCTTGATGATATGTTCTTCTTCTTCTTCTAGGTTTGAAGATCCTTCTTCTTCTTCCTCCCTCTCCTCTGGTAGATTTTCTTCTTCTTTCTGAGAGCACTCCGAAGACCAATGTCCTGGTCCTTTACCTGAAAATTATTATCGGATTCGAGAGACTCAAAAAATAACTTCTCGAAAATTTAGAACCACTGCCTACACTCACACAGTGCACTTCAAAGACTTCAAGTCCGAAGTACCTCCCGAGAAAGCGGTGGGGTTCATTAGCGATTTGTAGAGTTCTGTGTTACAGAACTTGAAACAACAATGTGGAGTCAAAGAAGATGATCGCTTGAGACTGGCCATCCATCATGACAACTTGAAGAGTCCCGTTTGGATCGAGTTCAGCACCCCGGCAGAATTAACGCCAGACAAAGTCATGTCCAAAATAGAACATGTGCAACAATCCAATGACAAGTTTACCATCACCGATGGAAAGGCCACACTCTACATGACTCACGTTGCTCCACCTCGAGGAAGTGGACGAAGCAGAAAGCCGTTATTGGTGGACGATCTTCTTACTACCAAACGTTGTGGAGCAAGATGTCGGGGTTGTTTAGCAGACCAACCATGCCTTCCTGAACAACAACAACAACAAAATCACGTCCAATGTGAGGTGTGTCGACGAAGTTTTGTCAGTCCTTCTTGTTACCAACAGCATCGCAAGACACAAGGTAATAAACAAAAATGTGCTTGCGAGTTATTGAAATCGTGTGGACAACTAATTCGTACCAACGACCCCAAGAGACACGTTTGTGCTGGCAAGAAAAAATGTTCTATTTGTCATCAGATCATCGATTTTGATCATCGATGTTTTATTCAAAAGTTTGACAAGACAGAGAAGAAAGAAATAAAGAAGAACAAGAACAAGAAACAAGTAGATTTCATCTTCTTTGATTTCGAATGCATGCAAGAAACGGGCATTCACATTCCAAATTTCTGTGTGGCGCATCGGGCTTGTGATCAGTGTATTCAAGAATCGATTCATTTTCACTGTCCTCATTGTAGTCGAATTCCAGGAGGACGTGAAAAAATCTTTCGTGGAGTTAACACTCTGTCCGAGTTTGCTGAATGGGTTTTAGACCCTACCACCCACGACAGTTGGAGCGAAGAAGACATTCAACGTTACGGAGATTGTCATCGGTATGTCACCGTCATAGCTCACAATTTTTCGGGATCCGATGGGCAGTTTTTACTCAGTTATTATTTGAACCGTGGGACCGAACGTCCTGAAGTCACCATGAACGGAAAAAAGCTCATCTACATGAAAGTAGGAAAAGTACAGTTTAAAGATTCTATGAGTTATTTGGCCATGCCTTTGAGTCGCATGCCAAAAACGTTTGGCATGACAGAAATGGCTAAAGGTTACTTTCCTCACTTCTTCAACACGGAAGCTAATCAACATGCTGTCCTACCTCATTTCCCTGACCTTCATGATTACAACCCCGACGGAATGCGCCCCGAACAGCGAGAAGCTTTTCACACTTGGTACCGCGCTCACCAGACCGATCCATTTGACTTTCAAGAAGAGATGTTGAAGTATTGTCGATCTGATGTGGATATTTTAAGACGTTGTTGTGGAAAGTTTCGAGAGTTATTTCTCGATCACGGAGAGGTCGATCCTTTGAAAGATGCAGCCACCTTACCTAAAGCCTGTTCCTTAGTCTACAGGCAAAATTTCATGCCCGAGAACCAACTCGCCATCATCGACTCCAACAGGTCTCTCTTTGCTAGTCGTCAATATTCGGTCAAAGCTTTACGTTGGTTTCATTACTTGTGTGAAAAAGAAGACAAATGGATACAACATGCTAGAAACGGAGGAGGAGAAAAGAAGATTGGAGGTTATTCCGTGGATGGATTTGATTTAGAAAACCCGCACACAGTATACGAGTTTCAGGGTTGTTTGTTTCACGGATGCCCTACTTGTTATCCTGATCGAGAGATGAAAAGCCCTTATTCAGATTCTACCATGGAACAGTTTATACGAACAGATTTGCCAACGACTCCTCAAGTTAGAAAGTCAAGGATACCAAGTGGTAGAAATGTGGGAGCACGAGTACGATCGACGTTTGAAAACCGATCCTGAATTTAAGAACATTACTCAAAGTTATGACGCGGCCGAAATCGAACCTTTGGATCCGCGACACAGTTTATTTGGTGGACGAACCAATGCCACTCGCTTCCTGTACGACGTGAATGAATCCCAAGGAGAAGAAATCAAATACATCGACGTGTGTTCTTTGTATCCTTGGGTGTGTAAATATGCTCGTTTTCCCACCGGACACCCAGAAATTTTGACAGAACACATTGACGTGGAACACATTCGTCAATACGAAGGATTAATTAAATGTAAAGTCTTACCTTCTACAAACGTGTACCATCCCATCTTGCCTCACCATTGTCAAGGAAAACTGATGTTTCCTTTATGCCGGACGTGTGCTGAAACGTGCAGCCAAGATCAGCCCTGTCACCACACGAAGGAAGAACGGTCTTTGACAGGAACGTGGGTTAGTGCCGAATTGTTTCGGGCACTGGATCGTGGATACCGTTTGTTGAAAGTGTACGAAATCTGGCACTTTCCAACTACAGCCCAATACCAAAAGGACGACGCCACCAATCATCCAGGCATTTTCTCGGGGTACGTCAATCAGTTTTTAAAACTGAAACAAGAAGCTAGTGGTTATCCTTCGTGGTGTCAGACTCCCGAAGACCAATAACGATTCAAAGTAGAGTACCGTAACATCGAAGGCATCACTTTGGAAGAGGTGGAAAAAAATGAAGGAAAAAGATCGTTTGCCAAAGTGATGCTCAATTGCTTGTGGGGAAAAATGGCTCAACGTACGATCTTACCCAAAACGGAATACGTCACCGATCCTTATCGTTACTTTCAACTGGTGGACGACAAAAGTATACGAGTCAAACACGTCGAAATTGTCCGCGATGATTTGATCATAGTCAATTTTGAAGAAGAACCCAAGTTTGTCAAACCTGACAAGTTTAGCAACGTAGTCATTGCCGCCTACGTGACCGCTCATGCTCGTTTGAAATTGTATGACGAAGCGTTAGAAGTCTTGGGAGATAGTGTCCTGTACTTTGATACTAACAGTTGCATCTACATTCATCGACCCGGTTGCCCACACCCTACCATTCAAGGAGATCGTTTAGGAGCCTGGACAGACGAGCACCCTCAAGATACCATTCTGAGTTTTGCCAGTGGTGGCCCTAAAAATTATGGGTACCGATACCGAGACCCGCAAGGTCAACTTCACACCTCCTGTAAAGTCAAAGGATTGACTCTCAACTATCGAACCAACCAAGTGGTGAACTTTGAGGTTTTAAAAAATGCTTTATCTGTCTGGACAAGTGGAAGACTTTCGAGTACCCACGTTAGAACCTCACAAGATTGTACGACTACCTAATCATCAAATCGTTACTCGACCTGTACAAAAAGTGTACCGCATCGTGTACCAAAAACGAGTGAGACTTCCAGATCACACGACTTTACCTTACGGACACGCTGATTTGGAGTATAAAAAAAGGAAACCCTCTTGAACAGAAAAAAGTCAACACCAAGATGACTTCAACATTGGCCTTGCCTGACTATTGTGAGTGTGCCAGTCGCTTGAAGACGTTCAAAAATTGGCCTAAACACATGCCTGACTATTGTTATTGTCCTCATCGATGGAGCACATTCAAAAAAGGAAAAAATGGATTACCTACTTCCCACTCTTTAGCCAGAGCAGGATTTGTTTACTTTGGACAGGTAACCAAAGTAGAGTGTTTTAGTTGTGGTGTCACTATTCGTATGGATTGTAAGAATTCAGCTCTCCTGGAACATGTCAGATGGTCACCAAACTGTGCTTACCTTTCTTTAGCGTTTCCACGGATCACATTACAATACTTTTCGGATGGTACAGTCGACAGGTATAAAAAAGGAACCCCTTCCAAGCCTAACCCTTCATTCTGACTTTCAACGTTGACCAAGCAAGAAGATGAGTCATTTTGTTATCCTTCCACATAACTACAATAAGAGTACTCAAACTACCACCCACCCGTCACCATTACTAAGAGAGAAAGCTAGTGGTGGTGGTGTGAACTCCAAGTACCATCATCACGACTTGGAGTGTGATGCAGTACCATGCGATGAGACGGATTCCGTACGGTTTGGCATCCCCGATTCACACGTTCAAACGGATTCCGTATGTTGTAACATCTTGGATTCAGGACCATCTGGAAGTCTCACTCATCGACAACCCTCTAAAGAGGCAGTACGCCCTTTTTGCTTTAGTGGAAATATACTAAAGGAACCTGTATTGACCATAACGACAACAAGGGAATAGTTATTGGTAAATATTCGCATGTCAGAATACCTGTGACTTTACCTGGTTATTCCAAGTATGAAAGTCGACTCGAGTCATTCAAAGACAAGTGGCCAAAATATCTACAAGGACCTAAACCCGAAGCTTTAGCCAGATCTGGATTTATCTACTCGGGAGAAGGAGATAAAGTTCAATGTTTTAGTTGTGGTGTGAAACTTCACCAATGGGAGCCTACCGACTCAGCTTATATTGAACATGCCAGATGGTCTCCGCACTGTCAGTTCTTACCTTTAGTGGCCTTAGAAGAGTACGGGTACGATGAGCCAGATGCCAAACAGAAGAAGAAATAGTTTTAAAAAATTCCATGTCGGAGGAGAATACTTCTCCTGAAGAATACATTGCTGGTTTACATTTGGAGTTGCAAGAACGCATTTTTCAGTATATTCCTAGCTTAGAAGATCGCATTCGTGTTTTACCTTTGGAGGTACGAGAACGTATTTACAAAGAATTTGTCAAGATTCAAGTGAAACGTAAAGAACAGTTACATCCTTTACGACACAAACATTTTAACCATTGGTATTTGAATGTGATAAGACATTTGATTTGGGGTAAGATATTCAAATGGTCAGACATTCATGAAAAACTACATCCCACTTTTAAGAAATTGGAGGGTACCACCTACAATGTGGCAGTGGAATATAGAATTCGATGGAACCAAGTGAAGGAAAAAAATGTGACCAACAGACAAGAATTCCAAAAACTGTTACAAGAACTGTCACCTCAAGACGAATCGCCTTTACGTCATTTAAAATTAGATAGAATCATCACTAATACTTTTTTGGGATATGAATTACCCACCGATTCTGTTTGGTTGGCATGTGAGTATTTTGTCACCAAGAAGAAGTAAAAAAAAAAACATGTCGGAGAAGGATACTTTACAATGGTATATTGGTGGTTTACCTTTGGAGTTGCAAGAACACATATTTCAGTATATACCAAGCTTAGAAGAGGGTATTCGTGACTTGCCTTTGAAGTTGCGAAAACGCATTTACGATGAGTTTGTCCAGATTCAAGTGAAACGTAAACTTCAATTCATTCCTCGATTTGCGTACTACCGTGACTTTCGACATATCAGAAGTCTGATTTTGAAGAAAAACTATCACGAGTATCGTGAAGAATACAAAAGAGAGTTACTTCTTTCCAAGTCGGAAACTTTACCAGAGTACATTGGCTTGCCTTTGGAAGTGCGCCAAATGATTTACCAAGAGTTTGTCAAGATCCAAGTGAAACGTAAACTCAAAGTCATTTCTCGAGCTGTACACTATGCTTACTTCCAAAGTCATAGAAGACTGATTCTGGGAAACGTCTATTGCAATAGCTACGTTCACGGAGACTTTCTCAAAAGGTACCAACCTTGGGAGCCTGGCTATAAAAACATGCCACCCAAGATACCTACCTTAGCCATCGACCCCTATCATGTACCGGTATGTCTGGGCTCTACTCGTCACTCGTGAAACGAATTCCGTGGAAGGAAGACAACGATCGTGTTCAGACTTTAGAGGATTATAAAGACTTGATACAAGAACTGTTTCCATTGAATTTTGGACGCTATGCAGTGTGTGTCTTAGTGACTGCTTATCTTGGAATTCGTTTTCCAGGACATTCGTTGTGGAATATTTTTGAGGACAAGTGTTTACCTTGGATTATTTTGTAGGACCCGTGGTTGTTTTGGACTAATTTGTTGAGTTCAAAAAAACAATATGACCCTTTGTTCTTCTTCGGACTTAGTAGAAGAAGAAGACTATAAAAACTTGATTTTATTAGTACACGAAAGACAAATTGTACTTAAATCGTTGAGAGTGGTAATGAAAATCAGTGAGGAACCTCCATTTGAAGAAGACATTCGTCACACTTTATCTGTCTATAAAACATTTCAAGAAGTGTGTTTTGCTAGTGAGTTACACCAACAACTTTTCAATTGGAAAGATGTACGACCCTGGAGAAACCTTGGTTTCCATGCTTGGCTACAAGAAGTGGCTCAGGTTGCCAAAGATTTGGCAACATGTTCATAAGTGTCCAAAAAAAGTGAAATGGAAACGACTTAAAGAAGAAAAAGAAGAACCTGACACAACAGTAAAGAAAGATGACCACACCACTACCGTTGTTCAAATGTCACCTCCTGAGGAACACCACACTCCTCCTTCCTTTCCACCGTCAGAGCATTCTTCTACCAAAACAAAGAATAACAGAAGAAGAATGTCAACCTCAGTGATTATGTCTTCCATTCCGAGGAGACCAGAATGTTGTACATTGGATTGTTTATGCACCATTTTAGATGTTTTAGTGTTAGCCTTAATTGTGTATGTGTTGATTTTAATTTGGTTGTTTTTACAAAAAAAAAAAAAATAAACGTCTTCTTCTCAAAAATCTTCTTACCTCAGTCATGGCTACATCATCTTTTTCTGCCTCGTCTACCTCCTCTTCTGTGGTCAAAGTTATTGACGAAAAGTTAGATCGTCAAAGTTGGAATGCTTTGTATCTGCGCCATCCATTTAACATGTTGATTGCTGGACCGAGTGGTTCAGGTAAAACCGAATTTGTCAAACGTTTGATCGAACAAAAAGCTGATTTGTTCGATTGTCCACCTCAACGTATCGTGTGGTGTTACAAAGAGTGGCAATCGTCTTACACGTTATTGAAAGAAAGTCAAGGAGAAACCATTTCATTTGTGGATGGTATTCCTCACGAAGACGATGGAATCGTGTCTGACGTGAGTCAAACCCATTTGGCTATTTTTGATGACATGTTAGGAGAAGACGAAGAAGAAATTAAACTTTGGTTTACACGAAAAGGACACCATCGTAATGCTGGTATTGTCTACATTACTCAAAATTTATTTCAACAAAGTAAAGCCCATCGGACAATTAGTCTGAACGCCCATTACGTGGTCTTGTTTAAAAGCCCCAGAGACAAATCTCAAGTACAAGTGTTAGCCAAACAGTTAGTCGCTCCTTGGCTCAATTATGCGTACGACGATGCCACTCAAACCCCTCACGAGTATTTACTCATCGACTTAAAACCCATCACTCCTGACTATTTGAGATTTCGTGCCCAATTGTTTCACCCTTGGGGTCAAGAAGGTGGTCCTGTCATTTACACGTCCCCTTCAGCCAATTTAAAAAAAAAAAAAAACTATAAAAACAACCACCACGTCATTTCTGTCTCACACTCTTTTGAGATAACTTCCTTTCAAGCTCATCCTTCGGCTAAATTGATTCGTGCCTTGTATGGTATCAGTCGTGAAAAAAATGCACAAGTCCGTGCTCATTTGTTAGAAGCGAGTCTTAAAGAAGTGTTACGATGGTTTACTTTGACGGCACGTCAATTACTGCAACGCATCATTCACATCCCTCATCAAACTCAACGTTTTTTTTCAAAAACATAAAGGGGCATTGTCACAACTAGCCGATCCTTGAATCGATTCACGGACTAAAAAACAAATCATTTTAACTCCTGGTGGAAGTGGTTCTTTAGGAGGGGTCATGATTCGTTCCCTTTTGAAATGGTATCCTAATGCCCAAGCCAAAAAATCCAAAACTCCTAAAAAGAAGAAAAGTCCAAAGAAGAAAACCACCTAGAAAAAGAAGAAAGTCACCCACCAGAAAAAGAAAAGTCGTGCCAAGAAGAAGAAAACAACACCTACCACAACTACCACTAGCACCCGGCCGTAAGAGAGATACTGCGGCCAGGACGCAAACGTACACCCGCAAAACACCACCACCATTACCATCACCACCACAACAGTCCCCAATGATGACGAGGTCTCCTTTTGCGTCCACTTCATCATCTTTGTCTTCTTCACCACCCTTTACGATGATGCCTGCCAAACCAGACTTAAGATCCGTGTTTCCTAATTTGATGCAAAAATGGAAACCTATTTCGAAAGTGACCACTTCGGGACCCTCGACTTCAGCTGATTTGGCTATGGCAGCAGCAACCAACAAAGTACCATCCCCTAAAACCAAAGTCCAAGAAAGAACCGGTATCTTACAAAGTTTAGTGGATTTATCCAAAGAAGAATTGAGACCATTTAGTCCTTTGAAAACACCTCAACGTCAAGTGAGGCTTGTCATGAAGATGGTACGTCGTGCAGACAATCAGTAGAGACGTGTTCCAGTATAAAATAGAAGGGTACCCTACCAGAGACTTCAGACTTGTTTTCTACCCTACTAAAAAAAGATGACTCCTAAACGTATGCACCACCACCACCACCACCAAAAAAAGAAGAAAAGTAAAACCACCAAAAAAGGACGACTTCCCCCTCGTCTGGCCAAACATTGGGATGTCTTGTCTGTCCTGACCAAATCCAATCCTCCCATGCGAAAACAACTCATTCAAACAGCCCCTAAAGAAATCATCGATACCGTGTGTGAATGTTGTTTGAACGTTTTGAAAGGAACGGTACCTTTGTCCAAGATACAAAAACAAAAATTAGGGAAACATCGGAACGTTCTTCGTCAAATGGTGAAAAAGAAAATACCTCTTCAACAAAAGAAAAAAATGTTGGTGCAACGAGGAGGATTTCTACCTATGTTGATAGGACCGTTGTTAAAAATAGCAGCTCCTTTGTTAGGAACGATTGCTGGACCGCTTTTAGGAGGTGTCATGCGATAACCAACAAAAAGAAGATAAAAAGGACCACCCTTCTCTGAAAAGACCACACCTTTTTAGTTCCTTTGGATGAAATGGAAGGACGAAAACTGACTTTAGTACCTTACAAACGATGGATGGAATTTCATCGTTGGAACGAACAACGGATACCTCATTTACCACCCAATCCTAATCTCAACGAGATGTCACAGTTACAACAAGAATTACAAACCCTGATGGAACGAAGCAATTTGTCAGAAACAGAAAAATCGCAACGGTACGGTCAACTTTTACAACGTCTACAACTCTTTCGCCAAAAAGCAGTCGACGAAACAGCTCCACCCACTCTGAGAGATTTCAAAGCCCTGATGAAAAGCGAACCTAAAGTGACCACCACTAAAACAGACACTTCCACGGGGGTGACAAAAGAAGAAGACGAACCTCGAGAAGTGTTTCAAACTCCGTCTGCTGACATGCCTAGTCAAATTGCAGCTTACGTGTTAACACCCTCGCCTACCCCTCATCGAGAAAAAATGAAAGCTTGGGTTAAAAAGAAGATGTCCACTCCTTCTTCAGCAGAAGAAAAAAAGAAAGACAGCAAGAAGAAACCTGACATCATTACCCCTTCTTCACTACCCACTCCTGTGGCTCGTCGAACGCGTCAAGCCGCTTCGTCCAAACCTCACGGCCCTCAAAGTAGTAGCATCGAACAGTGGGTGACTTATTGATCAGTCATGGAGAAACTTTTAGCTACCATTTACTACAATCCTGGTCATGCTGCTGGTTACGGAGGAGTTCAAAAATTATATCGAGCTGCCAAAAGTAAATTGAAAAGTGTACGTTTACCCGAAGTACGACGATGGTTACAAGAACAATCGACGTACACGTTACACAAACCCATTCGACGTAAATTTTCTAGAAGTACAACTCAAGTGGAAGGCATCGATCATCAATGGCAAGCCGATTTAGCCGACATCTCTCATTTAGCCACTTACAATCGTGGTCACAAATATTTGTTTTGTGTCATCGACGTGTTTTCCAAATTTGCTTGGGTCGTGCCTTTGACCTTTAAAAGCAGTACCGAATTGGTACGTGCCTTAAAATTGGTCTTGAAACAAAGTGGACGCCAACCTTTACGATGGCAAACTGACAAAGGGACCGAATTTCTAAATCAAGCTTTTCAAAAAGAATTGAAACAAAGGCAAATTCATTTTTTTACTACCGAAAATCCTGAAACCAAAGCCAGTATCGTGGAACGTTTTCAAAGAACTTTGAAAGAACGTATGTGGAAATATTTTACACATCAACATACTCTCAAGTACATCGACGTGTTACCCCGTTTGGTCAAAGCGTACAATCAATCGTACCATCGTAGCATCGGATGTGCCCCCGAAGAAGTCAGCCCTGAAAACGAAGTGACCGTGTTTGATAAATTGTTTGGTTCACCCCAGAAAAAAAAAGAAGAAAACCTTGTTGGAGTTAAAGACGGGAGATTGGGTTCGCATCGGAAAAACCAAACGTACTTTTGACAAAGGTTATTTACCCAACTGGACCACCGAATTGTTTCGTGTCACTACCCCCGTCCGTGGACGTGATCCTCCCGTCTATAAATTGGAAGACATGCACGGTGAAGTACTCAAAGGAACATTTTACTTGCCTGAGTTACAACGAGTGACCAAAAAAGAAGACGCCTTGTACGACATCGAAAGCATTCTCGAACAAAGAACACGCAAAGTAGGCAAAGGTCGAGTAGAAGTCAAAGTACGTTGGAAAGGATATCCTCCTAGTTTTGATTCTTGGATTGCTGCTTCTCAAGTCGTCGACTATAAAAAGAAAAGGAAGTAACCCAACAACATGCCATTCAACACAGCAACCACGACTTCAACGACTCCTTCGCAGAGTTCTTCTCTTCAAGAATTACAAAAACAACCACTTTGGGTGTGGTGCGGAGAACGTGTGCCTAAAAATCAAATCGTCTTTTTCTGCCAAATTTGTGTAGTGTATTGTGTCATCGGAGCAGCTATTGCTAATTTGAGTTTGCAACAAGGAGACAAACAATTGTGGACCATTTTACTTAGCAGTTGCATCGGTTATCTTTTACCCAGTCCCTCTTTGAAATTTACGACGACGACGGACAACAGTCACCACCACGGAAGTACGACCAACGCCAGTCCACCTTCTTCTTCGTCCAGTCAGCATAATACCAATTCTCTTTTAGAACCCTTTGAACATCATTCTTCTGTTCACTTGAGTGACTCCTCGGAGACCAGAACCACCTTAGAACTATGAATGACCAATTTTATTTAACTTTGCCTAGTGACAGTTCCATGGATGTGTTTCCCAACAACACCTTATGTTGTTTCACGACCAAATTACCTCAATCCATTCAATTGGATCACGATGCTCATTGGGAAGTCAGTTTGGTAGAAATCATTCATCCTACGCAAATCATGAACATCAACAAAGGTCAAAACACTATCATTGTGGAAATCTTGAACTAAAAAGTACAAGATGACTTGGAAGAAAATGATCCTAAAATCTGGGAAGGAGACAAAAATAATCCTGACATGAAGTTATCATTTAAAAAGGTCTCAGATGAAAAAAAAAAGGTCTTTGGTCAGTATATCCTGAGAATTCCTACGGGGTATTATTTTAGTTCTGGACATTTGGTGGACACTATTGAGTCCATCCTTGATGGTCAATTTGGCAAAGCCTTAAACAATAACCGGAAAATTGTACGTGTCAGTTTCAATAATGTGGCACGCCGTTTCAACATTCAATTTTATATGATAGACCCAGAGAGTGGTGATGTCATCGGCGAAAAAACTGCTGAAGAAAAAGGTATACCCGAGCAGGAGAGAAGATTCATGACCATTGAATTTTCTCCTGAGTTGTATGCTATTTTGGGTGGAAATAAAGAGTATACCAATCGAAAAGTTTCAACCAACATAGAATTCGCAGATGCTTTTCGCACCCCTATCGAAGTGAACATTGGACTGAATTTAATGTTTGTGTACTCCGATGTGGTAGAGTACAGCGTGGTGGGACACACAGCTGCGCCCTTACTGAGAGTCATTCCTTTCAAAGTAAATACTGATGCTGGTGCGTACGAAGAAGGTGGAAACACGTTTCATGTTCACCGTGAATTTGTACACCCTCATTATCTTCCAGTCAGTAAATCGTATTTTGACAGTGTCAACATTAGTATAAAAGGAGATTTGGGACAAAGTGTACCATTCATTGACAAAGGAAAAGTCACGGTGAAACTACATTTTCGAAAAAAGGTTCTCTAACGTCTTGTAACATCTCAAAAAAAAAAAATGTATCCAGTGTACCGATTAGTGGCTCGACAACGAGGACATGGTTTAGGAGATATGTTAAGAGTCGAGGATTTCATGCCTTAAAAGATGCCGCTTTGACACAAGGAAAAGAATTTTTGCAAAACGTCCTCATTTACAAACAAAATCCTAAAGAAGCCTTTATGAGAGCAGGCAAAAATGTGTTGATGAACACTGGTAAAGATCTTTTAGGTCTCCGAGAAAATCCTATAAATACGCTTCACGCTTCAGGCTCTGGCATTACTTCACAGCAAGGACAAGGCAGAAAGAGACGACGACAACATCGAAATCCTTTCAAAGTTCATAAAAGAACACACGGCAGTTCCAAAAAGAATAAGAAAAGAAAAAGAACCATCAGAGAATTAGACGTGTTTGATTATTAAACCATTGAAAATGATGCACCGAGATTCTTGCGAATGTACCAAGTCAGAACTGGATATGTTTACCATGCCTCCCACCATGATGACGATGCAAGAATCCCAATGAGTAGAATTTCATCCTGTATCGTCTTTGTCGGATTCAGCTCCTATCGAATTTGAAATCAAAGGACAAACCGAAGATTACATAGATCTGAATGACATCTACTTGTACCTGAAACTCAAAGTGATCAAAACGGCGGACAGCAGCCTTCCTGATGGCGATTCCAGAGTAGCTCCCGTCAATAATTTCATGCATTCCTTGTTCAGTGGAATAGATTTGTACTTGAATAACAAACTGGTCAGCAGCAGTTTGGATACTTACCCTTACCGTGCTTACTTGTAAAATCTCTTGACGTATGGACAAGAAGCCAAGAACACTCATCTGGATGCTTCAGTGATCTGGAAACCTGACACTCCGACATTGTTCGACAACACACAGGTGTCAGAACCGGCGAGGATTGATGGTATTGATTTTGCTAATGCAAGAATAACTCCAGCAGAGCCGCACAATGTGGGATTTAACGACCGTCGAAAGAAAATCAGAGGGCACAGTTTAGAATTGATGGATCGTTTGCATTTGGACATGTGGTTGCAAGACAAGTGTTTGTTGAACGGAGTAGATGTACGCCTGAGACTGAATCGCAGTAGTACCGCTTTCCATTTCATGGCTTTTGCTAACGAGTGGAAAACTGTCATCCAAGAAGTCAAACTTTACGTGCGACGTGTAGAAGTCTTACCGATAGTGGCCAACGACATCAGTCAAACGTTGAGCAGAACCACTGCTAAGTATCCTCTTAGACGTGTGGAAGTGAAAACCTTTACTGTAGCCGCTGGACTCCGATCCATAGTCGAAGATCACGTCTTCCAAGGACAGCTCCCCAAACGCTTGCTGATTGGTATGGTCAGAAATTCAGCCTTCAACGGAGTCCACGATCAGAATCCGTTCCAGTTTCAGCACTTTAACGTCTCCAAGATAGAAGTCAGTCGAGATGGCAAGACCTTGTGTACCAGACCTTTTGAACCTGACTTTGGCGCCAACGTAAAAAATTACTTACGATCTTACTTGACCCTGTATGAAGCCACAGGACAGTTAGGCACCAACACCAGCCACGGCATTTCGTACGACGATTATCCAGGAGGGTATGCCTTGTGGGATTTGATTTCACTCCGGACCAAGGCAGCGATGAAGGACATTTCCACCCTATAAAATCAGGCCCCCTTCGAGTGGAACTTCAGTTTACAGCTCCTCTAGCCGAGACAGTGAACGTCGTCTTGTTTGCAGAATTTGATAATACTCTAGAGATCAACAGTTTGAGAGAAGTAATTCTAGACTATTAGAAGAAAAGAAAAAAAAGATGCAGCACGAAGAAGAACTTATGGAGATAGATGAGGGATTTTGTGAAGTGATTCAACAGTCACAAACTACCACAAAGGATGATGATGATGATAATGATGATGAAGTCATTCGTTCAGAACCTAAAAAAGAAAAAGAAGAAGAAGAAAACAATTCAGTTCCTGTGTTTACTGGATTTATGGCTTGTCGATGGCCAGAACAAGAAAAACAGTTAGTGTCCTGTTATGCTCAGGAATTGACTGAAAGAATTAACAGTCTGATTAAAGAACAATGTTATGGATGTCAAAACGATCATCCCAGTCAGATACAACACGACAAATGTATGATAATGACAGGTGAAGAAAAATTGGATGAATATTTGGAAACGGCCTGGAAACAAATCTCAGATGAACACGTGTTGAAACAGTGGTATAAAGTCTTGCAGAATTCTTCTTTTCCTCCACTTACTCCTCTGGAGATCAGACGTATCGAAGGACTCATTCAACAGAGTGCAGAGCCTATCCGACGTGAATATTCCTGGAATTACAAGACAGATCAATTCAAGCATAAAGTCAGGTGTGAATTGGTGACCTATTATTTCCATTGAAGACAAAAAAAGAAGAAAAAAAATGGATACTAGAGAACTTTATTACCTATTGACTCGCAGTTCCTACACTTCTTCTTCGAATCCTGTGGTATGTGCTAAAGATGAACTACCTCATCGTAAACCGAAAGACGTTCATGCCTATATCATCAATACCGACGACAGTCATCTACCAGGAACCCATTGGATTGCCGTGTACGTTCCCAACGCTCACTGTGTTGAATATTTTGATTCTTATGGATTACCTCCTTTGGAAAACGACATCATCGACTTTATGAGAAGAAATGCCGTCTCGACTCGATTCAATAATGTTCGATTACAAGGATCGGATTCCATGGTGTGTGGACAATATTGTGTACATTTTCTTCATCACCGCAGTCTTGGATATTCCTTACAACATTTACTGACTTGGTTTAATAGTGACTATGCTAGAAATGATGCTAAAGTACAACGATGGTTTTGTGAACATTTTGGTTATCTCTTGTCTTTAGCTCACAAGCGTAATGTCAATCAGAATGATGTCGATGTTGAAAGGTGGAGGTTTAGTTTACCACCCCAACGTTGTCAACCTTGTAAATATGTTCCTGTTTAAAAAATTTCTTGTTGAATTGTTAGTATTTTTATGTTAGAATGATTATTGTTGATTAACAAAAATGGTTATTGTTGGAAAAAAAATGGTGTTGTGTGGTTTTTTTATTGAATTTGAAAAAAAATAATTATGTTCTCTCTCTCTTTCTATCGATCTAAAAAAAACTTACTTCTTTTTTCCTCTATCTGTTATCTCACTGTCGATCTGAAACCCTACCTTGTTTTCCATCGCGTCCGCGCGTTAAGCATATAAAGCGGTGCGTTGGCCAGTGTAGTCATTCTCGTTGACTCGTCAAGATCTCAACAGTTCCAAAAAAAAAGAAGATGGCAGCAACCAAGATTACAAAGCTGAATGAAGCTATGGTAAACATTCAGAGGGTGAAGAATCATTTGATGGAAACCCACCCGGAGAGAAAGACGATGACGTTCATTCAAATGGCGCATGATCTAGTAGAAGAGGTCCTGAGAGAAGAAATACTTAGGGAAAGAACAGAATGGGAGGTAGCACAACGACTACAGCAGCAGCAGCAGCAGCAGCAACAACAGCAAAGACAACAACAACAGCAACAGCAACAACAACTTATGCAGTCCAACAAACTACCTGACAGCGAAGTAAGTTGCAAGATTGACTGTGAAGAATTTGCCTTCTCTTTCACCCGAAAGAGACCTGCCTGTCTTAAAGCTGTGAGACCCATTGCTAAACGTGGCCGCCCTGCTGGAGCTGCTAATACCACTGCTGCTACTTCACCCCTAAGAAGTTAAAAAACAACATAACTTCTTAAAAACCCAAAGGTCCTTTTAAGGGCCACCCCAATCTCTAGAAAAGATTACTACTCTAAAAATTGCCATATATATGTGTTTTATATGTTTGTATGTTTGTATGTTTGTATGTTTGTTTGTGATAGCCCACCCAACAAAAAAAGCCCTTTTCCCCTTGTATGTTTGTGCCGTGTGTTGAATATAAAAATTTTTTTTTTTTTAAAATGGTTGTGTGGTGTGTGAAAGTTTGATATAAAAAAAAATATTTAAAAAAATGGATTGTATGTTTGTGGAGTGTGTTTGGTTTATAAAAAAATTTTTAAAAATGGATTGTATGTTTGTGGTGTGTGTTTGGTTTATAAAAAAAATTTTAAAAATGGATTGTATGTTTGTGGTGTGTGTTTGGTTTATATAAAAAAAATATAGATGGTATGGTGTGTGTTTGATTTTTATCAAAAGTAGTTTCTTTTAGGTCCGCGCTTTTAGAGTAAGGGGTAATGGAGTGCAAAATCCGCGAAGCCTAGAATGACGTCAAACGAATGACGTCAGACGCGGGGTAGTGGGGTGATGTTTTTTTTTTGTTTTTAGGTGTAAGGGATGTTTTCCTTCACGTCCGCGCTTCTAGTATATTAAAACAACACCTTCACACTTGAGCTATCCCATTTATTCAACAAACATGAATAAACAAGAAACGATCAGGCAAGTTAGAGTTCATTTAGAGGTGGCGTGGCACCTTCTCCAAGACCTAGAGAAGAAGGAGAAGGAGGAGAGGGAGAAGAAGATCCCTATTAAACCCCATTTTATGATGATGGAGGAACAGGACGCCAATAAAGAAAATTGGGATCCGGAAATAAACCATCCTCCATTTGTTTTGAAAAATAACAACAAACGATGCATGAGTTTCAAAGCATGGAGGGGGAGCTGTCCTGCATGCAGGGCAAAGCCTGGGAGGTGCCAACACCTCCTCTAGATGAACTCTTCAACAAAAAAATCCAACGGTCCTTATCAGGACCACCCATTTTTCAAGAAAGATTAATTTTCCATTTCTTTGCCTACCCTTGTACCTGTACAGACCCCACTATGTTAAATTCCCGTTACTGCCCCATAGTGCCCCTACTAGTTCCTTTTTTCCCGTTTGGGGTCTGTAGAGGACCCCCTATGTTAAATTCCCGTTACTGCCCCATACTGCCCCCCACTGCCCTATAAATCTTGGCACTTTTTTGCCCCATACTGCCCCCAATGTTAAACTCCCGTTACTGCCCCCAATCACCCCCCTGTCCCCAACACCCCCCGTCTACTACTAACAAGTTCTTGGTTAGGGGAATAAACAGCTTACATATACAAACCAAGCACTAAACAAAAACTCTAAGAGAAATTCTATAAAATATAATAAAATATAAGGGGAGTCGGTGTTGGGAAGATATTTCTCAAACCATGTACCATGTAATTAGTCAATTTCTAGGTGCAGACGTCAATAATATTCTAATATTCCTGACTTGCATGAATGGAACAAAAATGAGAACACTATGGAATAACTTATGAATCGTTTCTCCTTGTTATGGCTTTCTCTTCATACACATTTGATACAGTTTACATGACTGTGGTAAAACTAGTCATAAATTTATATCATAGATACTTCATTATTTTATTACAAAAGTCTTCACCAGACAGAAAATAACGTAGAAAAAAGCCGAGAACATATTTCTCTTTTATCACGTATTTTCACTAGACATATACAAAGGTCTTTATTTTTAGACAATGATAAAATCCTGTCATTTGTCTTATCGCAACTATAATTATTAATTAGTCATTTAGCAGTACTCTTATCACAACTATAATCATTAATTAGTCATTTGGCAGTACTCTTATCGCAACTATAATTATTAATTAGTCATTTGGCAGTACTCTTATCGCAACTATAATTATTAATTAGTCATTTGGCAGTACTCTTATCGCAACTATCATCTTTTATTAGACATTTAGTAGTACTCTTATCGCAACTATCATCATTAATTAGACATTTCACACAGTTACAAGTTTTATTCACTTTTCAAAATTGTCCAGGGAAGCACTTTACTAGTAACCTGTTTCATACAATTTTCGGTTTTCAAATGTTGAACGAGATTAATTCCCCAAATTGGGTCCCCGAGTGGCCTAATGGTATGTGCGAAAGCTTGCCAGTAGCTTACGTGGGTCGCTGGTTCTTCCTGGGCTTTTCCTTCAGCAAATATACTGGCCGTCATATATAGCCCATGCTGTGCTGAAAATGGCGATAAACCGACAAACACACAAAACCATTGTTGGAGAATAAAGATAACCAAGTACAAAGCCATTGTTCGTGTAAAAAGAACCTCCATAGACTGAAATCGCACCAGTGGTTACCCACCCGAGCAGAACATGAAAATTTACAATAATGAATAAATTAAGAAAGGCAAGTCAACATCGTTTGGGTTTGGGATTTGGACTGCATTGGATTGCAGAAAAAGGAGCATTACAGACAAAATTATGTTGAAACATAAAGACATTTCTATTTTAAAACCAACAGTACTTCCATAGAAATTCATCAGAACATATCGTAATATCAGTTCTTCTGATTATTCAATTCAGTCATTTTAAGAAGAGAAGGTAGTTATTAGCACACACGAGTACCGATTAGCCCTGGAAAATCTTCAAGAAATTTATATCGCTTGCGGAGTGAAATTTGCTTAAAATGCAGGTAGATATTTTAATCTTCATGGTCATCAGTCTGTCTGTCTGACTAGTTATTATAACGATTTCTGCTCTTTTATTTATCAATCCATCTACACACATGTGCTTTATTCCTTTTACTGTGCCTACTCTTTCTACCAGATCACATGAAAACCAAATGGAAACCATTATATACATTTCGCTTAATCTGTTAATGATTATGTGCTAATTTGTGGTGTGTAAGTGCATCAGATATAAACAATCTCATATATATATATATATATATATATATATATATATATATATATATATATATATATATATATATATATATATATTGTACACATGCATACATATATATTCATATTTAATATATCTATATTATTCGATTGATATTTTACTCATTCCAACATTACTTCTATTTCATCTGCTAATACTACTACGCTTGCTGCTGCTAATACCACTAGTACTGTAATACCAGAAGTAGTGTTGAAATGTGTAAGACTGTGTTTAAAAGCAAAAGTGGAAGGGTATCTAGACAGACAGACAGATAGGAGGTAGGTATGTATGTCAGAGTGAATGTGTTGATAATTACACACGGTAAGGTTGTTCTGTTGTTAAGTAGATTAAAAGAGATATAGATAGATAGGCAGAGATAGGTATGTCAGAGGGGATATCTTAGTAATTGCAATTTGCTGAGCAGTCAGGTCAATAGAAAAATAGAAAGAATACATGTACACGTTGCGATGTACGGCTTGAATTGATGCATCCCTGTATGTATGTATGTATGTATGTATGTATGTATACTGAATTGGTGGATATTTATTGAAGAACTTAAATTCTATGGAATTTAAAATATAATTGGTGTTATTTCATCCTTAATATGACATTATATTTATAATTACTGGGCCAACTGAGACGTAGGATAGTAATACAATGTATTATTGTTTCTTTGTTCATGTCTACAGATCGCCAGGTAAGAAACCATTGTATGTTGTCAAAGACACCACCATTACTTTAGATCATATAATAGTTACTAGAGCAGAACAGGACAATTTACAAGCATATACGGCAAATCGAAAAAGGCAAGCCAACAGCGTTTGCATTTGGAATTTGGACTACATTCGAGTCTAATAGGAAAACATTAAAATAATAAAAATGTGAAAACTTTATTAAAAAACCCTAAAGATTTGAAATAATCAACAGTTTCATAGACCTTGAACTGAAATTGTCTGTATGGCAATTTTATTAATGAGACCGCAAAACTCGTTGGTATGATTTCCCACACGACAAAAAAACTTTAGATTTGAGTGACAATCCTCATCTACGTATTAAATACTTAAAAAACTTTAGATTTGAGTGACAATCCTCATCTACGTATTAAATACTTAACAAACTTTAGATTTGAGTGACAATCCTCATCTACGTATTAAACACGACAACAAACTTTAGATTTGAGTGACAATCCTCATCTACGTATTAAATACTTAACAAACTTTAGATTTGAGTGACAATCCAAATGTACGTATTAAATACTTGAAAAACTTTAGATTTCAGAGACAATCCTCATCTACGTATTAAACACGACAAAAAACTTTAGATTTGAGTAACAATCCAAATCTACGTATTAAACACGGCAAAAAACTTTAGATTTGAGTGACAATCCAAATCTACATATTAAACACGACAAAAAACTTTAGATTTGAGTGACAATCCTCATCTACGTATTAAACACGACAAAAAAACTTTAGATTTGAGTGACAATCCAAATCTACGTATTAAATACGACAAAAAAACTTTAGATTTGAGTGACAGTCCAAATCTACGTATTAAACACGACAAAAAAACTTTAGATTTGAGTGACAGTCCTCATCTACGGAATAAATACTTAAGCAGAGAGCTCCTATATGCTATGCCAAATTTAAAATATTCAGACACAAGTCGAATTCAACGTCGAGATGAAGACCTCGTGGCATCGTGTACGGGAATGAACAAATAAATGCTGGCGTTGCTAAACCTTGATACGTGTCAAATAATTTTCTACATGGCTTGGATAATTTGAAGGTTCTTAGAATGCATCGTTTCATCGGATTTTTACAGTCTGGCGGATTCCTAAACACTGCCGACATCAAAACTTTAGATTTGAGTGACAATCCATTTCTGCGTTTTGAATACGTTAGTACAGCGCTCCGATACGTTATGCCAAACTTAAGATATTTGGACTTAACCCCGAATTCAACCTCGAACAGAATACCCAATAGTTCTCGGAACTGTGTTTACAATGTCAGTCAGAACAAAAACTCTTGAAAGTTCTCAATGTCATCGGGACAAACGTTGCCTAATTCCATAGTAATTACTAATCTATTCTCGTTTTGAATATATCATTACATTATTTGCAACATCGCATCACCTATGAATGGTTTTCAAATTTACGGGAGTGAAATATTTCGAATTCATGTCTTCCAGCGTTTTTTGAGCTTTCTATACCTCCCAACGTAGTGTGTCGTTATGATGGGAACTGTGGCATGTATATGAGGTCTTTAAGGAATTGTTATGTACATTACATTGATTTTTGCTTCCCGTTACGACTCGCGGTGGTTTTGTAAACGTTTTCTGTGGATATATTGATATCAGTAAATTAAATATTAGGTGGCTAATATTTGCTACGAACGTAATGCTTTTGTATTTTAAATCTTTCAAGCTAGGAACAAAATAAGGCATTTATATCAAACCTGTAGAGTTATCCAAAGGCATTTATATGAATACATTTTTAAGGAGTCTGGAAACGTAAATAATCCCTCCAAAGAATAAGCGCTAGAAATGGTGATAAATACTGTTCAAAATTAAAAAAGAGAAAATTCTGTTTTAACCATCCATTTCATTACATTTTCGGAGGGTACGTTTTGAAAATTCATTTTATCACATATTTGGATGCAACGTTTTGACGGTCGGTATAAGTACAAACCTATACTCTATTATTCGGTTTCCGCTAGATAATGTGTTATTACACAAGATTGTTTTCCTCGTTTCAGCGTGGATGACTTTTTATCTTTAAAAGTAAGAAGCGAACGCACCGCTTTATATGCTTGAAGCACGGACGTTAAGGCTAACATCACACTCACAAAATACAACCTACACACAGAACACCAAAGGGAGCAGAAATCGCACGGACCTAAAATAAACCATTTTGTTCAGATTTATTTTTACATAGGTTTACAGAAGTGTGAGGGAGTATTTATAGACACACTACCATGCCCACACAAACACACACTATACCCAACAAACACACATTTTATAACAGAAGAGTTTTTAAGTTTTTGGTGGGGAAAGACAAAGACAGGTACAAACATACACAAAACAAAACGCAATTTTTATTTGGCAAAATGATTAGTATCTATCATTTCTAGAGATCTGGGTGGCCCTGAAAAGGGCCGTTTTGTTTTGGTGAGCGGCCCTGAATTTATTTTAGCCCCTGGCAGGACGGCCACATCTTACCATCAACTTCACTGCAGCACAGGGACGTCTTTTTGTGAATGAGAAGGAGAATTCCTCTGTGTCCATCATACACTCCACTTCTCCTTCTTGCTGTTGTTGTTGTTGCAACTGCTGCTGCTTTGTCTCTCCTCCCATTCTTCTTTTTCTTTAATAATTTCCTCTTCAACTGTCTTGCGATATTTTCAAGATGATGACATTCTTCCTGTCACTGCTTTTTTGGATCAGGTGATGCATGATCCGGTGTATGTGCATCATGGCCTCACTGAGTCTTGCAATCTTTGAAGTCATTTTTTGCGGTTGACTAGTCAACGAAAGGTAACCAGACTGGGGAACGCACCACTTTATATATTTGAAACATCCCTCCGATTCGGTATGCGTACGTGAAGGAAAAACATGAGCAAGATCTATAGAGAGAAATGTGAAAGAGCATGTTCATATAGTTTGGTTTTCAATAAAAAAACGAGACAACACCATTTTTTTTACAAATGAACATATTTAATAATTGGAAGAAGCTTCTCTAACTCAGATACTAACAAACAAACAATATTAAACTTGAACGTATTGACAAGGTTGACAACGTTGTGAAGTCAAACTTATCTTACAATGATCTAACACACTGTCATTTTGCCATCGATGCACACTTCGTTTTTAAGCTGAAGACAAGAGATAACCATAATGTTCACAAAACCATCCCTCTATTTTGTCATCATTTCTAGAGTACTCGCGATCAAAAGAAGTCACTAAATGTTGTAAGGAAAATCCAAGACTGCGTTGATGAAGAAAATTCGGTTTGGTTTGCGATGGGAAAGTTCATCTTTAGCACCACACAACAGGATTCCAAGAAGCTGTGTACGAACTGAAGTTCCAGGTATCTATTTTTGTTTCTTTTGTATTTTCACAGGTAATGATAAGTCATCACTTCACACCAGACCTGTTCCTTGAAGAGTTATGTCAAGTAAGTCGATGAACCACGGGTAGTCTCTGTACTCTGTTGCAAGAGAGCTTCTACTCGTTTGGTCTCCAGAGTAGTGAATCGAGGTATGGAATGATTATGCAAGTATTTATACCACTTTCTCAAAATCGTCTCTTATGAGATGAGACCATGCCTCTTCCAGATACTCTTCCAACTTTTCTTCTTGACTCATCATTATGCACTTAGTCTTGTTGTTTGTGATTAGGATGATCAATTTGACATCCATAACTATGTTCTATGGTCAGACCTGTAATTCTTTCAGCCAAGTCACGAACAAAACAGGAGACTAAATATTTTTCTTGTTCTGGCCATCTTGACATCGTGACTGTATTTTTGTCTTTTTCTTCTTCTTCTTGTTCTAAATCAAAAACGTCAGCATCGCCTATCTCCATAGCTTCCTCGTGTTTCATCTTTTCATGTCTAATAGTCTAAAATCACTACTCTTAAACTGTTGATTTACAGAGTTTTGTCAAATTATGCATACACGTTCACTGTGATGGCCAGAGCTACTGCAAACTGAAGTTCCATACGAAGTTGGCCTGATTGTATCGGATTGAAATGTCCCTCGTCCCTGCTGTGGTCTGGAGTGAAATCAAATTGCCCAAAAGCATGTACTTCTGTATAATCGTCTGTCATGTGGCTTCAAACAGTGTAAAGTAAGATCTCAAGTATTTTTTCTGGGTAACGTTAGTTTCGAAGGGTCTGGTACACAGCGTCTGGTCATCACGAGTGACTTCTATCTTGGATACGTTAAAATGTTGGAACTCGAAAGGATTTTGATTGATGACTCTGTTCAGGGCCGCATTGCTGACGATGTCAGTGAGTAAACGTTTGGAAAACGTTGTCCTTGGAAAACATGATTTTCGATCTTGGATCGGAGTCCAGAGGCAATGGTGAAGATTTTCACTTCCACTCGTCCTATCGGATATTTGGCTGTCGTTCTGCTCAAAGTGTGACTGATATCGTTTCCCACGGTAAAACTTCCACGTAAAGTCTGGCTTCCTCGATGATGGTTTTGTACTCATTGCCATCAAATGGAAGACGCACTACTTCGATTTAGTCTCAGGCGTACATCCACTCCTTTCAACAAATACTTGTCTTGGAACCACATACCCAATTGCAAACGATCCATGAGTTTTAAACCGCGTCCTTTCTTGATTTTCTTTTGGCGCTCATTAAATTCCAACATTGTGGGGATCGGCATCTTCTGTCAACGCTGTGTCGTTGAACGTGTCTGACTTGTCAGGTTTCCATACCAGGAAGCATTCAGATTAGTGCTCTTGACTTCTTTTCCATACGTCAAGAGATTTTCCAGAGATTTACTCTGGCATCGGCTCATGGATTGGTGTTGTCCACTTTGAGAACTTTGACTTTTAGGTACAGGTGGCTAATGCTCAGATCGATGTAATCTTCGGTTTGTCCTTTGATATCAAATTCGATACGGGATGAGGTAGTCAAGTACTACACAGGATGAAATTATACCTATTTGGATTCTTGCATCGTCATCATGGTGGGTGGCATGGCAAACAGATCGAGTTCTGACTTGGAACATTCCTAAGAATCTCGGTGCATCATTTTTCTTTTGCTTTTCATTTAGTAATCAAACACTTTTAATTCTCTGACTGCTCTTGTTCTTCTTTTCTTATTCTTTTTCTGAAACTATTTATGCAATATGAAATGGCTTTGACGTCTTTTTATGCCTCGTCCTTGCTCTGACGTTGAGGAAGAAGTAATGCCTTAGCCAGAAGTGTGAAGCGAATTTATAGGGGTGTAAAGGCGACCAAACAGATTTTTTCCAGTTTCAAGCAACGCATTATTTTCTTGCTCTAATGAAGGACTTTGTTTGTCAATGAGCTCGAGTCACCTTCGGTTTTAAGATGGGTGCTACCGTATGAAAAGCTGGACCATGTCATCATTGTCGAGCGACTCTTTGGTACACAGGATACGTTTGTTAATATTCACTGGTGAATCGTTTTCGAAAATGTAGTTTCACCGTGACTTTTCCTTTCGAGAATAGAATATTTTGTCCAAGATCTCCTTTTATACTAATGTTGACGTTGTCAGAATACGATTTGCTGACAGGAAGATAATGAGGATGTACAAATTCGCGGTATACGTGATACATGTTTCCACCTTCCTCGTAAGCAGCGATGGCAGAATCCGATTTGAAAGGAATGACTCTGAGGAATGGAGCGGCTGTGTTTCCCACACGTTGTAGTCGAGCACATCGGAGTACACAAACAGTAAATTTAGTCCATCGTTTAATTCGACAGAGAAGCGAAAATACTTGTAGAATTGATCGTTGTTGTAAACGTCTTTCATAGGAGCCAGAGCAGTGTATCCATCGAAAATAGAAAACAAACCGGGACAAAACGTAATGACATTATTTTGCCGTCCGAAAATTGCATTTTAAAACAATGAGCAATTTTAGGGTACTCGAGCAGTACACTTTTGAGAGCTATCTCCAAAGTTTTGCCAAACTGATCGTTGAAAATAGCCGCAATCGTTTCGACCAGATGTTGAGCATTAAAATAATACCCAACAGGAATTCTCATGGTATAGGTAGTCAACGAAGTATTGGTAGGTAATGAGAGGATCATTTTTGTCCAACTGTTCTTGAACTTGTTCGTTCAGTATATCGACGATGAAAGTGTTTTGACCTTCGTTGATATTGAGGGCTTGTTCATAGTTCGATGGTTCTGGTTTCCGATGAATCACTCTATGTCAAAGGAAAATGATTTTCCTAATGTTCCAAAAGAGGATTGCTGCTGCTGCTGATATTTTGACTGGAAGAATTGATGTGGTGGTGACTGGCGTTGGCCGCAAGACTACCGTTGTTGTTGTTATATTTCAAGGAATGGCTGGCAAGAATATGACCAATACAACTGCTAAGTAAAATTGTTCACAATTATTTCTCTCCTTGTTGCAAGGTAAAATTGGTAATTGCTGCTCCAATGATACATCACAATGATTTGGCGGAAAAAGATCTGAGCTTTAGGAACACGTTCTCCACACCACACCCACAGAGGTTGTTTTTTGTAATTCTTGGAGAGAGAACTCTGAGAAGGAGCCGTAGCTGCTGTGGTTAACGGCATGATGGTTACTTCTTTTTATAGTCGATTACTTGTGAAGCAGCCATCCAATAATCAAAACTAGGTGGATATCCTTTCCAACGCACTTTCACTTCTCGAAGCCGACGTTTGCCCACTTTATGTGTTCTTCGATCTTTAATGTTTTCGATATCGTAAACGTCGTCTTCTTTTCTGGTCACTCGTTGTAACGAAGGCAAGTAACATGCTCCTTTCAACACTGCTTTGTTAATGTCTTCCAATTTCTAGACAGGAGGAGCACGTTCACGTACTTGTCCAGTGATAAGAAACAATTCGAAGGTCCAGTTAGGTAAATAACCTTTGTCAAAAATGCGTTCGGGTTTGCCAATGAGAACCCAATCTCCAGTCTTTAATGCTACTTCTTTCGTTGGGGTGGTGGTAGGTTACGCTCAAAACAATCGATCAAACACCATCACTTTGTTTTCAGGGGTCACTTTCTCGGGTGCACATCTGATTCTACGATTGTACGATTGATTGCAAGCTTTGAAAAGACGTGGTAGCACGCCGATGTACTTGAGAGTGTGTTGATGTGTACAATATTTCCACATACATTCTTTCAAAGTTCTACGAAAACATTCCACGACACTGGCTTTTGTATTTAGATTTTCATTGGTGAAAAACTGAATGTGTCTTTTTTTCTATTCTTTTGGAAAAGCTTGGTTCAGAAATTCGGTACCTTTGTCTGTTTGCCATCGTAAAGGGTGACGACCACTTTTATTCAAAACCAGTTTTAAAGCTCGTACTGACTGGGAACTTGTTTTTGAAGTCAAATGAACTACCCAGGCTAATTTTGAAAACACGTAAATGACTCAAAACAAATATTTGTAACCACGATTGTACCCTGCCAAATGATAGACATCAGCTAAATCTGCTTGCCATTGATGATCAATGACTTTGGTTTGAAATCTGGAAAATTTTCGTCGAATGGGTTTGTGTAACGTGTACATCGATTGTTCTTGTAACCACTGTAGCACCTCTGGCACACGTACACTTGTAATTTTGGTTTAGCAGCATGATACAATTGTTAAACTCCTCCGTAACCAGCAGTATGTGCAGGATTGTAGTAAGCGATGGTTAAAAGTGTCTCCATGATGGAGTTAACTGTGGTGTTGTTGCTGCTCCTCAATATGTGACTCTTTGTTCGACACTGCTCTTAGATTCGTGTGGTATTGGTTTGGACGAGGCTTGACGTGTCCGACGAGCAATAGGAGTAGGAACCGGTTGTGAAGTGGTGACCTTTTCTTAATGTAATTTTTCACTTCTGTCTTCCCTTCTTTCTTTTTATCTTCTGCTAAAGAAGGCGTCGATATCATCTTTTTGACCCAAGCTTTCATTTATTCTCGTGTGGGAGTTAGGGATGGTGTGAACAAGGACGGTGTAATCTTATTAGTTATTGGAGCAGACTTTCTTGAAACGCTTCTCGTGTGTCTTCTTCTTCTGTAATCCCCGTGGTGGTGTCAGTCGTGGTGACGTTTGGTTCGATTTTCATTATCGTCTTGAAATCTCTGAGAGCAGGTTTAGCTGTTTCGTTTAAAGCTTTCTAGTGAAAGAGCTGAAGACGTAACAATACTTTGCCCTTCCGTTGCGATGTTTCTGTTTCGGACAAATCGCTTCCGTATATCAACTATTGTAATTCTTGTTGTAACTATGAGATGCAAGTGAGATTAGGATTTGGAGGTAAATGAGGTATCCATTGTTGATACCAACGATGGAGTTCCATCCACCGTTTGTATAGAACTAAAGTGAGTTTTCATCCTTCCATAAGATCCAAAGGTACAAGTGTGCTGTCTTTCCAGAAAAGGGTGTCCTTTTTATCTTCTTTTTTCCCTCCTTATCTCATGACTCCTCCTAAATGTGGTACAGCAATTGATCATAGCAAAGAAACAGCCACTTTTAACAACGGTCCAATCAGCACGTTAGAAATCCTCCTCGTTGAACCAGCATTTTTGTTTCTTTTGACTGATGGGTATTTTCTTTTTTACCATTTGGCAAAGATCGTTGCGATATTTTCCTAATCGTTGTTTCTGTATCTTGGACAAAGGTACCCTTCTTTTCAAAACGTTAAAATAACATTCACATACAACATCGATGATTTCTTTGGATGCTGTTGGAATGATTTGTTTTCGCATCCGAGGATTGTATTTAGTCAGGATTGACAAAACATCCCAATGTTTAGCTAAGCGAGGAGGGAGTCCCTTTCTTTGCCCTTTCTTGGAAGACGGTTGTCTCTTGGGACGATGAGAAGAATGGTGTGCATTTCTTAATGACATCTATTTGTTTCAGGAACAAAAACACTGATGTGTATCTTATCTCGTACTTCTTTTTATAGTGGAATTCGTCTCCACTGATGGTCAGCACGCCGTATTAACTTTCATTATGGGCACCATTTGGCGATGAGGGGTGTTTTGAAGGGACTAAATTGTGACAGTTCCTATTTGGATAAATCCAGTAAACTTTGTAACACCACTGTTCTGTCTGAGGTGAGGCCACAATTTAAGGGGGCGCAGCAGTTGCAAAAGCAGTAGACGTCGTCGCTGCCGGGGAAGTAGAAGTTCCATTAGAAATGGGCTTCCATTTTTTCATCAAATGAGGAAACACGTGTGTTAAATCAAGTTTGGCAGGCATCATCATGAACTGCGAAGAAGAAAAAGTACAAGTGGCAGGAGGAGACACCGTCACCGAATGGCCTGGTTTTCTGGAGTAAGTACGCATCTTGGTAGCAGTACCTCTCTTTCTGGCAGGAGATGTGTTTTTTTTCTTGGAACTTTTCTTCTTGTAGCTTTATTTTCTTGTGTGAACTTGCTGCACCACTACTTTTCTTTTGAGGTTGCTGCCGTCTTTGGGGGAATTTATTTTATTCTTTGTTTTAGCTTCAGTATAAGGATTCCAAATCAAACGGGAACAAATAATGACACCACCTAAAAAGCCACTTCTACCAGGTTACAAAATGATTTGGTTTTTGGTTTGTGTATCGATTCTTGGATCTACCAGTTGTAACAACACAACTGTATGTTTTTCAAAAAAGCGTTTTGTTTGATGGGGTATGTAATCGATCCTTTGAAGTAATTGACGTGCTGTCAAAGTAAACCTCGTACGCATAATTCAACCAAGGTGTTACTATCTGTTTGACTAACACTTGCACTTGAGATTTGTCTCTTGGACTTTTATACAATACCACAAAATTGGCACTGAGACTGATGGTGCGATGTGCTTTTCTTTGTTGAAACAAATTTTGAGTAATATAAATAATACTGGCATTACAATAATGTACAATTCGTGTAAACCAAAGTTTAATGTCTTCTTCGTCTTCTCCGAACATGCATAAGATGACAAGATGTGTTTGACAAAAGTCAGACACAATCCCATCGTCTTTGCGAGGAATGCCTTCTACAAATGAAATGGATTCTCCTTGACTTTCTTGGAGTAATGTGTAAGCCGAGTGCCACTCTTTGCAGCACCGCACGATACGTTGGGGTGGACGATCAATAAAATGTGATTTGTGTTTGATCAAACGTTTGATAAATTCGTTTTTGCCTGAATCACTCGGTCCAGCAATCAGCATATTAAAGGGATGGCAAAGATACAAGCCTCCTAACTCTGACAATCTAACTTTTCGTCAATCACGCTGAGAATAGAGGAGGTAAAGGAGGAGCAGAATGCAGCCATAATCGTGGTGTTGATAATTCTGAGATGACCATTAAAGACCCAAGACATTTTATACATTTGATACACGTTTAATGTTTTTTCAAAAAGTGTAAGCACAAAAAACAAAAAAAGAATTTAACCACGAAAACACATAATGCATACACGACTCCGTACATCAATGAGGCACAAATTAAAATGATCAAAGTGAAGAAAGTGTATAATATTCTCGATCTATGTGTGTCCCATGAAATCAACGTGCACGCACTGGCGTCCTTCTTCTAGTCTCTGTGAAATTCATAGTCTCTAATTTCTCCGGGAATGTCATTTCTTCCTCTTTCTTTTCTATTTCTACAATGCTACTACTTTTGTGAACTTGTAATATTTGTTCCTGTATTTTTCGTTCTTCTACCACTGTTTCTAATTCCACTTTCACTTCTTGCACTGACTCTAAGTCTGATTCTTTTCTTGGATTAATGACACACAATGTCTTTGGCATAGTCAGCCGCTTCTTGTATCCAAGCGTTGAAGCAAAGACTTTTCCATCTTTCAAGTCGTACATTTGTTGGTGTAATCAACTAGCTATACACACTTCTTGGTAAGTATGAAGGGTGGATACAGTTCGAGAAATGTCTTCTTCACACGGAGGTACAGAACTTGTTTTCATCACTATTCTCAATACTTTATAACACAGTTTGTCTTTCGTGCACAGATAACGTTTGGGTGATCATGTTTTTGCTGCGTGTGCTGTTCATAAATAGTCCACAATGAATTTCTTGGGAAACCAAATCCGAGAAAAGTAGTCACTAACACACACACTACACGTCGTCTAAAATTAAATCGAACCTTGGATGAAAACAGTTCTTGTAAAAGAATTTGGCAATCCTCTAAGTTCTGAACACTGGCATGGACGTCCTCAGACGGAATTTGTTACAACACTGAGGACAAAAGTTGTGGCATGGTAAGCTTTTATATCAGTCCTTCAGAGCAACGTCTTTCTTTTTGAGGAAATAGTTATACTTTCTACTCAGGGTATCTACTGGCACCGAGTGGAATAGAAATGTTTTAGTCACTAACACACACACCACACCTCTTGGAGAAGTCTCGTCTTGATGAAACACTTCTTGCATACGATTTTGGTAATCCTGTAAGTCTTCATCCTCTTCTAGAAGAAGAATTCTGTTTAGTATTCCAACCTTATAGGTAGAAGTCGTGGCATCGAAATGCTTCTGAGTCGTGGGGAGTTGATCAATGTCAGACCATTTGAACACTTTCAAAATAATCAACCCTCTTATAGCATTCAGGTACCACTGATATAAAAGTCTCTATCGTAAAGGATGTATTTTGTTCTTTGCTTTTCACTTCAATCTGTACGAGCTCTTTGTAAATGCGTTCTCGTAGCTCAGGAGGCAAACTAAGAATTCTGTCTTCTAAAGTATCCGACATGAGGATCATATTTTTTTTTACCGACCAAAGGAAGGTAGTGACAGCGCGGAGACCATCTAGCATGTTTCAGGTAAGCTGAGTCTTTATACTCCCATTCGTGAAGTGTCACACCACAGCTGAAACACCTTACTTTATTTCCTTCTCCCATGTAGACATATTTGGGAGTAGGTCCTGCCAGATATTTAGGCCATTTCCCTTTGAACGTCTGGAATCGACTTTCAAAGTCACAATAGTCAGGGAAAGCTACAGGATACGTGTATTCGTCTTTGATTGGTACATCTCGATGAGCTAGTGGTGGTATCCAGAGTGGTTTGCAAGTGCATGGATGAGATCAGTAGGTACGTATACTAACAACATCACTTTTACCAGTAAAGCAGAAAGGTCATGCCGAATCGCTTTCGCTAGTAGAGCGTTAAGACAAATAAACGGCATCGCATTCGATAGTAGAGGAGCGGCAAGGTCCTGCTGCATTGCTGATGTCACATTGTATGACATCACTCTCATCGCGCAAGGCACAGAAATGCACTCGAGTTTATTATCGAAATTGGAGTCTGTAGTGGGTCCCTCACTCGGTTGCTGTGTCGAATTCGTCAGTATCGGTAAAAGTGTGCTGACCTCAAAATTGAACTTGGAGTACATAGTAGGTCCCTCAATCGGTTGCTGTGTTGAATTATTCATTATCTTTCTCGGTCGGAGTTTTTATTAACAATGGAGTGTTAGTCCTGGAACTTTCCCCCTTTTTATACTGAAGCTCAGCGTGTCCGTACGGTAAAGTGTTGTGGTCTAGAAATCGACTGACGATTTGGTGGTTTTGCAAACGTACAATTTTGTCTGGATCTAATGTTTTCACGCGAAAGTCTTGATCTTTCCCTGACGGTAAAGCTTCTTTCAAGACATCAAAGTTGACTACTTGACTCGATCGATATTTGAGTGTCAGTCCTTTGACTTTGCATTTAGTATGAATTTCTCCCTGTCGGTCTATGTATTGGTATCCGTAATTTTTGGGGCCACCGCTAGCAAAACTGACAATAGTGTCTTCTGGGTACTCGTCCATCCATGCGTCTAAAGCCCTAAACGGTCCCCTTCGAGTTTTTGGTGATATCAATGTGGGCGATGGGTGTGCATACAACTGTCGATGTCCAAGTAATGGACTTGATCTCCTAAAAATTCTAACGCATCATATAATTTTGAACGGTCATTGGCTGCCACTTACGCTGCAATGATGACATTGCCACACGCATCGGGAGGTGCAAACTCTTTTGCTTGTTTGTAATATACCAAGATCAAATCTTCACGGAGGATTTCCACGTATTTCATCAGTTTTCCTTTGTCATCCACCAGTTGAAAGTAGCGGCTTGGACCTGCCAAGTATTCTGTCTTAGTAAATTTTGGACTTTGTACCAGTTTTCCCCACAAACAATTTAACATAACTTTGGCAAACGATAGTCTTCCTTCGTTCTTTACCACGTGTTCCAAAGTGATGCCTTCTAAGGATCGGTACCGTTCTTTGAATTTGCCTTTGTCTTCTGGCGTCAGACACGAAGATGGATAGCCACTAGCTTCTTGTTTCAATCTGAGACATTCGTTGACGTAGCCTGAGCGAATTCCTGGACTCGAGGCGTAGTCCTTACGGTATTGTTCTGTGGTAGGAAAGTGGCAAATTTATTATGCTTTTAATAAGCAGTATCCACAATGCAGTGCATGAAACAATTCTACACTCATCCACGTTCCTGTCAAAGCGCGTTTTCCATTCTTGTAGCAACAAGGTTTGTCTTGGTTACATTTTTCAGCACACGTATGTCAGAAAGGAAACACCAGTTGTCCTTGGAAATGATGTGGTAAGACTGGATGGTACAAGTGGGTTGGAGATAAGACTTTGCATTTGATCAACCCTTCGTATTGATAAATTTATTTCACGTCGATTTTTCTGTCAACATTTGAGGGTGACCGGTAGGAAATCGAGCATATTTGCACACCAAAGTATACAAAGATTACACATTAATGTATTTAATTTCTTCTCCTTGAGATTAATCCACGTTGTACAGCAAGCATGTCGCATTGATTCGTGCTCCAAACAAACTGTCACGTGGATTCAAAGGTTCGATGTCTACCACGTCGTAACTTTCGGCAATGTGTCAAAATTCGAGATAGGTTTTGAAACGTCGATCATATTCATGCTCCCACATTTCTACCAATTGGTATCCTTGTCTTTCTAACCTCAGGCGTCGTTGGTATGCTTGCTCGTACAACTCTTCCATGGTGAACTCTGAGAAAGGACTTTTCAGGTTTCGTTCAGGAACACAAGCAGGTCATCTGTGAAATAAATATTCCTGGAATTCGTAGACAATATGGGGATTTTCTAAATCCCAGCCATCCACAGAAAGACTTCCACTTTTCTTTTCTCCACCGTTTCTAGCATGTTGAATCCATCTGTCTTCACTTTCACACAAGCAATAGAGTCAACGCAAAGCTTTGGCGGAGTATCGACGGCTGACCGAGAGGTAAGATTGAGGAGGTATGATGGCTAGTTTGTTCGCAGGCACGAATTTCTTTCCGTACACTAATCCAGATGCCTTAGTGATGGTAGAAGCTTCCTTCAAAGGATCCATACCTCAGTAATCCAGAAATAATTGTCGAAATGTTCCACAGCAACGGCGTAAAATGACCACATCCGATCGGCAATATTTCAACATTTCTTCTTGAAAGACAAACTGGTTTGAAGAGTGAATTTGGTACCAAGCGTAGAATGCTTCTCGTTGTTCTGTGTGCATACCATCGGTGTCGTAGTAGATAACGTCAGGCAAATGTGGGAGCACAACGTATTGATTAGCTTCGGTTTTGAAAAAGTGTGGACAATAACCTTTGGCCATTTCAGTCATTTCAAACATTTTAGGCATTCTACTCAAAGGCATGGCAAAATAAATCATGGAATCGTTAAACTGTACTTATCCCACTTTCACTTAGATAGGTAGGTTTGGCTCCATTCATGGTAACTGTGGGACATTCTGTGCCTTGTTCTGAATAATATTTAAAAAGAAATTGTCTGTCGTATCCCGAGAAATTGTGAGAAATGACTGTAGCATATCGATGGCAGTCCCCGTAATGCTGAATGTCCTCTTTGATCCCAATGTCGTCGGTAGGGAGTAAAATTCAATCGTCAAAATCGGAAGAGTGCGGAGTCCCCGAAAGAATTTTTCACGTCCTTCTGAAATCTTACTACAATTGGGGAAGTGAAAAAATATAGGTTCTTGTATACACTTCTCACAAGTTCGATGAGCTACGCAGAAATAAAAGTCAAGATACTTGCTATGTTTATCAAGAGAGTGCACATTAGGCTCCAGAATGTCCACCACGTCAAAACAAAGGAAAGACAGTTGAAAAGAGAGACAAAGGTAAAGATACTTGTTATTATTGTCAGGAAAAAGGACATTGGTCTTCAGAGTGTCCAGTGAAAAAAGGGAACAAGCAGGAGGAGAATCAAAAGGAAGAGAAGCGTTCTTTAGAAACAGAAGAAGAAGAAGAAGAACCCATACCCGTGAAGAAATGCAAGAAGACAAGACCAAGACAAGTCAAGACAGTGAAGAGGAAGAACCCATGCCAGTGAAGAAATCCAAAAAAGAGACAGACAGTGAAAGAAAGAAAGAAAGAAATGGAATTTTGTGCTATAAAATTTTCATTGTGATTCTGATTCAAAAGAGAATTTATCAAAGAAAACGTAAGTGTCTCTTTGTCTTGATTTAAAAAAAAAAACTAGAATGGATAAGAGACTTAAAGACACTCACACACGATCACACCATAAATCATGAAAATCATTGAGTAGTATTTTTTTCCTAAGATATATAGGTGGCCATGAAAAGGACTGTTGCTTTAAATGTCCCAATCCCTTTCCACGACGAAGTCATACTGCTTCTCCTGTTTCCGCTTATGCTGCTTTGGTAGTGGTAGTAGTAACTGCTGTTGTTGTTGCTGGTGGTGGCATCTCAGTGGCAGTGAGAGTGGATGCAGTGATGGAAGGCTTAGAAATCTTAGCATGTGAGGGTCTCTTTCTCTTGGGTTGAGCTAAAGAAGCCTGATGCATTTTATATCCTCTTAAATGCGCTGTAGCAGACTCACCGTTTTGTTTTCAAAATTTTCCTCTTCTCTTCTTCTTCTTGTTTTCTTTTTTTCTCCTTCTTGCTGTTGTTCAATAATTGCTTCCTCTGCTTGTTTATGTTGTTGCAAAAAATTCTCCAATTCTTCCTTCTGTCTCTTTCTAAAATCATCATACAATGATAACGATGGAGACGGAGACGAAGGCAGTACTACCGTCGCAGGCAAACATTCTTGCGGAGACGACAGAAAATCAGCCAAAGCAAAATTAAAGTCATCCTCTTCTGGAAGAAGAATGTTGGTTACAGCTGCATTAGTAGTCGAGGTCATCGCACCATCACTCCCCAATACATTGTCTTCATTGTTTCAACCATAGGTATGGTACTCAAACTGTCCCGCAATAGTAAACCGTAGGAACGCTGGTGCGCCTATATATTGAATGTGACTTCACGCATCCGCTCTCTTCTAATTGGATGAGAGACCCCATGCTCTGACTGAATTTTGTAACGCGCGTTTGAATTGGTGGAACATTTCAATCTGTTTTGATCCGGTCTTAGGCTATATATATATATATATATATATATATATATATATATATATATATATATATATATATATATATATATAAACGCTTTGTCACATTGTTTCACCTGTTCTCAAGACAATTCAAGCAAGATGTGGATAACACTAGAGCCATCGACCATCATTTCCAATCTGCTGTTCAACACATACAAACTTGTCTATGTGAAGGCATCATGGACCAGTCTCAAGAGAGTATTGGTTTATGGACCGGAATTGCGAAGAGGAGACGTTTGAGGAGAAGAACAGTGAAGTGGTGTGGTATGTGTTAACCATCTTCTTTGGTTAACAACTCCAACGGCTCTTTTCAAGACAACCCATATCACTAGAAACGAGAGATACTAATCTTATTTGCCAACAAATTTATGTTTTATGTTTTGTGCATTATATGTTTGTGTATGTCTTTCACAAAAACTTAAACTTAAAACCCGTTCTCTCTTCTGTGTGATAGTATGTTTGCATATAAGAGTATGTATGTGTGTCTATAAACACTTCCTACCCTTGTGTGTGTGTGTGATAGTATGTTTGTGCGTAAGAGTGTGTGTCTATTTCATCCCCCTTCTTTTACATCCTACCCCTTTTCTTGCATGATAGCATGTTTGTATGTTTTTGTGTAAGAGTTTGAGTCCATTTCATCCCCTTTCTTTTAGATCCTAACCTTCTTCTTGTGTGA